>OZ024902.1:63848818-64296318 GCA_964017125.1 Flabesymbios commensalis | reverse complement strand
CATGAAAAAACATAAGTAAAATAGCATTGAAAAGGTCATTTATTAATGACAATTAAGTTACATAATGTTCTTACATAATATTGACACAAATTAAACTACTGTATAGGCTACTTAAAGTGTCGGAAGTGAAATATCTAGCTCAGTCATTCACATCATACACTACAGAATACTTGACTTTATTATGTTTAGCTTATTGTACTTGGTGCCACAGGATTCCTTGTCCCTACAAATGTAGGTTTAGCCGTTAAAATCAAGGCTCTAAATCTCCCAGGTTCTGAGATATTGAGAAGCATCCATTTTGAAGGCGGCTATTTTGCAAATTCAAGATGGCCGCTTTGCTGTTACGTTTAGCGTATTTTACTTGATACCACAAGATTCCTTGACCCTCCAAATGTAGGTTTAGCCGTTAAAATATGATCTCTATGCCACCTATATGTTGAGATATTTAGAAAAAATATTTTTTATGACGGCCATTTTGTAAATCCAAGATGGCCGACATATATACATCTGGTAAATTGGAAACATGACGTTTCTGATTGCCTATACAACACAGTTTCCCAAAATGTATAGGTTTGCAAATCTTCTAAAAAAGGCCAATGAAAGTACACAGTGAACTTGACTAATACGTGATACATCATCATAAAGCTGTCAAAATGTTACTCTAATTAGAGAGTAATCAGAAATAATGTTAGAATATGCATTATTGACTACAACAGTCATAAAAGAAAAACATGAAAAGCAGGGGGGGGGGAGAAAAAACGCCCCGATAGGTTATATATGTTGTCGTTCAGACTTAAATGAGAACAAGTACACCCTAATCTTTGAATGGTGTAACATGTTCTAAGCTATTAGTAAGTATGTATTTATTCATTACCGGTATAGTGACATGCATATACATACACAACATAATCATAAATATTATGGTCATAAACAATAGAATATGCCGGGCCAGTGTGGCCTACAATGTCAATTTGTACAAGGTTATAGCAGATAAAACGTACACAGTGTGCCAAGGAGGCAATATTACAAATATAAACATGTATTTCTCTCAGTCCACGCCTTACACACAAAATTCGGGCGGGGGCCCTAGGGTGGTGGTTAGCACCGCTGCCTTTCACGCCAGCGTTCGGGGTTCGGTTCCCGGTCTCGGCGGTTTGAAAGAAACAAATAATGTTTCTTCCCCATCCACGTGGGAAAGTCAGTATTGTGGGGAGCCTCCGTGACCGAGAGGTAGCGTGCTCGGCCTCAGACCGCCATGGCTCGAATTTCGAATCCTATGTCTGGAGGACAGTGTCATCTCAATCATCTCACCATCCTCAGGAGGTTCTCCTGGCCCAGTTTAGCCTATATGTGCACAAAGGTGGCCCAAAGCCCGATTCATTTCATTTTACACACAAAATTCAGTGTTTCTCTCCAACATTTGGTGATCAAAAAGTAAATTGCTGTTCTATATCTAGACTATTCAAATCGGCGTTATTACGCATATTATTGTTTATATAATCAACTCTAATATCGGCAAAGACATTACATTTTAACAAGAAATTTTATTCATCATTGGCTTTGCCAGATGAGGAAATTGAATAGACACGCTCTTCCAGTTTTTTAGAGAGCGTGTCTGTCCAGCTGTATCATCTCTAATTGTGTCTACGGCCTGTTTCTACTCTCAACGGTAAAGTTCAACAACAAAATTGAGTAAAAGTACTTCTATGATGTTTAGGAAGTAAAATGGAAACATAATCATAGTATGGGAACATTTTCTTAAAGTGATGATTTTTTTCTCAATTTAAGTTTATTTGAAATGTCTCGCTTCCACTCTTGCTCCATTAATAAAATAGTTTTATGTTTTACATTTGAAATATCACACGAGACAACTTTTTCAAATACATTTTCAGATAAACATTGCGTTTACCTGTCTCCGAAAAAAATGCGTCGGACTGAAAAAATGTTTGTTAATCTATGATTTTCCATATTTACTAAACGATTCTAAAATCTATTAACATGTATATAATGACGATATTTAGTTTTTTGCCATCCCATATCACCATATAAAGCGGATAGTAGTAGTGAGATTATGTTCTGTTATTTTACCACACACATTTATATTTGAATTTGCACTATATTTCACAGGCATAATCTCGAACAGGTACCACAAAGGAATGAAACAGATGACAATATGTATCATATCCCACATCAGAATATTGTTACACTTGGACCCAATTCCACCAAAGCTCTAGAAGCAGCATCAGAGCGTGCTTTAATACAGTCTCTAAAATTTAAATTTTCGTCCAATTTTACATCTCAGTAATTATAGCATTTCACTATATCAGGGCTTATTTCCCCATATGACAATTTAAACAAAGTAACAGGCTTTCTTGAACTCCTAAAATGTACAACTTTATCAGAATTTAAAAATATTTGCCATGTTTTACACTATTTATGAACATGTTCTATTAGGTGTTGCAAATCTTCTTCGTTTTCAATGCAATACAATAGTACAATATCATCTGCATAAAACAAGGTACATACAGTTTTTCCATTAATATCTATGCCAATGTTGAGATTTTTAAGCTCTACTGCGAGTGTATTTATAAATAAAAAAAATAGACTTGGTGACAAAGTATCCCCTGGTTTAACACCTTGTTTGATATTTCAAACTATTCAGTATTACAGTTATTATTTTTTACACACGATACATTATTTTGGTATAATGGTTAAATTGTTCTGTACAGTTTTCCATCAACACCGTATTGTAACAATCTGCTATTTTTTGGAATGCATTTTCAAGTAAAGTATGTTCTGATATCAGTTTTTCATGTTTTAAAAGAGCGTTAAAAACATTTCTTTTGAATCAAGTATACTCTTTTGTTACATATCATATCCTCTAATGCATTATACATTATTTGATAGTATCATGCACTTCTGCACTTGTTATTTTTTACAAATTCGAAAATGAAACTTTTTGCGGGCGCATACGCCAGTGGGCGTTTTGTCCTCTTTGTCATTAGATGCGATATATTTTATTTATTATTTTGTCTGTATAGTATTGTTTTGTTATCATATAGTATTCCTGATGACAATAAATACTTTTTGAATTGAATTGAATTGAAATTGAAAATAATACATATCTTCTTCACCCAATCAAATGCATTACTCACATCAATGAAACAAGAATATTTTGGTTTATTATTTAAAAGTCTGTTTTTTTATTATGCTATATATAGTCCTTGGGCCAGACCAAAATTTAGTACCAATCGGGGTGACTAAACTTTATTGCGTTTTTCAGTTAAATACATATATCAGGTGTCTGAAAATGTATGATGGCCTTTTCAGAAGGGCAGTATTCTCAGTTTTAAAGAGAGGGGGGTCTCGGAATCAAAAAGTATGTAATAATTATATCTTGTCATCTATAAGTCCTACAAAATCCCATAATACATCTTTTCTGGCATAATTTGGGTCTAAAACTTAACTCTATGGTATAACTGTTTTATTTATGTCTATAATGTCGGAATTTTTAAAGTAAATATTCTAGTTATAGACAATCAAGCTAGCATTAAACTTAACTATTTTTTGTATATTTTGTAAATATAAAAGCAGTTTAGTTATCCAACAGACGCGTGCTTCATAGCGCTTGTAGTGAGGACCGAAAGCGTATCTCTATGAAATGTGTAACCATATTGGCATATATGTCCAATGTTGGTCTATATTATCTAGTTTGTTATTGGTGTAATCAAATAATACATATTTATATTTTTCTACAAATTTAAAAGAAACACCAATTATAAATAAATTAATGATAGCATGGTTGATTTCTTTAGACGTTTTAGATACTCAGATAATCATGGTAATAGTAGTATGTTATTTTGTGGTTGTTATCATGATTATGTGATTGGGCCAGACCAATATTTAGTACCATTTTGGGTGACTAGAAAAAAAACTCTGGATGGTTGTGTATGCCTTACACATGAGCACACATGTATGATGGCCTTTTCAGAACAGTAACAATAAGGCCTATTATTTATGTTCAATGTTGGTTTATATTATCTATTCTTTTCTCGGTGGAGTCAAATAATAAATATTTATATTTTTTCCACTAATTAAAAAGAAACAGTAATTATAAATTCATTAATGATAGCAGGCTTCATTTCTATAGACGTTTTAGATTAGATACACTGTAATCATGGTAGTAGTAGCTATATATTTCTTCCGTTGTTATCATGATTATGTAACCTGGTGGTTATTTATCAATTTGAATAAATATCAACAAAGTATATACCTGAATGACTCGATATATTAGTTTGAACAGTATAACAAGGTAGTTTTTTGAGTTTAGCTAAATTTATTAGATCCGTTTCATCTGTATAAATTTGAATTCAGCAGTAATGATGATCGTAAACAATGTTCTGTTCCAGCATGGTCAATGTTTACATATTTAAAATTGAACAGAAAACAAAAATCTAATTAGGATGTCGTTGAAATAAGCATGCTACCCATATCATTACCAGCATTCAGCTCTTTAAAAAACGACAGTGTTATGTTTAATGCGTGAAAACATTGTTGAACGATCTTTTCAATCTATCATACAAATAATTTAGGTGTTTATGATTAGAATTTATCATCATATTTCATTATCGGAACATATGAGAGCCTCTTTATCATCGTTATTATACATGTTTTTACAGTCTTGCAAAGTGCATACATCTGTACATTTTAATCCAGTTTCAAGACATTGACACTGTGACAGTTTACAAATACGCTTACAAATACACGAGAGGAGATTTAGCACAGCATCTGGATCAGGGGAACCAGACATCCATCTAACTATACGTTTTTTATCATCAGCATCCAAAATCCAGTCGCGATCATACTCAGGATGTGGGATATCAGGAAGCTAACTAAACTCTTGTGCCATATGCCTGCTTGATAATTAGTCTTCAATACATGCTGGCATAATAGTTATCGCCGCATGATGCCCTTCTTATCCCTGAAAAGTTCACAACTTAGATATCACACGCTATTGATTTTGGACAATAAACGGCATGTGAACTCTTGCAGTACGTCATAGAGTTCTGAAATTTGTGATTGTTTTTGACTGGTGTCAATTAGGCAAGTTTACCTTGTCCGGAAAACAAACGTATGGTGTGGGATCCTGTGCAACAATGTAGCCCTATAAGTGTAGCCCTATAAATGAAGTCCTATATATGTATCAATCTCTGTCGAACTTTGCATATATAAATGACACTGTATGTTCGTGCTAAATGCAAGACAAATAATTATGATATCAGTGTCATCTGCCACAAGAACAACATCATTGTAATATTCGCACAAAACGTATTCCATCCATGATTGATGCTGAAGGTGAATTTGCAGTTTTAGCCAGGTTTACAATGTCTGCAAGTTGTAAAGTGTAAGGAATTGGTCCAAGAGGATGTCCTAATACCTCGCACATGTCCCGAATCCTGCTGTTTGCAATGAGGATCACTTTTCCAAAGAGTCTATGGTCTATGGTCCGCCTATATAGTATGATCTCTTTATTAGATGTTTTGGTTCTTTGTTGTTTCTTAGTATCAGTAAATGTTTTTAGTTTCAGTTTTGGCAACCTATCATAAAATACTTTACTTCTTTTCTGAGAATGGTCATGGTAAAGATGCCTGGTATTTCTTCTGCCCAGTTTCATGTGCTAGCAACAGGTCACTGGAAATGCCAGGTGGTGCAGTTGTACCAGCTGAAAGATTAAATATTGCAAGGATTATTTTGAAAAGGATTTGTCTAACTGGTTTGCAGTAGCTCTACAACGACAGTTTCATCTTTTCTACCACGTGATGGCTGCAAAAGTGAATGAAGATTATGTGGAGAGTCTATTTCAACACTGCACAACTGCTGTACTTCTATATTCAGCATTGAGGTAGAACTTACTCACTGCACACGGTTTTGTGCTGAAACCTTTGGTACCACCTGCAGTTTGGGGTATATTTCTTAATGGATTCTTCAATTGTTTGGTCAACAGGTATTCGACCAAAAGGGTTTTCTTTGCTAATCTGAACGCTGAAGCCACCACCTGTAAAATATTTATGCTTCTGGAAGTCTTGTCATTTTAGAATGGTATACCGTCAAGTATTTAGCATAATTTTGCCTGTCGTATGCAAAACACCAAGACACCAAAACACCAATCGTGCACAGGTGTAAATGCCAATTGATTTCTCTGGATGAACGAAGTAATCTGAGCATGATTTCCACAAGGTCAAGGTATGAAACTCAGAATGCCGATAAGGGAGCACAATTCTTACGCAGTGAATCAATGACTTCATCAATTAGTTTCAAAATTTGAATACATGAAGAATTAAGTGGAATTCTACTCATGCCTTCATGGCAGGTGTTTTCATGAAGTTCCTTGATAGAGTATCCTCACGATACTGAATGTTTACAAGCGAGTGGGGAATAAAATGGATGCCAGAGTGGGGGAAGCACCTGCATCAAACAGTTTTAACCACTACAGTGTCCAAGCCCTACATTAGGAAGAAAAATGTTGATATGTGAGTTAAGGGAGTTATGTTTTGACTGACGTAACGGTGTCTAAATAGACACAATGACCAAATAATTATGTGCTGCCATTTTAACTTAAAACCTTTATTAATCCACGATAAACCCCTAAAAAAAGGTAAAGTTATTTTTATCATTTGAAATTTATTATGTTTCGTTAGATGTGCCATTTTGAACGCACGGGTATATATCGAGATTTCGAAAGTATGTTTTTTCCTCTGTAATGCAAAATATCTTATAACTTCCTTAAGCTACCGTTCTGAAAAGGTCATCATACTTTTTTGTTCATGTCTAAGGAATACGAAACCATCTAGAGTATTTTTTTCTAGTCACTCCGAATGGTATTAAATTTTCGTTTGGCCAAATCAAAATAACACTATTACTATGATTACAGCGTATCTAATCTGAAACAGCTAAAGAAATAAACCCTACTTTTCATTAATTTATTTATAATTAGTGTTTCTTTTTAATTTGTGGAAACATATGACTATGTATTATTTGATTCCACCAAGAAACGCATAGATAATATACACCAACATTGGACATAATATGCCTTAGGCCTATTGTTACACATTTCATAGATATACGGTTTCGGTCATCAGAACAAGTGCTATAAAGCACGCGTCTGTTGAATAACTAAACTGCATTTATATTTGCAAGATATACAACATTTTTTTATTTAATGCTAGTTTGATTGTCTATAACTACAATCTTTGTTTAAAAAAATCGAACATCATAGACGTAAATAATGTAGTTATATCATAGAGTGAAGAAATGCAGCCATCTTGAATTTGTCTGTGAAATATTAGTTAAATTATTTCCAAAACACCAAAAACGTATTCCTTGACCCAAATTAGGTCAGAAACGATATATTAAGGATTTTTGTACGACTCATAGATGAAAAGATATAATTAATGCTTACTTTTTAATTTAGAGACTCCCCTCTCTTTAAAACTGAGAATACTGCCCTTAAGCTACCGTTCTGAAAGGGCCATCATACTGTTTTAGACCCCTCATATATGTATCTAACTAAAAAACACAAGAAAGTTTAGTCACCCGAATTCGTACTAAATCGTAAAAATTCGGCCCCTGGCCTAAGGACTAATAAGGAAAACATATGATCAAAGCATTTAACATATAATTAAAGTATATGTCTACAGGTTCCTTACGGCGGCTAATAGTAAACTAACATGAAGCCTATTTGAGTCAGCTTGAAGTAATCTGAAGTGATGACAGAATGTATTTTAAAATCACCCAGTATCCGTTCATATTCACTTGATGTTTTAACTGGTACATTCTCTATAGCAGGAGAAAAAACATGCGGGATCAAAAGAAAATAACATCTCACTCAATATTGTGTGGTGAAAAAATAACTCTCGAATGTTATGTATATGAGGTGAATATACATCTAAACATGTTAATTATTTCCTGATGTTTAGAAATTATTACTATGTCTCCCCTCTGTACACAGAAGGGGAGACATATAGGTTCACTTCTCACCGCTCATGCTGTCTGTGTCTCTGTGTGTGAGTGTGCAGGCGGTCAAACACGACACGTTCATCCAATGCTGGGCTAATGCTGGCCCACCGTCTACGACGGTGACCCAACATTAGCCCAGTATTGGGCTACCGTGTCGTGTTTGGCGCCAGGCTGAATGTGGGCCAGCGTCACAGACGGCGGGCCAACATTAACCAGCTTTGGTTCAAAGCATCGTGCCTGTAGTAGCCCACAGCCAGCATTAAGTAGGCCTACTGAGGAGGGTTGAATAGATACGGGCCAGCACCGGCGACGCTGGCCTAACATTTAACAGACATTAGGTCGGTGTCGGCTTGTTCTCGCCGCCAGCACTGCCAGACCAGCAAACACAAGGCTTTGAACTAGTGCTGGTTTTATGCTGGTCCAGCGTCGCAGACAATGGGCCAGAATTGGTCCAGCATTGGGTCAACGTCTCGTGTTTGCTGGGAGTGTAGAGAGGTCACATTGTGCTTTGAACATTGCCGGGTGTGAAGATATTTAAACTGTTGCCCAACTGATTGAGCCTAAAGACGATTTAGTTACTGTAGATCATCTTCTCGGCAGCAAGTCTTGACACAGCACGGCCTCATGAGTAGCGAAATGAAATGAATCGGGCTTTAGGCCACCTTTGTGCACATATAGGCTAAACTGGGCCAGGATAACCTCCTGAGGATGGTGAGATGATGAGATGACACTGTCCTCCAGACACAAGATTCGAAATTCGAGCCCTGGCGGTCTGAGGCCGAGCACGCTACCTCTCGGTCACGAAGGCTCCCCACAATACTGACTTTCACACGTGGATGGGGAAGAAACATTTTTTGTTTCTTTCAAACCGCCGAGACCGGGAATCGAACCCCAAACTCTGGCGTGAAAGGCAGCGGTGCTAACCACTACCCCAGGGCCCCCGCCCTGCGGGGGAAAATGCTGTAGATATAAAAACCGGGTTCCAACAAATCTAAATACACAGGAGCTATTTAATACCATTAATTACAAAAGCCATTGACACTACATTTATTAGCTATCAACCTTTATGGTTATGCTGCTGGAGGAGAGACATCTCCAGTTTTTTTACAAAAAACTAGACTCTTCTAGTATTTGTATGATTTAGAATTGAACTATTGGTACTTTGTGTGTGTTTAATAATGCTATTATATATCATGTTATTTGTGTGTTTCGACAGGTTGCTGACCCTCCGTGGATCATTTATTGCCTCTTAAAAATGTGTCAAGCTGATTACAACGGAGTGAGAGCAGTCCCTACCGTCAACAGTTTCCCTTTTCCGTGGTGCATTTTTCTAGGTAAATATTGCACACAAACGCAATGAACAATCTTCTAATATAGCAGATTATTTTAGTCCACTTCTTATCAGTTATTTTCGAAAATAAAACTGAAAATGTGCACATTTTCTGGGCTGAGCGGATCATACAACTCATGATTTCATACACAAAAACCGCCCATTATTGAATCTGAATTAACATTGAAACTGCATCAGGTTATGTTCCATGTTTCTTGTATTTGTACATGAGCTGAACCAGATTTCTATTCATTTCAATATGCCCGCATCGACAGGGTGAACTAAGGGTAAGTGAATGCTAGACGCTGGTCAGGGGCGGTCGCGGTGATGACCACCAATTCTAGTGCTGCACTTGCATTCAGGCAGCGTTGGGCCGGCGTCCCGTGTTGACTTGGTCAGTTTTATAAAATCATACTGTACATCATCAGCTACATGTATATGTACATGTATTATAACCGACCAAGCATGTCTTCATCTTGGGATGTCACGAATTAGCTCCGCCCCCTACTTTTGCCTTTGGGAAAATCATTCCCAGTGGTTTAAAAATGGCAGCTGAGCACTCTAGTCATTGAAAAGTCATCTAAAATAGTATAAAATATGACATTGTGCAGAGTAGGTCCGGGGACTACATGGAGCCTTTAAATAGCAAATAACCATGTTCAAATGTTGCTCGTACTTTACATCGGATCTGACCGTTTCTAAGCATCTCCACATTACTTATCAACAACAAGTCAATTATTAAGCACACGTTTTTATTCAGCATTAATCATGTGAATTCTTGACGATATGACACGACACCCAAGCCCCGGCTCCAACAGTAATTTACACTACATTATCCATATAATTTATTTGATTTATCAGATATTTTCATTTGTCCGTGTAACAAAAACTACAGGGCTCTTTGTAAATTTTGTATGACCTATGGCCGATGTTTCTTTACTTGAATGTAATATGATACACATTATACTGTTGTAAGTAGCATCAATTTATCAACGCTATAAGCAGACATGCATTACCATGTAGATAGTAAAGGTAAACATGCTTTGGAAGGGGGCCCTTATGCAGTGGTTAAAACTGCCTGCTTGGAAAGTGGAAGCTCGCGGGTTAGAACCCCACTCTGGTCTTGTGGTTTCAAAAAACGAAATGATTCCTCCCGCTCACACGTAAAGATTCAATAGTGTGGGGAGCTTCCGTGACCGAGGGTGGCGTTCGGCCTCAGACCGCCAGAGCTCGGATTTCGCATCCTGTGTCTGGAGGGCAGTGTCATCTCATTCATCTCACCATCCTTGACCAGTTTAGCCTGCATGTGCACAAAGGTGGCCTGAACCCCATTCATTTCATTTTATTTACTTTAATGTCCAAAGACGAAGTCATAATTAGTCAGTCAGAGACTCAAACCTCCGCCGAAATTAGTGGATTGTTCCTTGGCCCGAGACACACCTCTGGTACAAGTTTCATGCTTAAGGCCCAGTCACACATACCATCACGCACGTCCAGCGCACAAAAAATGACGAATTTTGGTCAGTGCGCTGTAATCCGCTGGGCGTGCGTCAGAATTCGTTGATGATTTGACGAGAACGCCTGATGAACGTCATTCATTTTTTGTGCGCGTCAACCAATGCGCACATTTTCTGCATGTTCAAAAATGTGAGCGTTTCTCTAAGTGTGAATGTAACAAGTAACATGTGACAAGTAATTTATCCCGAAAAATTCCAAAGGAACAAGCAGAAAAGTGTATGCCAGGTGAGAATGCGTGGTAACAGTACATTATATATCAAATTATATACAGGGCGAATTGTATAGGTGAATATTATTATATTAATTTTACATTCACAGCCAACACAAAACATCTGCACAAAATCTGTACAACGCCAGCCCAATGTTTTCGACGTTGGTCCAACATTGCACAAAGGCTGCAGAAATGCTTTGAGTTTACTGGGTTGTACTTAATTAAAAGTTTTCATGATGTTTTTCACGTATGTACACAGGTTTTCCAATTCGACTTCGTTCTGCACATTCATTAACAACTCGAACTTGATACTGTTCGGTGCCCGAGAGTAAAAACAATTTAACAGGCGTTTTCGTGTATCATTAAAGTGAGAACATTTACACAAGTAATGGAATTCGTCTCCCACTTCAATATTACAATGTGTACATATTCCGTTTTCCCTTAAAACCTCATGTCGACAACCTGCTTCAATCGGAAGCTTGTGGTTTCTACACCTAAATCTAGTCATCCATACACGTTGAGAATAAGGGAGGATTGTTAGATATTGTTCAAGTTTCAGGGAAGACTGTAATTCAAACATTTACTACTTTGGTCCACCTGGGACGACCATTTCTGGAAAAACTGATCTTTCAGGTTTTTTTTTTTTAATTTAAAACATTCTATGGAACTGCATGGAATGACTTGGCTTTCCCAGATACCTGGAAAGCCACAACCTTTTACAATTTATTTAATGACTTTTATCCATGGAGATTTAAAAATATTTGCATTATGCAGTTTAAATAATAGGCGAAATAGAAGTGTTGATAGTTTTGGCGTATTGCATGGTTTGGACAGGTTTGCCCAAAACATCACCATCCTACACTGTCCGTCTAGCAGCAAAGGAGTCACGCCTAACTCTCCTAAAACCATATTTGTACATGTTGACATATTAACTGATAACAAATGTTTACAAAATCTTAAATACAATTTCTAAACGACGTCTATGGCCTCATGGGCCCATACTTCACACCCATAAAGCAAAACCGGTTTCACTAAAGCATCGAAAAGATGTAATTGGACGTCATATAATTTATTTTTAGCTGTAGTAAATTTACCGTTATAATTAAAAGTCAAACCTAAATATTTATTAAGTGTAACAACTTCCACTTCATTCTCCCCGAGAACAAATTTGGGAATTGTGCTTGTTTTTCCTCGAGAAAAAATAACCACTTTGGTTTTTGCCACGTTTACATTTAGCTTCCATAAATCACAGTATTCTTTCATAGCACATATTGATCTCTGCAAATCACCAGGGGACTCCGCTAACAAAACAGCGTCATCGGCGTACAATAATAAATACAGTTTTAAAAACATTTCAATATTTTCCACTACATCACCAGCAAGATTTGCAGATTAACTTGAGACGATTGTAAAAATGAATGTAAGTCATTGAGAAATAATGAAAATAATAAAGGAGATAGATTTTCTCCTTGACGTACGCCCATGAGGCAAGAAAAAATATCAGATAGTAATCCATTAGCGGCCACACATGATCTAACTGATTTGTACATATTCACAATAATAATAAATATCTTGCCACACACGTTGGAGTTTAAAAGCTTGGACCACAGTGCAGCACGGGACACGGTGTCGAACGCTTTGCTGTAGTCCACAAAACAACTATAAAGTTTCCTACGCTTGCTTAGATAAAGGTCAATTAATGTATTTAATGTAAACATATGGTGTATAGTTGAAAAGCCAGGCCTGAAGCCCGCTTGTTCAGGACCAATGAGTTGATTTTCGTCAACAAAGCCAGTCAATCTATTGTTTAACAGATTTGAAAATAGTTTACTGAGGCAACTCAAAATTGTAATTCCTCTATAGTTAGATGAGCAATTAGAGTCCCCTGAGTTTTTGTATATTGGCTTGATGATGCCCAAATTCCACTGTTCAGGGAAAATACCGCTGTTTAAGATAAGGTTAAATAGCTTAGTAATCATAATAATACATTTAGGCGGACAATGTTTTAAATATTCATTCAATATTTCATCTGCCCCTCTACACTTATTATTTTTTAGTTTTCGTACCATTTTATTCACCTATTCTATTGTAAAATGATCGTTAAAAAGCGCTTCAGGTGAATCTATTTGAAACGAGTTTTCCTGGTGCGGTGTTACAACTTTTTTTGTTTTAATGGTTGTAAAACACTTCTAATGAGGGCTTGTTCAGCTTAGTATTAATTGATTTTTTATTGATAATTGACCAGTATTCACGTGGATTTGTTGACTTTAATGCTCTGATTTTGTTCACAAGCTTATGTTTGTAGTTTCTAAATGCTTTATTGAGCTCTTTCTGATATTCCCTGCAGGACTGTTTCAATAATATTAAATTTGTATTATTTCGTAATTTCCTGTGGTTGTTTTTATATTCGACATAATTATATCTTCCGTTTGTTCTCACACTCTTGGTTGTACCACTGCTGGTGTGGGTTTTTACGAGCACGGGGCTTTTGGGGCCCAGTAGACGCCAGAAATTGAAATATTTATTCTGACATTATAATGCCAACTCATTAAAATATAATCACATATCGTATTGTATCATACATACTGCTCTGTCTTACAAGATCAAAATATTAGCTGGAAGATGTTATAATGCAATCAGATCAACTAAACGGCTGCTGCGACTATATGCTTGACAACCAGAAAAACACATAGCATTATATAATGGCAGCAAGGAATCACCTGCTCAATCTATAACTTGTTTTAAAGTTATATTTGACCATCAAAACCTTTGTATAGACACTTTATGTGTAATTATATCGGTCATATTGGCTGAGATATGACACAAAATAGAATTTTCGGTTATGGCGGGACATTTTGTCCCAGTTTGCCCTATTGGACAATTCTGTTAAAGCTATCCGCCTATAACTGGCTTTAAAATGTTATTTGACCATCAAAACCTGGGTATAGACACCTCATGTGTGGAGATATATGTAATATTGGTCAAAAAATGATACAAAATATAATATTCGGTAATGCGGAACATTTTACCCCGGTTTACCCTTTTCGGATAATTTTGACAAAGGTACCCCCCCTCTAGATTTTTGCTGAGATGTTTATCTTTGTTTTGGAACCAATAAACCTAATTATGAGTGGAGTTCGACCAGATTCTAAGCTCTTTATGAAAAAACAGCCCAAAGACTACAAGAAGTCAAAGCTCAAATATATCTTCGACGTGTATTCCTTCCACCACCATCGGCGGTGCTGGCCAACATATATTCAATACTTGCCTACGATGCACCTCGTGTGCCTATCCACCAAATTCCAGTTTAATGTTGGGCCAGCATTGCAGCCCATTGCTGATTCAATGCCGGTCAAACGTCCACGATGCTGGCCCAACACTGAGCCATCACTGGGTCTGTTGTATACTTTGCGCTAACACGTGGCATTCAACCAATGCTGTTTCAATGTTGACCCACAGTCTTCGACGCTGGCCCGTCATTGAAACAGCATTGCGTTATTTTACCGTGTTTTCTGACTGCTGCATTATGCTGGTGACGCTTTAACATCCCGGTGCCAGAAACAACAGATAACACGATACATTAGCCTAATGCTGTTGTAATGCTGGGCCACGGTCTGCGAAGCTGGGCCAACATTATGCCAACTTTAAGTTCTTAACCACAAATATAATCGTGACTATTGTTTTCTGAACGCTTGATAAAAGACAAAAGTACTTAACCTAAGGAACGTTATATTGCACATGTTCATAAGGACTGGTGTACAGAAATGTGAACCGTTTCCTACAGACAGTACCCCTCTTTCTTCTAAATAGGACACAAACTCAGACAAAATACACTTAATAGGATACCGGCTGTAGGTCGGTCCTAAAAACTGTGTAACACCAGACTGTGGGCGTGCACTAGTGGCTGAACTCATCTTCAGTCTCGGGCTGATACACCATCAGTGACGGGTCCAGTGAGGGTGTTTTATATGTTTGGACACAGGTAGAAGAACCTGAGGGGTAGCATTCAGCCAACTAATGTTTTTATCCCCCGCCCGTAGGGGAAGGGGGATTTTAGTCGCTCCAGGGTACTGTCCGGCGGTTTGCGTGTGCGCAAAACCTTAAAAACTACTGGTCATTTTTTTTGAAATTTTAACATCACATTCCTAGCAACATGGGGATGTGCAAGTAATTTTTTGAAAATGCTACCAAAAGTCAAAATGGCCGCCAGAGGTCAACTCCAATTTTTTTTGTGAACGCAAAATCTCTAAAACTTAAATTGAGAAATTATTCAAATTTTACTATCACATACCCCACAATATAGAGATATGCAGGTGATTTTTTTTACTGAAATTCAAAATGGCCGCCACATGTCAACTTTAATTTTTTGGGGCACAAAAACTCACAAAATTAGTCAGAAATTATTCACATTTCACAATCACATTCCCCACGATATGGAGATGTGCATTCGATTTTTTAAAGGTTTTACTGAAATTCATTACCCACCATCTTGAAATGTGCAGGTGATTTTACTGAAATTTAAAATGGCCACCACAAGTCGACTTTTTATACATTTTTTACCGCAAAAAATCTAAGCCAATTTATGGCGGGGGATGATATAGGACTTCAGGCCTCTTGTTATATTTATTTGTTGCTTTCAATGGCAAGTCAGAAGTAGCAGGGGGGGGGGGCAGAGGCACAGGCTCAGAGGCGACGCAGGTATGAGCATTTCCAGAGAATCATGTTATACCCTCAGACCCCTCTAGATCACTCAAAATCAATGAAACCTTAGTTCCGTCACTGCCGATCAGCATGTAGGCCTATGATTATATAGGTCATGATAGGTATGTATTTATCTTCCATGTCTGATCGGATATTCTCCACATCAGCATTTTGTCAGGACCTGTATCTATAATTACACACACGTTATGTTTGTTGCTTATCAGGTGACGATCCATGTCAACCAAATAACCCATGCAAAAATGGTGGAATTTGCATAAGTGAAAGCGCCGATGACTTCAGTTGCAGCTGTGGGGACGGATACACTGGGAAAGATTGTGAAACCCAAACACGTATGGTGGAATATTTCTTGCTTTGATTTTTTTCGTTAACATCAATATATTTGTATCCGCTTAGACACAATCTAGTATACACCTACAGAACAGAACAAAATACATACACTAAAGAGTCGTCTTCAACACAAAAATAGAGATTATATAATAACTTTGAAGATTGTGCAATTTTTTTTTTTTAAATCGGCCACCATTACTTTATGCGCAACATGTACGCAACATGCGTGTTACGTGAATGTTACATAGTGTATGGGAAATGCACGCAGATTTTGCGCACTATGTAACATATCACATACCACGCAGTATATGGCATGTTGCGCAGTGTGTAATAGCTATTTGTGGTCATATAGTATGTAAAATGTTACGTAGCAAATTACATAATACCCCTTTTACGTTGCATGTTGCTTGCTCACCATGCACTATGTAGAATGCACCAATTTGCGCAACATGCGTTTTTACGTAATATGCTGCAAAGTGTATGGGAAGATGTTCCCCTATAATAAACGTACGTATGATTCAAAAAAATTGTGGGCTTTCAAAGTAAATGCAACATATTTTGATCATCAGGATATTTATATTACATGGGGATTTCCTACTTATTTACGATTGTGGCGCTAGTAACATGTAAATAGAAACCAATGCCACATCATTTTATTAATCTTTTGAAAATAAAAACGTATATTTAAAAACATACAAAATTAGTCACATCAAGGTCATTTTGCCTTTTAAGGGCCCTTAGTAGCATCAAACTGCGACGTAACCCTTACAACGCTGAAATAGTTTTTGTATAAGCCATGGAGACCAAAGGGTTTTTTTCAATTGAAAATCGTCATACAAATGTCTTAGTTATCTCTTTCTGCTTCATTTTAATACCTATGTTATGGGTCTACAGCCATTTTTTTGTACATTTCTTTCACTGCGGGGATCAACTTTAGACGTCATAATCTGACGTCCATATACGTCGGATTTCGACGTCTAAATTCGATCCCCGCGCTGTATGGGTCACACTTCTTGTCATTTTTTAACAGATCCTGGTTGTGACGATGATGAGGAGTACGTGTCGTCAGGATCTACCTGCCGTCCAACCTGCTCTGATCCTCTGGCTGACGCCACGTGTAATCAGACTGATGGCGAGGTCTGTGTTTGCAAAGACAACAAAGTCCTAGATGACAATGGCGTCTGTGTTGATGCCATAAGCTGTGGCTGTGTTGTTGACGGGGCCTTGTACATAGTATGTGGTAGATCTTACTCAATGCTTTTAACCAATTTTTAAAAGATTTTCCATTTATTTGTTATTTTTTGGCCCCTGAAGGGAAACAAATGTTTTTGATTGCACGCTGCTTCTTTTTTTGATTAATCATGCTTTTTTATCAGGTTGATGACACCAGTCATGGGTGGTACAACAATGACTGTACGACGTATTTTCATTGTGAGAGTAGCAACCAGTCTGTAAGAACTGTCCCTGAGGTCGTCTCTTTTCCATTTCCACAAGGTTGCCTGTCGGGATCTCGTTGCACACTTGAAGGATGCTTGACTTGTAAATATTATTTTGTTGTAAACAAACCATTCTAGCTTTTAATGAACGTTACGATTTCATAATTGTATGTGCTGTTTTAAAAGTCATACCTCTTGTCCCGGTCATACAATATAATACTATGATCATGTCGTGAAGGTTCTTGACTTCGGCATCTCAGAATTGTGTATCGTTCAGGTGACATTCAGTGAATATGCTGATAGCGAATGATGTAGAGAATATAGTGATACGAACACGGAAGCATGATTTCACACACCAGTGCTTCAAACCTTGCATTGTCTGTTATTGATTTTCTGATTAGCCAATCAGCACATGCAATATACCATATAACAGATATTTAAATTCCCGTTCTAATAATGCAGTAGTGTAAAATATTCTATCCACATACGTTCAAACATGAAACAAAATGAACAGCAAAACAACCTAGTCAACATGGTCAAAGAAAAAAATATAATCAATCGTAGTTATTGGACTTATCCATATCTGGCCTTTGTTTTCTGAGCCCATATATGTGTATGCCAAAAAATGTGCGTTTTTTAGATTTATAAATGTCATGCATATTTTTAGTGGAAGAATATTGCAGCCTTTCATGAAAATGTGTCGAGTTAGCCTGGGCTGATATCAGAAACATGAAGCTTTGCTTGGAATTTCTGTGCATACTTTATAATCCATCTGTTTTATGTGATTTGTGTGTTGTGAATTGGAATCTGTCGTATACTATTGGTGATAACAAAGGCAAAAACAAAATGCTGCTGTCTGTTCGCAATGTCTCCCAGCCTTCGTTACGTGTTAACCCTTAAAACCGTTAAATTAAAGAATTTAACCACTTGAAGTTGTGTCTCGCTACCGCTTCCAGTGGATGAAAATAACTCATATGTGCTTAATTTGAGACCAAATATTTGCAAATCTTGATGTCTAAACACACGTTTCCCCTCAATATTTTTGAATAGCAGTAATTTGATCAGCTGATAAAACAGATTAAACACGGCCATAGACGTGATTAGCGGGTTAATCCTTACAGCGCGGGGATCCACTTTAGACGTCAGAATCTGACGTCTGTGGAGATGTGCATGTGATTTTTTTAAGGTTTTTCTGAAATTCAAAATGGCCGCCATGGATGAACTTCATAATTTTTGTGGGCGCAAAAACTCAAAAATTAAAGTCAGAAATAATTAACATTTTACAATCACATTACCCACCATCTTGAAATGTGCAGGTGATTTTACTGATTTTTAAAATGGCCACCACAAGTCGACTTTTTATACATTTGTGACCGCAAAAAATCTAAGCCAATTTATGGCGGGGGATGATATAGGACTTCAGGCCTCTTGTTATATTTATTTGTTGTTTTCAATGGCAAGTCAGAAGTAGCAGGGGGGGGAGTGGCAGAGGCACAGGCTCAGAGGCGACGCAGGTATGAGCATTTCCGGAGAAACATGTTATACCCTCAGACCCCTCTAGATCACTCAAAATCAATGAAACCTTAGTTCCGTCACTGCCGATCAGCATGTAGGCCTATGATTATATAGGTCATGATAGGTATGTATTTATCTTCCATGTCTGATCGGATATTCTCAACATCAGCATTTTGTCACGACCTGTATCTATAATTACACACACGTTTTGTTTGTTGCTTATCAGATGACGATCCATGTCAACCAATTAACCCATGCAAAAATGGCGGAATTTGCATTTATGGAACCGATGACTTCAGTTGCAGGTGTGGGGACGGATACACTGGGAAAAATTGTGAAACCCAAACACGTATGGTGGAATATTTCTTGCTTTGATTTCTTTCGATAACATCAATATATTTGTATCCGCTTAGACACAATCTAGTATACACCTACAGAACAAAATACATACACTAAAGAGTCGTCTTCAACACAAAAATAGAGATTATATAATAACTTTAAAGATTGTGCATTTTTTTTTTAAACCGGCCACCATTACTTTATGCGCAACATGTACGCAACATGCGTGTTACGTGAATGTTACATAGTGTATGGGAAATGTTACGTAGATTTTGCACACTATGTAACATATCACATATCACACAATCCCCGAACTGTAAGAGTAAAAATAGTTATAATAGCCGTATACATAACATATGTATTCAAATGAATCAGAAAGAGCTAGACTTTTAGGATGATTTCAAATTGAAAAAACCCTTTGATCTTGACTATAATTTAATATTTCAGCGTTGTAACAGTTTAAGCCCCATTTATTTGTAATATGGCTAGCGTGGGATACATGGAGCGAAACGGTGAATGTAAATATTCCTCTGCTATGTTTATTTCATTTTTCATAATATAAACATCATCAAATTTAATTATTATTCAGTCATATTTAATAGTTTACAATCTGATTATTTGGTTATGTTCACAAGAAGTTAGTGACTCCCTCTAGTTTCAGATCACCACCGGGGGTAGGTAGAGTGGGCAAAACGCCCTAGTAGAGGTGAAACGTCAATATCTATTATAACGCCATTAATTTCGATTATTTTATGTCATTTAAATACATATAATATCGCAATGTAAGATACCTCACTGGTATGTAACATACCTTAAGATACTACTGGGGCACATTTTCCAAAACAGGACATTACAAAGTAATTTTCACCATGCCAAATTTAAACATGGACAATTTCTTGACATTTGGAGATTAGGTATTTATATTTGCTTCTAAAATCGCCCAATGAGTAAAACGCTCATTCACATGCGGCACGGGAGTTTTGCCCCCTATGCATTCTATTAGAAGTTATTGAAATATAACATAGTTAAGACCTGATGAACATAGACGTGGGTTAGATGAATCTGTCAAATTGCAAAACAACAGTAATGAATTCGATGTTCATGTCCAACAGAAGGTACTGTTTCCAAAAAGCACGAAAGCCAAATAAATTGTCAAAATGGCCGCCTTTTTTAAAAACGGTAGCCTCAATTGAATCAAAAACGTCCTCAATTGAATATTAATCACATCAACGGCAGACGTACTTTGTGTTTTTTGTTTATGTCACAACTGCATCTTTAATCAGCTTAAGCAAGACGTCCAACGCAACGCCAGGCTTACGCCAAACATTCGGATGTATGTCGGAGACGTTAATTTAACTTCGCTCTATGTCGTTTACGTCTTTAACAAATTCGTCCGAAACAACTTCGGATATATGTTTGTCTGACGTTGATTTGACATCACAACAGTGCTATGGCAACGTTTGAGTTAATTTTAGACCAACGGCGGCTGGGTGTGTTGTGTTATAAATATCACTCAATATAGGATATAGAGGGAAAAAATCGAACTAATGCAATCCCCAATGTAATGATTTCATAAAATAGAAAAAATATTATTGTTGGGAATTCAACTGTAAAATGGGGGGGGGGTGATTTGGAACTTAAGAGCCTAACTTGAGGCTAGTTTCAGTTTACCCCCGGCACAACGAATGTAACTTGAGACTAGTTTCAGTTTACCCCCGGCACAACGAATGTAACTTGAGACTAGTTTCAGTTTACCCCCGGCACAACGAATGTAGTTTTGCTTCGGGACCTTTATCCATATATACTGATGAGTACAATTTAGCAGGCTCAGTAATACAACACTAATGAATACATATTAAACGCCTTTTTCCAGATGTTTCAGATGACCCCACGAACAGTTGTGATTCAAATCCGTGTGCAAATGGCGGATCTTGCGAAGAAGAGGGCGGTAACTACAATTGTACTTGTGTGGACGGTTACTTTGGTGAAGATTGTAAAACAGGTACAGTACTGATTTCACAAAATGGGACAGATTTTTCATCAGTGGCTGGCCTGCGTTAACGCTGGCCAGCCCGTCATTAGCCCGGGCGCAAGCCCGGCGAGACAGGCGCAGAATTGGTTGCGCCCAGCGCATGAAATGGGCTCGAGCCCCCACACGGTTCGGGCCAGGAAAATATACCCGCCCAAATCCTACTTGGGCTTGCACCCAGTATACTGTGTGGCGGCTAACATGGATGCTGTGAACCATGTGTCATCTCGCCGGGCTGGCCAGGCTCGCTCTGGGCAAGACAGGGCGCGCTCAGCTTGACCACATTCAGCATCATCTGAACAGCTCTGAGTTGATCTAAACGTGCAATAATTGAGTGTCCGTACGTGTATACATGTAGACCTGTTGCAGTCCTCATTTATTTCTGCTTAGCCATTTAGCATTTAGCCTTTAGCATTTAGACATTATCTTTAGTATCAGACAAGCAGTTCAGTGTATAAATTCAGAAAATGGGTGGTTTTATGAAGCTACGGGCACTGGAATAGGCCTAACTGAAGATGAAAAAACAGGCACCTGGAAAGTCAGGCTCGCCCGGCGCACCGGTCGAGCTTCAAACCGGACCAGGCGAGAAGCGCGCCTGACTAACACATACAGGCGTTGACTCAATTCGCCGAGGCTCTAGATTGGCTTGAGCCCCGGCGATATGAGCGCGGCTCCATTTATATGAACTTATACCAAAACGCACATTGCGGCCCGGCTAAAGGATTTTATAACTTTGGGCGCATACATGCGAGCCCCAAATGGGGTGGGGAGAGAACATGGGGCTAGCCCAGGGCAAGCCTGCGTTAGCCGGGGCTAGCCCCACTGAAAAAGCTTGTCCCATTTTGCTAAATCAGTACTGTAATTCTCAGTTAGTTATCATCGCTTCACACTTAGATGTGGGCGGGGCCCTAGGGTGGTAGTTAGCACCGCTGCCTTTCACGCTGGGTTCAGGGTTCGTTTCCAGGTCTCGGCGGTTTGAAAAAAGCAAATATGTTTCTTCCCCATCCAATCGTAAAACTCAGTATTGTGGGTAACCTCCGTGACCGAGAGGTAGCGTGCTCGGCCTCAGACCTCGAGAGTTGTTTTAATTTTAAATTCTGTGTCTGGAGGGCAGTGTCATCTCACTCTTCTCACCATCATCAGGAGGTTCTCCTGGCCCAATTTAGCCTGTATGTGCACAAAAGTGGCTTAAAGGCCGATTCATTCCATTTCGTTTTCTCATTTAGATGTTTATTCACATTTCCCAACTGGCGACCATAATTTACTACCATGAAAAGCAGTGGAATATTTGTGGACCATCATCAATACAAAAATTATTATGAGGTCGCAATGCAGGTCTTGAACATGTTAAAAAGAGCCAGTATAGTTTAAAAAATTCATGCATTATCCTCCTATAGTATACATTAATTACTTGATACATGCGGAACATTTTGACGTTTTTGATTATTTTGTGGTAAATGTGATACATTTGCAGAAAACATTGAAATTTGCTTTATGTAATAAATAAGACAATTGTTTATATGTTCCTATAGTAAATGGATCGTGTAGTGCTGGGCCTTGTCGCGGAAGAGGATCCACCTGTACAGATGAGCCACCCAATGGATTCAGATGCAATTGTGCGCATGGACTTACTGGTCCAATATGTGAATCAGGTATAGTATCATGTAATAAAATATTTTATAACAATTAAATAGAAATTACAGTGTATATCCACAAATATTATTCATTATTAAATATTAATGCATGCAAGTGAACAAATATTGTGGGATGAGAATACTATCGCCACGGAACGAGAAGAGGGATTGAAAATGACACAGAGAACACAGGAGGAACCACTGGATGAGCGACAGCGATTCTCACAAGTCAAAAGGTCAGTTAGATTTATCATATTTATATCTACACTATGGAAAAATACTAATTTATCGCGCCACATACGTGGAAAACTATGTGGGACTAAATGTAAAATAGTAGCAGTAGACCTCACCTATTTTTCGTGAGACTCGCAGGAGAGTTGTTGTGATCTGTCGTCCGATCTGTGGATATCTAGTTTTGTAGATTTTGGCCACAGCTCGGGTGGAGTACGTAACAGTCCAATGCTGTTTGAAACACAGAAAACTACTATGTTGCGAGTTGTATGAGTTGTCTACAACATATTGTCAGTTCAAAGCGAGGGGTATGTAATATTAATAGCAAAATTATAGTAATAAATATAGTAATTATAATGTATTGTTCGTAGTTCGAGGATTATGCTTCAGTTAAAACGATTTACGCTGCTTTACCAATGATAGCAGTAAAATATATTTCGCACACACTACCAAATACTGTACATCATATTTTGTTATGGAAATCCTACGTAGCCCTTTCTTTGTATTATGATTTTGAGCTGGATGTTATATTACTGCTCCGAAAAAGCAGAAGTATTGTGTGAATATATATATAGGCTTTATTTAAAACTGCAGACTTAATGTAGCCTACTGTAAGAATTAACCTTAGTAGATATTAAGCTCAACATTTAAAATATAGACATGTCCCTAGCGTCTTATTCGCTGGACCAGGTTACACCACAGAGATTAGCGGTAAAATGGCAAAAAACATCTATAAATAACGCCATGAAGAACGTGATGCTAGCGGGTGGCATCCATATCAGACACATGATATGATATGGAGTGATCACATTCAGGATGCATTCACTCTCTAAAATTGATTTTAGGACAATGTAAGTAAAATACCAAATGACAGTTTGTCTGGCTTTAGAGACCTGTTTTAGCGCAGTGTCCAGTCTGTTTTACCAAATCCTGAGAGTGGCTTTTATTCAATTTTCTTAGTGAACTATTTAATGCTAGACCATTTGGCATGTAATACATTCTTGTTTCACGGTGATGGTCAAATGAGAGCTGTAAATTCGACAAATTATTAAATGCCAAATAGTCTAACATTCTTTCACAACAAATTACACCAAACTTTCAGAGATGTTGAGGGAGCATGAAAAAAATTATCCGAAAAAAATTTCGTTAAAACATCTCAAACAGCGACCGAGCAAATTGAAAAAAAAGTTCTCCCAGGATCTGCTGAAACAGACTGTAGTGTAATGCAGTGGAATGCATATGATAAATGATATATGATAACAAAATCCACTTCAACTATGTATCATGGGTGTAAACAATTTTGCTGTCATGTGTGCAGAAATGTCATATAAAGATAAAATTGGAATAATTAACTTTTTACGTAGGTTTTCGCATATAAGCCAAACAATACAAAAAAATTGAAATATGTGTATAGTTGCGTCAATTGACAAAGTTGACCATGACTTGTGGACTATACACGTTATCCATGTTAACGCGAAGTATAACAAATATTGTTAAGAATGACCTCAAAATGACCAAATTTGACATAATGTTTAAAAGGTTCATGGTATAATCATGAGCGCTCGGATGAGCAATTATACGCAAAAATTACGTAAAAAGTGAATAATTTGAACATTTAAATGACCTTGAAACGGCAATGACCTTTCTCTGATCAAATACAGACAGACAGACAGACAGATATTTTATTGACAGAAAAGAAAAGTCATTACAGACTTATTTGTCATAGAAATGAAAGAGATATATGTACATGTATATACATACATAGAATCAATTTAAAAGAGTGCATCAATCCTAAATGCAATACTATAATTATATCATAACATGTGTCTGACACGGATGCCACCTGCTAACTTTCATCTGTGCAATTTTGTTTTCATTTTTGCCACCTGTCTATCAGATCGTGTAAAGTTCTACTGATGAAACCTTTTCAGATGCTGTGATACCTTACGTGCTAGACTGGATGCGGAAAAGACAGGGGAATAACCAACATAGCTGATCTGGATCTTATTTCACGTTTCCCTCATTTTCTATGACACCACAACGCCGCATTCATTTGGAAATGAAGAATAATGCGGGTAAGCATATGGTCTTATCATGTAAATAAATATTTTATTTTACAATAACTTATCATATGGGACTGTTTGATACAGTAGTAATGCTTTAAGTTTATTGCTCATCTATGTTAGTTTTCATATTTCAAATCTGCATTTCTTTTGTTCAAACATGACAAATAATAAGCCTAAATATTACTGTTGCTATTACTGTTTTGTATTTATTGCTAATTTGGCGGGCCTACTGTGGATAAAGTGCGTGTGACCCGGGACTTTTTATCTATATAACTTTTTGTGCGGCATATCTACATGTCGATTTATATGTAAAAAAATGTGATTGTATGCATATTCATGGGACTGGTTCTAAACAACTCTCACGATAAATTAGGTTTAACAATTTTATAATAAAAATTCCCATTGTCAGGGGTACGCGGGTTTTGATAAAAATGCAAGATATAATTAAACTGATGAGCACCTTTTTGGGGTTGTGGACCCGCCACGCGAAAAAGGCCATATTTGGCACAAAATTGTCAAAATTGTTGTTTTTTTCAGATGATTCGATAACCGTGTTTTTTTTTTAATCTTCATAACTTTTTGTTTTATAAGATTTTTAATATTTTAAATTTAGTTAAATAATCATTTAAATTAAATTTCAAATGACGTCATAAATAATTTGAATAAAACATCGGTGAGGTACCTTCTCGTGTATCGGGAGGTACCTTCTCGTGTATCGGGAGGTACCTTCTCGTGTATCGGGAGGTACCTTCTCGTGTATCGGGAGGTACCTTCTCGTGTATCGGGAGGCACCTTCTCGTGTATCGGGAGGTACCTTCTCGTGTATCGGGAGGCACCTTCTCGTGTATCGGGAGGTACCTTCTCGTGTATCGGGAGGTACCTTCTCGTGTATCGGGAGGTACCTTCTCGTGTATCGGGAGGTACCTTCTCGTGTATCGGGAGGTACCTTCTCGTGTATCGGGAGGTACCTTCTCGTGTATCGGGAGGCACCTTCTCGTGTATCGGGAGGTACCTTCTCGTGTATCGGGAGGTACCTTCTCGTGTATCGGGAGGTACCTTCTCGTTGTATCGGGAGGTACCTTCTCGTGTATCGGGAGGTACCTTCTCGTGTATCGGGAGGTACCTTCTCGTGTATCGGGAGGTACCTTCTTGTGTATCGGGAGGTACCTTCTCGTGTATCGGGAGGTACCTTCTCGTGTATCGGGAGGTACCTTCTCGTGTATCGGGAGGTACCTTCTCGTGTATCGGGAGGTACCTTCTCGTGTATCGGGAGGTACCTTCTCGTGTATCGGGAGGTACCTTCTCGTGTATCGGGAGGTACCTTCTCGTGTATCGGGAGGTACCTTCTCGTGTATCGGGAGGTACCTTCTCGTGTATCGGGAGGTACCTTCTCGTGTATCGGGTCACTTATTTCTAAATTAAAGCAATAAGATTTGCATTGCATTTTTTTCTAATGGGTTATAGTAATTGAGTACTAAAAGCCGTTAGCCGTTAGTTTCATCACCACCTTGCTTATTAACGTATTTTGAAAACCTTTAGTAGGGTGCATAATGGTAGGGCGTGACTGCAGGTTAGTTATGCATGAAGCAATGTTGCCTGTTGTGCGAGTTCAATGTAGAAGTTGCACATATATATATAAACGCCTCTACAAAACGTTAAATTTGCTTGGACCAATAATAATATTGATTTCAAATTATTACTGTATAACTGTTTTGTTCAACAGGTGATATTGCTGATTCATCGCCGTCTGCTATATCTTAGATCTGTATTATTCCGCTAGATTATCAAAATGTGGCACATCTTAGATGATGTGCGAACTGTAACATCAACAAGTCTTTATTTGATTACCGTTGAGTGAAAAAGGCAGTCATCGGATACTGTATTGTGTTGAACTATGTCCTATTTCTGATGCTGCATTATAAAGACAATAATAATGGTGGACTTAAAAGATGTTGTCCCAGTCACTTTTGTAAAAGTCAAGTCAATATGTCAACACCTAATTCAGCAGAACAGGCTGTTTATATTTATTAACTTCATGTTATAATATGTCAGCTTAGGTTAATAATTACTATTTATTTATTTATTTATTAGTTGAATAGGTCTAGGTTAGATTTAATTATTTTGAACTGAAAGAGCCTGATTGAAAAAAGTTTATCATCTTGTTTGTTATATTAGGAGTATTATAAATCCATGAAGTCATTTATATTTAAAATTAATTGACCTGATTAATTTGTATTGCAATTCTTGTTTGTTATTATTCTCAGAAAAATAGAAAGCAAGTCAATGGATTTTTTTCTAGACTAATTTTTTATCATCACTAATTTCTAGTAAGGCCTAGAGTCTTAAGTTTAGTGATCCAGAAAGGGGGGTGGGTGGAGGAAAGCTTATGATACGCCTACGTTTGAGGTGGCTGACTTCGTTGTGCAACTGGCTGACAACAGACACGGTGTGCTCACGTGGGTCACCGGGCTCGCTGGCCACATCTCATAATTATCTGCTTATCATAATTATGTTCAAGTGATTTCTGTAATTGGCCAGGATATTCGGGCGGCTGAGATTTTAAAACCAATGACAATCCGTAGATCTAATTTACGGTGATTAGAAGTTCTCAATTGGCCATGGTCAATCGGGGAATCGGAATTGGAAAACGCACGAATGAATGTTCATCAGTGGCTCGTCCATCTACCCATGCATGGTTTAATGATGTAAATGCCTAACTAAATCTAATGATTTCACTTCAGTACTTTGGTCATATAAAATCATCGTTACCGGTACAGCTTTCGCTCAGAGTATCCCGAAACAAATGCATATAAATAGGTTAATTATATGATAACATTTGAACGTTATTTCTATTATGTTAAAGTACCATATTATTTCAGTTTGTCAAATCTGCAACCAAAATAACTGAAAAAGTGATGCTGCAAGTAGTTATGAGAGAAGTGTTTTGTCGCACCTAGAACATCTGCTAGAAGTACATAATAGCTAAATAATCCATATCATAGCAGTGTTAATCTCCTTAAACACCAAGCGACAAATGCGAGTCAACGAATAAAAATACATAGATATTTTTACTGACATACTTACAAGACTGATGTATTTGCACAAAAAATATATGTATATATACATACAGCATGTACAACAGGATTAGCACGGTTAGAGCTCTGTAAAATCATATGATATGTGCACTTAGAATCAGGCTTGCCATTTATTTATTTAAACAAGCACAGGATATTTAAAATTTGTATCATCTGAATACTTAAAATATAGTTAAACAACAAGAAGAATTATCATGATATAGGTAGTGAAAGTGATGTATAATCAACTGAGTGATGAAATGTGAAGAATTAATCTGAAAGCCCGGTCTGAAAGAAACAGTATGAAACAACCGAAGTGTTAGGCAGCCATGTAACGTGATCCGGAGTTGATTTATAGCCCGTTGGAAATAACGTTGAGGTGTGAAATTTATAGATCGCAATGTAAATCAACAAGTAATTTGGTAGGGTGTAATGAACATCTTTAAATGTCCGGGAATACAATAAGATATATACATGTGTGAGCATTGACAGAAACAGATGTCGCGATAGGCTAGGCTGATGTAACTGCTGATTGGCGTTATACTGACAAATATTTCAAAATTATTTCGAGAAAGTACTCTTATTTCAAAGGGGGGGGGGATTATGCTAAAGGTCGGATAATCGTTTTTCTATGCTTAAATACATCCGTGGTGCAGTAGGCTATGACACTGAGTCTGATTTCATGGCCGCATGATTCAAAACGTCAGCTATCATTTACAACGATAACCTTAACAAAGGTAGGGTGGGTGTAATATGGTAACAAAGAAGACTGTACAACCCTTATATCTACTTTTTAAGTTACGCAAGTCAATATGCCTTGTTCTAAACATTGCACTCACAACAACACATTACGCATCTTCAACGACCTTAATGGCTCTTTTTTGGACTGTGGCCTGAAAGCCAATTCACAGCATTAATACAACATGATAAGTCACGCAATATGCCCAGCGCAGTAATGCACCAGAATTTAGAAACGTCTTTGTGTAATACAGACAGAAAGACAGACAGACATACTCTTGAAACGGGCGTTATGGGGCTTCGCTCCCTAAAACATTGTGTGGCTAAAATCTTTATGCCGCTTTAGGCATTATGTGGTTAATCAAAACCCTTTCTAAAAAGTAGGTTGTTCTGTGGCTACTGTCCAACACTGTGGGACTTTTCCACGTCTTTAAAATAGGTCGTTATGTGGCTACTCTCCAACACAGTGGGACTTATATGACCGTAGCTAAAAGCTTTATGTTGCTTTAGGCATTATTACTCAAAACACGTTATAAAAAATAGGTTGTTTTGTGGCTACTGTCCAACACTGTGGGCCTTTTTTATACAATTTACTCATTTGTTCACAGGGCGATTGTTAAGTTCAGTGGTGGATATACGCCTTAACATTTCACTAACCCAAATTCAACTAGCCTTTAGCATCATTTACCATACATATCTTGGAAACTAAAACTAACCCTTACAATATTCCACTAGTCCTGGAGCTACCGAGTGTATGCAAATTTCCATCTCTGTATAAAACGATGCCCAGAATTCATAGGTAAGTAAACAGTCATCACTCTGAATTTAATCCCCGAAGATGGCGGCGGCTAACTAAAGATATATATGCAGCCCTCTACAGAGGGATACATAATAATGATTAAGACATCAGGTTTAGTTCACCACTTGTTTATTCTCACATACCTTGATACCCCCAAGGCGAACACTCAAATATAAAAATGGTTATCATGTATCAACAGAAGCGGTGAAAGTGGACTAATACAGTGCAACAAAAGAACATGATTAGGCCTATGAATCTATTGGTCTTTCTGATAAATAATATAGGTCAGACTTAAATATCCTGCTTTAAATATTGGGGGGGGGGGAGGATTTCCTCAATTGTGTCTTAATTTATACCAGTAGTACTGACAATATTTGACCCAGCTGTACATAATGAGTCTCATGTCTGAAAAATACAATATAAGAGTTGATGGTACCATTGAATAACAGCTGGAGCTTTAACATGAAATTATGTTGATCCGGAGCTGAGTTATGATCATTTTAGTGACGCGAATGGGACAATATGTCAAAACATGAAAATGGAGAAAATTAGCTTTAAAGTCATAGCAACAAATTTTTGATTGTTAGTTCTTTATAATAAAAAAAATAGTTCTTTATAACCAGACAGGTTCTTCGGCCAAACCTGGAAAATGTGTATATAGTTTGTTATGATTGATTTTATGGCCCAGGATGTGTACTTTCAGTATCTGCCGGTTGGACTTTGGTCACCCTTGAGCGTTTTAAAAAAATGGGTAAAATCCAAAATGGCATCTGGCGGCCATTATGAAAAAATAAGTTAAACAAAAATCTGTTAATCAAATGTGATATGTCATTTCTGACTAATTTTGGGGCGTGGAACCCATTTCTGGCCTTAAAATGATAATTCCAGGCTTTAAGGTATCAAAATTTGACAAAAAAAGACAAATTCGCTATTTTTAGCCCGGCGCCTTATTTTGTGCCGATATTTCACATAAAGTATTAGAGCCGTATTACATAATCTTGGCTCATTGAGAATCACTGGAGTGTTAGTGTCATAGTCATAGTCCGGAACGTTTTTTGACCTAAACATTACTATTAATGTTTTTTCTAAATTTACTTGAAATTATTGTAGATAATTAAACTACAATGTGATGATAGTGTTGATCATAAGTAGAATTGTCAGAAAGTCATTGAAAAAACAGAGAAGCAATCATCAATGGAATTATCAATGCGAGGTCTTATAATACTAGCTTTGTAAAAACACAAGTGAGTTAAAAGGATGCTATGTCGGTGTGAAGACATTTTTTTAAACTTCTATGTCAAAAGGGTAATGTTAGGTGAGTAATAAAGCGGTATGAATGCAAATTGTACATAAGATAAGAAAAGTGGGACTCATTTCCCAGCTAAGCAAGATATAAAGACGTAATTCCCGATTTCTTTTTTTGGACATGCATGTCGAAAAATAGGAAATACGCGAATTTCGTCTCCATATCTCTTACCTGGTAAATGCGCAGCACAAAAATTAAAAAACTTTTGCAGCTCTAGACTATGGACATGCTTACATCATATGGTCATATTAAAAAGCCAAAATGAAATCACCGATTTTTTTATGATTTTAGCCTGATTGTGTCGCTTTAAATGCGGATGAGTGTTAATTGACAATTTTTAATAAGAGAAAGAAAATGAATAATTGATTTAGTAAGGTGTATTAGGAGTGATCCAAAGTGTTCCGGCTGAATCGATATCAGTCCAGGTAAGATGAGATTTGGGGGGACAGTATATAATATATACACATTAGTCTTTCATACAACTCTGGCAGGTGTTGAACCTTGAAGATTCATCACAGACACATTTGATAAAAAAAAAATCACACATATGTACACTGATTAGTTGGATACAGTGTTGTATCAATGTAGCTGTGGGGCATCTCTCCAACATGTGTTTGTGTTCCTAGTGTAGCGCTTCCCAGGGGCCATTCCAGATATGTGCAATACATTCCTGTGTCAACCACGGGGCCGCACCCACGCAAAAGGGGATAGCTGGGCGAAACGTTCCGGCATACCTACTGCCTGTATGGCTGTGAGCGCGTTGAGGGGCAGGCGGGCAGGCAGGCAGCCCCCCTCCTTCTTCACACCTATAGTGGGGAGGGGAAGCCGCTGCAGGCTATCGAGCCTTCCGGTAGAGAAGACGAGGCGGATTACCAGGGAGGGGTACCCCACTAGTCTCTGCCCGGCTACTATCCGGGTCCGGGTGTAGGGTGAAGAGGTGGGGTGGGTGAGGCATGTACCGAGTTTCGTTAATCTCACTGGTTCACAAGTTCGACCCCAGCTCTGTCCCCACCAATTAGATGTCACTTATAAGTCATCGTTGTTTAACAGTTCGACAGCAATGACACAAGGTCCAATCGAACCGCCACACTATAATTAATTACCGATATTCATGAGGACATTAGCGAAACTGAGCTGTGCAGGTCGTAACCAATTAGAGACATGCATAAATTATAAAGTAATTCCTCGTTATATGATAGGCTGAGCGCAAAAACACCACTTGCAATGTAATTTCATTTGCGTGCATTTAATTAGTAGGCCTACATGTATGTAGGCTTATCGTAGCTAAATAGCTAAATATATTGTTTACTCTAAATAAGTTGATACTACATATATATATATATGTATATGTATATGTATATGTATATGTATATGTATATGTATATGTATATGTATATATATATATATATATATATATATATATATATATATATATGTGTGATAGCTCGGGGCTAAACCTCCTGGGTCACCCAAGAAAAACAAGACATATGGCGATGTTCATGTTTATTTACAGCGAGTCGAAGCAACAAAAAAAACCTACAACAAGTGTAGAATAATAAGACATAGTAAGCATGGTAAAATATATGTTCCCGACCACAATAAATAATATATCTTTTACCGACATGTATTTAAATTAAAAGTACAATTTACCATCACTGAAATTACATCAATTGTTATACAATTACATTATAACATAAATGGTTACAAGACTAAATTAATAAAACCAAGTTACAATCATCGTTCCGTAACTTAATCATTTACTGTTTATAATCATCTATTTACACCATGTTAATAATAAAACAATAGCGTACCCTGGTACACAATGTGTCACTTCCAGAGTCACACACACCAGCTCGATATCAGGCCACGCAAAATACCAATGACCAGTCTAAAGAAACAAATATAAACTGTCAGAGTAATAATACTACTAGTAATAATGCAACCTTATTAAAATAACTTTATTCAATTAGGTCTGAATCAAATTCCATCCAACGTCTAAGTTGCAAAGTTAAATTAATTAAAAGCTCAGCGAGTCGATATCTTCCACAAGTTATATAAACGGGAAAATAATCTAATACATTATGCTAAGCTAATCTAATAGCACATACCTAGATCACAGATCTTCAAAGCCTACAATACCAGCTACTCTTCCAACAAAGAGTCCAATGGAAAATAGGAGTAGAACAGAGCGGTATAGCTCTGTTCACAACGACGTTGACGAGTCAAGTGACTTCAATCTCGCGGTGAATTAAAATTACACAACTGGGGTTCACATTTACCCAGCGCACGGGCGCTGTCAGGGAAACAAGGAAACAATGACAAGGTCTCACCCCACTATACTAATGAAACTAACCTAAGGTGAAATAACCACGGCTACATACTCCCCTCCTTTAAAAAATGATGTCCCCATCATTACGATCCCAACCCAAATACATTGATAAAACAAACAAAATATATATATATAAAGATCAAATTAAGTTCCTAACGGTTCCTACACGAAACATTCATCTGGCGTATGCCCCAAGCCTAGCTGTTGGATTAAGAAAGACGCTAGAGCAACCCTCTCTGATAGAGCAAATGGCTGATTATCCCAGCGGCTTCCATGTATAGCGTTCATGATGAACTCTCCAGTGGTCTGCCATCTAGGTTTCCGTGTTACTCTCTCAGATCGTCTCAAAGCTGGAGCAGGATCAGGAATGTGCGGCGCTCCTACAGCGACTTCGTCCTGGACGATCCTGTCCTCTCTACGCATTTCAACAGCTTCACCTACGGGGTCAATAGCTACACCTGGCGGGCCTACTTCAAGCGCCGGCTCCTGTCGATCAGCCTGCTGCGCTTCTACACGAAGATCATCGTCAGTATCAGACGTAGCATCCTCTTCGACCCTTTCCTCTCGTAGTGGCTGCTCAACGACTAGGACACGTCCGACAGTGTCCATATCCTCTGAAGCATCATCCTCTACAAGGTCAACTGTCTCCTCACTAACGTGTTCCTTCACAGTTACCTTACTGGGCACATTATTCTTCAGAGAATCATCAGGCATACACGCAGTGGTGATAGGTAAACAGCCTATAGGCAACAGATGAGTTCTGTGTAAAATCTTCATTTGTCCTCCTTTCTCAGGTTTTAATTCATATACTGGAATATCTATATTGGGTTGATTCTCTACTACGTGGATATCACTACTCCAGCGATCGGCTATCTTGTGTTTTCCTTCATGTGCCAAGATCTTGATGAGAACTCTGTCGCCAGGACTCAACACACTTGCTCTGGCTTTTCTGTCAAAGTACTTCTTCTGATCTGATGATGCCCGCGAATTCTCCTCGACCACATGTTGGTACGAATTACGCAGACGCTCCCTCAGATCACGGACATACTTTACATACGTTTTCTGACCAGGTGTTTCAGGCAGATCTAAAGCCACGTCTATTGGAAGTCTTGGTTCTCTCCCAAAGAGCAAGTAGAATGGAGAGTGTTGTGTTGAATCGTGGCGGGTAGCATTGTACGCATGTACTAATGCTCCAACATGGGATTTCCAATCTTTCTTCTTTTTCGGCTCCAAAGTTCCCAACAGATTTAGAATGGTTTGATTGAAGCGTTCTGTGATGCCGTTCCCCATCGGATGGTAAGGGGTGGTTGTAGATCGCTCTATGCCCGTGATCTTACAAAGCTCTTCGATAACATGACCTACAAACGATTTTCCGCAATCACTGTGCAACCTCTTAGGAAAACCATAATGGACCAGGTACGAATGGAATAAGGCATTCGCTGTAGTATGTGCAGTTTGGTTCTTGGTAGGTATTGCCTGTGCGTACTTAGTAAAGTGGTCTACAATCACCAGAATATTCTCATATCCTCCTTTGGAACTCTCCAGCGTCAGGTAGTCCATGCAGACCAGTTCCATCGGCTGACTCGTTTTGATAGACACCAACGGAGCACGAATATTGACAGGCGATTTCCTCAAAATGCACCTATTACACCTCTTGATCCACTTTTCTACATCTGATGACATGTACGGCCAGAAGAACCTATCTCTGGTCAAATCTAAGGTCCGGTCGCGACCTAAGTGACCCATGTCATCATGTAGACCTTTCAGTGCTTGTTTCCGAAAAGCACTAGGCAATACCAACTGACTGACTTCTTCACCATCTTTCTCTGTAATACGGTATAGTACACCACGTCGAATGTGAAGCTGATTAAATATTCTGAGGTACTGCTTGGTCTCATGATCCGATGCTAGCTTACTTGGGTCAGGTGTTTTTCCATATGAGATGCAACGCATTATCGGTCCGATAACTGGATCTTGCCGTTGTATACGCCTCCAGTCCTTGTGACCAAAATCTTCTTCTGCCTCACGGATGATGTCATCTAATACGTGAGAAGACAGACAACAGGCTTCAGCCCAAGGTACTGATGTAGCAGCATCTTTGATAGCAGTGAGAATGTCATGGCCTATCTCTCTAACTGTAGTTGGCATACGAGACAAACCATCAGCATCACCATTGTTGACTCCTGGCCTGTACTCAATGTTGAAGACTGCTCCCAGACCATCACTACTGGCATCGGTATGCAGAACAAACGGCTGATTGTAGTCTGGATAAGCAAGAATTGGTGGGGACGTCAGATGTCGTTTCAAGGTGTCAAATGCCTGCTGTTGAGGATCACCCCAGGTCCAGTTCGGAGATCGTGCTCTGGATCCTTTACCAGTACATCCCACTAGGAGATCAAAAAGAGGCTTAGCAATCTTAGAGAAATCTTTGACGAACCTACGGTAGTAGCCAGCGAATCCAAGAAATGTTCTAACTTCATGTATAGCTGTAGGGACTGGCCAGTTCTTAATCTTTTCCACTTTCTTAGGATCAGTCTCAACGCCGTCTTTAGATACCACATGTTCACAGTACCCTACCTTTGCCCTGAAGAGATGACACTTAGGAGGGCTCAACTTTAGACCATGACGACGTAGCATAAGAAAAGTGTGTTCTAAAGCAAGTAACTGTCCATCAAAAGTTTTGGATGGAACAAGGATATCATCCAAAAACACAAAGCACTCTTTCATGTATATATCTCCTAGGCAGCGTTCCATAAGGCGCTGAAAGGTCGCTGGAGCATTAGTCAGACCGAAAGGCATTTTCTTAAACTCAAAAAATCCCAGTGGTCCTGCAGTAAATGCGGTCTTGCACTTATCCTGCTCCTCTACCTCCACCTGATAGTAACCACTGCTCATGTCTAAAGTCGAGAAGTAGACATTCCCTGACAAATGGTCGATGAGCTCTTCTATCCTAGGGAGTGCATAGCTGTCTTTCACAGTGTTGTTGTTCAGTTTCCTGTAGTCTATACAGAAACGAAGTTTACCATTCGACTTTCTCACAAGGACAACTGGTGACGCCCACGGACTCTCAGATGGTCTGATAACTCCATTGTCCAACATCTGTCTCAGGTGGTCTCTGACTTCATTGAACATGGCTGGAGGAATCCGCCGGTGGCGTTCTTTGAATGGGTTATCATCATTCAATTTGATGTGATGGGTTACCAGGTCAGTGTGTCCAAGATCCATCTCCCCCTCTGAAAATACGTCCCTGTACTCTATCAGGAGCCGCTGTGCCTGTTGTAATTGGTCAGGGGTTAGGTCAGTGTTATGAAGATTGAACTGACTAAGGAAAGTCTCTTCCGACATCTTGACATCACATTGGCCTGGTACCTCTTCAATATGCACCTGCTGTAGCTGTGCTATAACTTGATGTGGCTGTATGATTACGGTATCCCGACTCATATTGCAGAGCTCTACCTCCACAACTGTACCTTTCCCTTGATATGTCACCAACGAGGGCAGCAGCTGTACAGAGTCTGCGAGTTTGCTGTCTTGGTGGGCCTCAATCATGGCATAGCAAGTTCCGTTCAACAGAGTCTTGTCAACACTTCCAGGTAGTAACACTTTCTCGTTCCGTGGAATTCGAATGGTTTCTGATGTTGCACACTTTACCACACCTATATGCCCATGATTTCTCGCCAAAATCGTCTGCTGCTGATGTATCATACCCAGTGCCATTTTCCATGCAGTGCCTCTAAGATCGGTACCAAACTTCTGTCGCAGGGATCCAAGAACGTTGGTTCCCAGCAGAACAGGGACACGTTGGTTATACTCCGTATCGGGAGCGACCAGGCATAGTGCTGTTAGGGTTTCTTGACTCTGTGGAATCCCTATCTCCAATATAACATATCCCGTGTACGGTAGCGTATCGCCATTGGCACAGGCTACGTGGAGTAGATCCTTCAAAGGATGCAGTGGGAGATCTAACTGCCGAAAACAAGATTCATTTATTGCAGATACAGTTGACCCGGAGTCTAATAACGTTTTGTAGCACTTGTTGTTTATTAGTACTTCGGTTTCACACGGTGGACCAAGCAATCCTTGTGGGATATTCTTGAGGCATTCGTCTGTTGTAGTCTGGGAGTTCACTATTCGCCTCTCAACAGTGACTCCTACTCTTTTAAATGATGTCTCCGTGGACAATCTCTCTTATAGTGGCCTAGCCCCTGGCACCCATAGCAGCGGACCTTCTTCTGTGTCCAAGTCTTGGTGCTTTCATCTCTGGTTTTCATCTGTCCGATGGAGTTGACGTCTTTCTGTAGAGATTTTACAGTGGACGCTTGCTGACTGACCATATTCTTCAGTTCTTTGATCTCGGTGTTGGGTTCAACGGCAGACATCTGAGCAGTAGTCGTCTTTACAGGTCTACTTGTTTTTTTCAGCTGGTGATCTTGCTCAACAGTCCGGATGGCAACTCTGAGCTCATCAAAATCGGAGATGGCGTCGAACTTATGACCTGTTCCTTCCTGGAGATCGGGTCGCAAACCATGCCAGAATCGTTCGCGTAGCATCTCTTCAGCCTCTGTCTCATCAACGTTTCCAAGCTGCTGTGCTCTTAGCATGATGTCTTCTAGCCGGCATCCCCAAGCAGTGACGCTCTCGTTCTGTTCCTGCTCTGCATTGTAGAATTCCTTGAGAACTTGCTGTTTCCTGGCAGCCTGACCAAACATTCTGTCCAACTTCTGTAGTATGCTTTTCAAGGATGCTTCGGGTCCAAGGCGCATCAATGCACGTGCAGCTGTACCACGTAGAGATCTGCGGATAGCTCTCTTCACACTCTCTTCCCGATGTGACTTGTCCAGGACAACACAATCAACCTCATACCTCCACACATCATAGTAGGATTCATCTTTCCTGGTTGCGTCACCAGAAAAGAACGAGAACTTAAGATGATCCTCGGTTACCAACATCTTCTGTGGTCTCAGTGGCTCAGGTTGAATAGGAAAAGATGGGCTACCAGAATCCCCATCATCCGCGGGCGTTGGCTTGCATGTTCCCGAGGCTCCCATAGTGTCGGATTGACTGCCCACTGCACTAGTCTTAGGATCTTTCTCTGGAGATATAACCCCGGCTGCTTTCAGATGTTGTAGCATCCACTGGTTCATTTCATCTGGAGTTGAAGCCTTGGGTTTAGCACCCATCTGCTCAAACAGAGAGGTCATGCTCTTAACTTCTTCCTCGCTGAACGACATTATGCCAGATGAATGTCTGCGTACACTAAGTAATAGCTAATCAATAAATAACCAAATCTATAAAGTTCGCTAATCTTCTGGGCTTCCCCAAATCCTAAACTCTCCAAGTCCAAGCTCTCCTAGGTTAAGTAAGCTGATATAATCAGGGCAAATCAAATACTTACAAAAAAAACACCTAGGTATAGTTCTGACTAACAAAATATACTCAGCACCTAATGTTCACAGCCCCGTCGGTCAGTATAGGATTATTGAAATCCTAGCTAGCTAATCCAATATAATAAATGAGTATTTACACTAAACGAAATACATATCAATCATAGCACAAAGGACAAGTTATAAAAAAAAAACATATTTGGCCTGTATGTCTAGCGTTAGAAAAATGGTCCGATTATTCAAGTATAATGAAGATCCAAGGAATCAAAAAAAAAAAAAATAACTGTAACCAATACGTAACACTAGATCAATACCAAGTATATTATATTTACACTTGATTATCACCAATGTAAAATTCAAAATATACGGTGTAGTTATAGTTGAGAACAACACTAACTACGTACATATATATAGCAATGAGTATAATATTATAAAGGTATGTGGCGCAACAAAATGAATGAATAGATCTACATACAACTGTACACTGTATCAATACAGTCACATAGAAATTAAATATAAATAATGGGACACTGGTATATCTAAACCAAAATTTTGGCAGGATGTACTTCCACGCCTTAAGATCTGTGATCTACGTAGCCTAATGAGTTAGATGGAGATAATCAGAGATGAATCAAATAGACAACTTGTGGAAGATACCGCGACGCCCTACAAAATAAACATATTTTGCGTTGGTCTATTGAGAATGCAGTCAGTGATCCACTGTTGTGTATGCCTAATAGATTTCAATTTGAAACAAAATCGTTATACCTTTAATAATAAACTACTTTCAGCTTAGATTACAATCGTTATCAAGTTCGATAACCAATATATGAGCTAACCGAAAATATTAGGAGTAATACTTTATGAAAATGAGCCAATCAAATGATAATAAATTTAACTGAAAAAATATACAAGTGTGAAACTGAATTCACAGTGAATCACTTGAACCACCGCGCCATCTGACGGCAATTCAACACATCAAACATGCAAATACTGATGAATACATAATTATGAACCTCACAAGTGAAGTGTAAAATGTCAACAGGAATAGGCACGGCCAAAAATCACAAATAAAATTGGGTTTGCCTATTCAACGCATGATATAGCTTCACACCTTCATTCCGTGAAAAGTCCTGCAGTGTATATTTATGACAGCTATCAATCATTCACATGGATACGAGCCGCCGCAATATTGCATGGGTGAAAATAGCAACGAATTGTATATATATTATTTACAAAGTGCTCACACAATTCGATGCTGTACGTATAACTAATCAAATGAGTAATTAATACAATGACCGCTTGTTGTGCAATCAATTCACAACGAACGACCTATGGTTGTATTATATAACAGTAATTACAACTCAAATAACACTCCTCATCATGACATTCAATCAAATAATTTTCAAATAATCAATAATAAATTGTATTCACTTGCGAAAAAACTTCCTATCTGGTATAATCCAAAATGTTTGACCTAATTTAACAAATAAATTTTAATAATTGGGAAATTGATCGGACGATAGTATACAAATAAATATATTGAACGTTGTTGCCTAAATCAATGAATGACACGGTACAACTGGTGAACTACCGCTAGTCGCCGACGACTGAGAGTCAAAAATGTCAGAAAATCGCAAAGTTCACACTTGCCATCTGTCACTCATCAACCGTGCAAGCAATGTCGCGCGTTATGTGAAATGAATAATTAGCGATAATAAATCTCACATTTATTTATATATTTAAACCAAACTTGTATTAATCTCTATAAATCAAAGAAAGCGATGTAAAGCGAAATACAATTTTATATTTATGAGGATGATAAATATTCAAAATTGAACAAATATCGAAAAATGTTCTCAATTAAAATGTGTATTCAACGAATAAAGCTGTCACGGTGCACACTAACCCGATATTATTCTCAAAACAAATAATAATATCAAAGCTGCTTGAAAATAAATCTCGAGTGTCTAGTGTAAACAATAGCAATTCAAATCAATCGGGCAAAATTCGTGTAACTAATATCTATTATCCGAACAAATAATTATAATTCAGAAACAAATATTTAAACCAGAATTGAAAGTATTGCAACCTCGGAGCGATCCGTACAAGTCCAAATAAAATTATTTCACAACCAATTTCAAAGTCGCGAAAATCCCATTTTATTTGCCAAGTCACAATTTCAAAATTGTAACTAAGTTTCGTTCATAATTGAACTGTAGCAACAACTAGCAGCACTAGTCATTTGTCGCTACATGTCAATCACCACGTTATCGAGAATAATTCAGAATCAAAGATATCTCGATTTCTGCTGCTCAAATATTAAAAAAAAAATAGAATATGAAAGTGTACTTATATAAACAGTGCTAAATAATTAAATCAGTATAAAATGTTCGCGGAACTATATTAACAGTGTGCTTTCTCTTTACCAGCACAGATTAAGAGAAAAAAAACAATCCACCAAATGAACTGAATAAATGATCATGATGAAATTAATGTTCATTGTCCTTCTGCCATATTAAACACCGAAGCGCGTGCATCTGCCGCCAATAAAGTTCACAGGTAAATAAAATGTATCTTGAACAAAGCTTGTTCAAACGCGAACACCGAAATTATACAATAGTCTATTAAATATACAGTGGCTGGATACAATGCATCAGGGTTTTTTGTTTACTCACAGTCTGTTGGAGTGGTGTCCTCAATCAGCTGATAGCTACATGACCTTATGAGGTCGTAGGGCGAGAATTGTCCCAAATTTAAATTCACACAGATTACGCAGTGGAGCGTAATCAAGATCAACACATCTCGCCGATGACAATACTAACACCTCGCTTGAAGTGATTAGCCACGTGTCGCCAGCGAGTCTCCAGCTACAGCAGAACAATACCGGCTTGCAGACTGTTGTGTCCCTACCGCTCTCCCGGGTTGAGCAGTTCACCAAGGCAGGCTGTTCACAGGTACGACACCAACTCCAGTCTGTAACGATATGTCATCACAGCTCGTGACCCTTTGCCCCACATTGGGCGCCATTGTGATAGTTCGGGGCTAAACCTCCTGGGTCACCCAAGAAAAACAAGACATATGGCGATGTTCATGTTTATTTACAGCGAGTCGAAGCAACAAAAAAAAACTACAACAAGTGTAGAATAATAAGACATAGTAAGCATGGTAAAATATATGTTCCCGACCACAATAAATAATATATCTTTTACCGACATGTATTTAAATTAAAAGTACAATTTACCATCACTGAAATTACATCAATTGTTATACAATTACATTATAACATAAATGGTTACAAGACTAAATTAATAAAACCAAGTTACAATCATCGTTCCGTAACTTAATCATTTACTGTTTATAATCATCTATTTACACCATGTTAATAATAAAACAATAGCGTACCCTGGTACACAATGTGTCACTTCCAGAGGCACACACACCAGCTCGATATCAGGCCACGCGAAATACCAATGACCAGTCTAAAGAAACAAATATAAACTGTCAGAGTAATAATACTATTAGTAATAATGCAACCTTATTAAAATAACTTTATTCAATTAGGTCTGAATCAAATTCCATCCAACGTCTAAGTTGCAAAGTTAAATTAATTAAAAGCTCAGCGAGTCGATATCTTCCACAAGTTATATAAACGGGAAAATAATCTAATACATTATGCTAAGCTAATCTAATAGCACATACCTAGATCACAGATCTTCAAAGCCTACAATACCAGCTACTCTTCCAACAAAGAGTCCAATGGAAAATAGGAGTAGAACAGAGCGGTATAGCTCTGTTCACAACGACGTTGACGAGTCAAGTGACTTCAATCTCGCGGTGAATTAAAATTACACAACTGGGGTTCACATTTACCCAGCGCACGGGCGCTGTCAGGGAAACAAGGAAACAATGACAAGGTCTCACCCCACTATACTAATGAAACTAACCTAAGGTGAAATAACCACGGCTACATATATATATATATATATATATATATATATATATATATATATATATATATATATATATATATATATTTATTATACCTACCTATTAATTTGTACCATTCTGACCTCAGAGATTATATCTCTGATACCACAGGCTCATTTCGCCGTATGCACGCATGGCGATTGACCAGATTTATCAGCCGTTAGTGAGCGTTACCACGTGATTTTATAACCATTCCTATAACCACGGAACTATTTTGGTGTTCACTTCAACTCATTACTTATCCTTTTTTCAATATTTAATTTGATTTTAGCGTTTGTTACAGGTAAGGGCTATTTATTCTGTTTAGTAGTGGATAAATTGAACCAGCACAATTCGCATGTCATTCAGTAATTTATATTTGCCAGAGTTTTGAAGCCGATTGTAAATTCTGTCAGAAAAACGTAAACATGGACCTTCTCACAGCAGCGCGTAGGCAGAAAAAGTAATCCATTGAATGTTTTCTATTTCTATGTGAATATAAACTCATATGTGGCGGAGTAGTGGTGTTTTATATTTGCCATATATATTCAGGACACTCAAGCGTGTTTATAAGCCTACAGTTGTTATATCAACAAAACTGCTCAAAATGAGCAGTTTTTGTCGAAACATGGCGTTTGGTTACAGAGAGATAGCGGGGTTGACCTGAGCGACATCTATGTGTGGAGAATGAATTTGTACTTTACTTTTTAATTTGAAATGTACATATTGTATTTTGAATTTGTATATATGTTTTAGAGGGCCCATTGCAAATTAGCAATTAAATTTGCTAAATGGTTACCCTCTTGAAATAAAGTTTATTATTATTATTATTATTATTATTATTATTAAAGTACGATTTTATGGCGGCTAGGTTCAAAACGTCCGCTGTAACTTTTTGTGGTAACCAGAATAAAGGTAGGGTAGGTATAGTAGGGTTGTGTAATAGAGAAGATACTAACACACATACATTGCATTTTCAAATGATGCAAGTTAACATGCCTTGCTCTACTACTAATTGCACACATGATAGAACCTTGCAAATATTTAATGACTATAATGGCCACTTTTGGACCAGGCCATGTGCTTTTGATAAGCAATTTGCCCCCATAATTCAACATGATAAGGCTAGAGATATGCGTAACGCTGTAATTCACCAACGTTTAGAGACCTCACTGTGTCATTTTCATGGCCTGGCAGCTTACAGGGAGCATATACAACAGGATCCGGCTCTAAAACCTTTTCTTGAAGCATTATTGACTGGATTTAAAGCTGTCATGCGGGCTTGGTGTCCTCGAGTACAATATTCTTTGATAATGAGTTATAAACTATTTATTTCAAACATACCTCCCCAGACTATACCAGACGGTGCAAAATTTAAATTATTAAATTATTTGGACAAACAGTGGTTCTCCTACCCATGGAAAGAGGCTATGTCTGCAGATATTTTCTTTCGTATTCCTGTTGAATCTCGCTCAAATCCTTTGCTTTCAACAAATAATACTACAGAACGTAAATTCAAAGAAATAGACAGCACCGTTTTAAATAACATTGTAAATAAGAAAATGTCCTCCATAGTCTGGCTGTTCATAGATAGCGTTAGCCTATGTACAGAGATGTGAAATTAAGCAATGAGAATTCTGAAAATAATAAACATAAACGTATATGGGAAAAAGGTGTGGAATTAGAAAGTGTTAAGAAGGCTCTTTTTATAATACAAAATGACGGTGTTCGTTGGCTGCCTGATTATCATGTCCATGGGTGGGTTCTGGTAACGTCTCAGCACCATATAGAAAGTAAGAACATGAACGTTCAACCTCCACTTTTCGACCCTATATCTCAGCGCGACCACGATTACGACTTAAAGGCTAATCCCAGAAACTTTCTAGCAGATTTAGATTTCACTGCTTCCATAGCGTGGCGTTCTGAATTAGAAAGTCACTTGCCTCTTCAAAATGTAAAAATTCCTGTCTACCAACATATTTGCAACTTATATCTGGGTATTTGTAGCTGTAGGTCTTTTCTGAAAAAGGGACAACCTTATTTCTGTAAGCATCTGTATGCCGTTCACGCTGCCCTAGGACAACTGGATTCGCCTGTGCAGATAGTGGAATACTGCCAATATATTACCCCGTCACTAACATCATATCTAGCTGAAATTTACCAAATTAAACATCCGAGCCCACTATTTTCTCATAGCGAGTTAGATCTAGTTAAAAATTTAATAAGCCAATCGCATGAGGCAACTGCCGAAGAGTTACAATTAGCCAAGCAAGGGAAATTATTACAGAAATTAAACCAGACTCAGCACTCTGACATTAAAAAAATTAGTTTTCTTGGAACTCCTGCTAAACGTGCGCCGCATAACGGTGGTAAACGACGGGTGGGGGGTCCCATAAAAGAAAGTAATTACTCTTTAACAGAACAAGATTCTACCACAAATGATCCCTACAGTCCTAAAGTTGACTTCCCATCATCTGCACAAGAACGTCATTGTGGTAGAAAGCGGACTAGAACTGCGACACGTGGGGTAAGTATGTCAAAACTAAAAGACCATGCAATTAACGCCTTAAATACTAAATTAAATAATGATGATAATGTAGAGCCAAAAAAGAAACGTCGGCGGTTAGGAACACGTGAAGCTGTTAATAAGGAAAATATTTTAGACAATTTTAAACCGACATTAATATGCAGTGCGTGCATTGCAGAGGGGAATGTAACACCAATTATTGCCAATTATCAAAAAGATATAGACGCTCATTTAAAAGCAGTGCACGCCACCATAGTCTGCGGTTTATGCTTTCAAGAAAAAGGTATAATCAACAGATTTGTAACAGAAATCATAATCCTACAGAAAATTACCCGTAGATTTTTTACATTACTTGCATACATTCCATACAATATGTTATATAATTGTGAATTGTCATATATCTTGATTTATTGTATGTTAGACAATTGTTATATATCTTGTATGTCATCATTCATCGTGTGTTTCTCATTTCCATCGTATGCTAATGTGAATGCTAATGTAATCATGTTTATTACTATGTATATGTTGCACATAAACTGCTAAATACAAATGATATAACAAATAATTAATATAAACTAAACTGGTTGCATTAAATAAAATTTACATTTATAACTCCCGTGTTTTTTTGTTGTTTTCATTGCTGTAATTAAACCACGCCTACCCCCTCCAACGCCGGGCAGCTGGGGTGTTGCAGCTCAGGCTGCAGGCAGCAGGGGGATTAGTACCCCTCTCCTCCCTGTTAGCTCTGATACCCCACCCTGTCAGTAGGCCTGCCATTGCTGTAGCCCCACACCCTAACACCTAACGCCAGGGTACATGACGTAACCGATGCCGGAACGTTTCGGCAAAGAATGACCACGGAGCCGCACCCACCTTGCTCACCACACACCCAATGGCATTATGCCGCGAACATTGAACGTTGACACAGGGCTGAAATCTTAGCTATAATCAGACCACCCCGGCTTGATACAAGCCTAATGTATCTTTTAATTACACGAACACTGCTGATAGAATTAGCGTACTGCTGACCGCTGAGTATGTCCCCGGTGACAGTACACAACAAAACGAGTAGCATATGAGGATACCCTTAAACAAGTTCCCAAGTTTCGGAGTTCCCAAGTTCCCAAGTTCCGGGAACTTAAAACATTATTTGCAAAAATGTTTTTTGATCGGAAAAACAGTTTGGTACCCATTATTAATTTAAGTGCTGTGGACTAAAGTTAATTTTCCACATATTTAAATTTATTATACAAAATCTGAAATGAAGAGTAGGGCCTATTACAATATAATATTTTCCCTGATATAGGCCTTTCCTCCACGCGCGACGCTGTTTGCACCGCCCCCCCCCCCCCCCCCGTGAGAAAATTATGACATGTGAGTACTTATATTAACAGTGTCGATGATATTTTGAGGACCAACGTTAAGACTACATGGATTCCTTTCCAACAAACACGACGCATTGACTCAATGCTGGTTTTATGTTGGACCACCGTCTGCGACGCTGGCCCAACGTAAAACCAGCATTGGGTGACCCGGTCAATGCTTGGTGTTTGCTGGGTTGTCATCTGCGAGGTGTGATTTGTAGGCCTATATCATTATATATTTTCTATGCCTATAGCGGCATGTTATAACAGTCTTTGAACTTGAAAAACAACTGGGCCTACTCAGATCAACACTTTTGTGGATGGCTGCTTAATACCAGCTGTAAACCTCCCCATCAAACAGACATTGACCCTATGTTGGATTAATGCTGGTAAGGTCACAGACGTTCCGGGTCAGCCACTGATGGGGCTAGTCTGATTACAGAATCTAATGTCCTAGCATACAAAATATCATGTGCATGGCCTTGTCATCTATGCAAGCCTCAGTAAGAGTAATCCGAAACTCGCTTAGCTACTATCTGTTTAGCTTGAACTTGAGTTCAAAAACTGTGAAATTATAGCAGTCTTCGTCTTCTTTTTTAGTGTTCATCCAGTGGATTCGGTCAAATGGCACTGTCACATACATCTAAACAAGTATCACTGATTCTCTGTGTTGCCACATGCATCTCAGGTTAGGTGTCAAGAAAGTTTATATTTTAAAGACCGCTATCCAATCTGCGGTGTTGTAGTGAAAATTATTGTAATAATTTGATCAGTAGGATGTAGCGATGTGGAGCCTCTCATACAAAGCCTAGTGCAAAATTATATAATTTTTAATATTCTATCTCCTAGTCCAGTTGCCGTCATTAGAACCTAGAAATTGGGAGAAGTGTAAGGTTTTTTGATTGATTCATTTTCGCGATGGGTCAATGAGCAAATTCAGCTTTGTTGCCCAGAAGGCAACTTTGGGCAACTTTTTTAATTAGCATAATTAACATAATTAGCCTAATTAGCAATCTGGAGTAATGCCAAATGGTAATCTTAAACCAATGGACGTACACAAATCCCCAATACCACATTTCCATATAATTCAGACAAAAGAAATTCATTTCTGAGGTTAATGGTAATAATGAGATCCAGGTCAAAGGTCATGATTAGGATGCAAACCAAACTAAACTGACCAATAATATGAAATGGGCAGTGCCGAGGACGCCCAGGACCTATTCGGTGTAAAAAAGTACCGTTAGACATAAATAAATTGCAATTGTAGGCCTAGTAGTTATAGATTATAAAATGTAATTATTGTGTTAGCAAACAAGAGAATGACAATTATACTTTTCTTGCCGCTCATTATTAAGAGGCTATATAGACATAGGCCAACAATAATTGTCTTAAGAATTTAACCGGGTTGACAACAGCCTGCATGATACAAGACGTGGGAAATGACCAAGTTTTCCAGATTTTTATAGAACCCTATTAAAATCCTAGGGCTATGAAACTCTATGGGGTGGTAGTCCAATGCATGTAGAATCTGCTCGTATTTAAATTGGATTTTTAAAAAATATTCTTGATAGTGAAATTAAGCGAGGCTCTTAAGAATTTAACCAGGTTGACAACAGCCTGTATGATCCAAGACGTGGGAAATGACCAAGTTTTCCAGATTTTTATAGACGCCTATGAAAATTCTACGGCTATGAAACTCTATGGGGAGGTAGTCCAATGCATGTAGAATCTGCTCGTATTTAAATTATATTTAAAAAAAATATTCTTAATAGTGAAATTAAGCGAGGCTCTTAAGAGTTTACCCGGGTTGACAACAGTCTGTATGATACAAGACGTGGGAAATGACCAAGTTTTCTAGATTTTTATAGACGCCTATGAAAATCCTAGGGCTATGAAACTCTACAGGGTGGTAGTCCAATGCATGTAGAATTTGCTCGTATTTAAATTGGATTTAAAAAAAATATTCTTGATAGTGAAATTAAGCGAGACTCTTAAGAAATTAACCGGGTTGACAACAGCCTGTATGATCCAAGACGTGGGAAATGACCAAGTTTTCCACATTTTATAGACGCCTATTAAAATCCTAGGGCTATGAAACTCTATGGGGTGGTAGTCCAATGCATGTATAATCTGCTCGTATTTAAATTGGATTTAAAAAAAAAATATTATTGATAGTGAAATTAAGCGAGGCTCTTAAGAATTTAACCGGGTTGACAACAGCCTGTATGATTCAAGACGTGAGAAATGACAAAGTTATCAAGATTTTTATAGACGCCTATTAAAATCCTAGGGCTATGAAACTCTATGGGATGGTAGTCCAATGCATGTAGAATATGCTCGTATTTAAATTGGATTTAAAAAAAATATACTTGATAGTGAAATTAAGCGAGGTTCTTAAGAATTTAACCGGGTTGACAACAGTCTGTATGATACAAGACGTGGGAAATGACCAAGTTTTCTAGATTTTTATAGACGCCTATAAAAATCCTAGGGCTATGAAACTCTACAGGGTGGTAGTCCAATGCATGTAGAATTTGCTCGTATTTAAATTGGATTTGAAAAAAATATTCTTGATGGTGAAATTGAGCGAGGCTCTTAAGAATTTAACCGGATTGACAACAGTCTGTATGATACAAGACGTGGGAAATGACCAAGTTTTCTAGATTTTTATAGACGCCTATGAAAATCCTAGGGCTATGAAACTCCACGGGGTTGTAGTCCAATGCATGTATCGTTTGCTAGTATTTAAGTTTGATTTGAAAAAAATATTCTTGATAGTGAAATTAAGCGAGGCTCTTAAGAATTTAGCCAGGTTGACAACAGCCTGTATGATCCAAGACGTGGGAAATGACCAAGTTTTCCAGATTTTTATAGGCGCCTATAAAAATTCTACGGCTATGAAACTCTATGGGGAGGTAGTCCAATGCATGTAGAATCTGCTCGTATTTAAATTGGATTTAAAAAAAAATATTCTTGATAGTGAAATTAAGCGAGGCTCTTAAGAATTTAACCGGGTTGACAACAGCCTGTATGATTCAAGACGTGAGAAATGACAAAGTTATCAAGATTTTTATAGACGCCTATAAAAATCCTAGGGCTATGAAACTCTATGGGATGGTAGTCCAATGCATGTAGAATATGCTCGTATTTAAATTGGATTTAAAAAAAATATTCTTGATAGTGAAATTGAGCGAGGCTCTTAAGATTTTAACCGGGTTGACAACAGTCTGTATGATACAAGACGTGGGAAATGACCAAGTTTTCTAGATTTTTATAGACGCCTATGAAAATCCTAGGGCTATGAAACTCTACAGGGTGGTAGTCCAATGCATGTAGAATTTGCTCGTATTTGAATTGGATTTGAAAAAAATATTCTTGATAGTGAAATTAAGCGAGGCTCTTAAGAATTTAACCAGGTTGACAACAGCCTGTATGATCCAAGACGTGGGAAATGACCAAGTTTTCCAGATTTTTATAGACGCCTATAAGAAGTCTACGGCTATGAAACTCTATGGGGAGGTAGTCCAATGCATGTAGAATCTGCTCGTATTTAAATTGGATTTAAAAAAATATTCTTGATAGTGAAATTAAGCGAGACTCTTAAGAAATTAACCGGGTTGACAACAGCCTGTATGATCCAAGACGTGGGAAATGACCAAGTTTTCCACATTTTATAGACGCCTATTAAAATCCTAGGGCTATGAAACTCTATGGGGTGGTAGTCCAATGCATGTATAATCTGCTCGTATTTAAATTGGATTTAAAAAAAAAATATTATTGATAGTGAAATTAAGCGAGGCTCTTAAGAATTTAACCGGGTTGACAACAGCCTGTATGATTCAAGACGTGAGAAATGACAAAGTTATCAAGATTTTTATAGACGCCTATTAAAATCCTAGGGCTATGAAACTCTATGGGATGGTAGTCCAATGCATGTAGAATATGCTCGTATTTAAATTGGATTTAAAAAAAATATACTTGATAGTGAAATTAAGCGAGGTTCTTAAGAATTTAACCGGGTTGACAACAGTCTGTATGATACAAGACGTGGGAAATGACCAAGTTTTCTAGATTTTTATAGACGCCTATAAAAATCCTAGGGCTATGAAACTCTACGGGGTTGTAGTCCAATGCATGTATCGTTTGCTAGTATTTAAGTTTGATTTGAAAAAAATATTCTTGATAGTGAAATTAAGCGAGGCTCTTAAGAATTTAGCCAGGTTGACAACAGCCTGTATGATCCAAGACGTGGGAAATGACCAAGTTTTCCAGATTTTTATAGGCGCCTATAAAAATTCTACGGCTATGAAACTCTATGGGGAGGTAGTCCAATGCATGTAGAATCTGCTCGTATTTAAATTGGATTTAAAAAAAAATATTCTTGATAGTGAAATTAAGCGAGGCTCTTAAGAATTTAACCGGGTTGACAACAGCCTGTATGATTCAAGACGTGAGAAATGACAAAGTTATCAAGATTTTTATAGACGCCTATAAAAATCCTAGGGCTATGAAACTCTATGGGATGGTAGTCCAATGCATGTAGAATATGCTCGTATTTAAATTGGATTTAAAAAAAATATTCTTGATAGTGAAATTAAGCGAGGCTCTTAAGATTTTAACCGGGTTGACAACAGTCTGTATGATACAAGACGTGGGAAATGACCAAGTTTTCTAGATTTTTATAGACGCCTATGAAAATCCTAGGGCTATGAAACTCTACAGGGTGGTAGTCCAATGCATGTAGAATTTGCTCGTATTTGAATTGGATTTGAACAAAATATTCTTGATAGTGAAATTAAGCGAGGCTCTTAAGAATTTAACCAGGTTGACAACAGCCTGTATGATCCAAGACGTGGGAAATGACCAAGTTTTCCAGATTTTTATAGACGCCTATAAGAAGTCTACGGCTATGAAACTCTATGGGGAGGTAGTCCAATGCATGTAGAATCTGCTCGTATTTAAATTGGATTTAAAAAAAATGTTCTTGATAGTGAAATTAAGCGAGGCTCTTAAGAGTTTACCCGGGTTGACAACAGCCTGTATGATCCAAGACGTGGGAAATGACCAAGTTTTCCAGATTTTTATAGACGCCTATTAAAATCCTAGGGCTATGAAACTCTATGGGGTGGTAGTCCAATGCATGTAGAATCTGCTCGTATTTAAATTGGATTTAAAAAAAAATATTCTTGATAGTGAAATTGAGCGAGGCTCTTAAGAATTTAACCTGGTTGACAACAGCCTGTATGATTCAAGACGTGAGAAATGACAAAGTTATCAAGATTTTTATAGACGCCTATTAAAATCCTAGGGCTATGAAACTCTATGGGATGGTAGTCCAATGCATGTAGAATATGCTCGTATTTAAATTGGATTTGGAAAAAATATTCTTGATAGTGAAATTAAGCGAGGCTCTTAAGAATTTAACCGGGTTGACAACAGCCTGTATGATCCAAGACGTGAGAAATGACAAAGGTATCAAGATTTTTATAGACGCCTATTAAAATCCTAGGGCTATGAAACTCTATGGCATGGTAGTCCAATGCATGTAGAATCTGCTCGTATTTAAATTGGATTTAAAAAAAATATTCTTGATAGTGAAATTGAGCGAGACTCTTAAGAAATTAACAGGGTTGACAACAGCCTGTATGATCCAAGACGTGGGAAATGACCAAGTTTTCCAGATTTTTATAGACGCCTATTAAAATCCTAGGGCTATGAAACTCTATGGGGTGGTAGTCCAATGCATGTAGAATCTGCTCGTATTTAAATTGTATTTAAAAAAAATATTCTTGATAGTGAAATTGAGCGAGGCTCTTAAGAATTTAACCGGGTTGACAACAGCCTGTATGATTCAAGACGTGAAAATAAAAAAGTTATCAAGATTTTTATAGACGCCTATTAAAATCCTAGGGCTATGAAACTCTATGGGATGGTAGTCCAATGCATGTAGAATATGCTCGTATTTAAATTGGATTTAAAAAAAATGTTCTTGATAGTGAAATTAAGCGAGGCTCTTAAGAGTTTACCCGGGTTGACAACAGCCTGTATGATCCAAGACGTGGGAAATGACCAAGTTTTCCAGATTTTTATAGACGCCTATGAAAATTCTACGGCTATGAAACTCTATGGGGTGGTAGTCCAATGCATGTAGAATCTGGTCGTATTTAAATTGGATTAAAAAAAATATTCTTGATAGTGAAATTAAGCAAGGCTCTTAAGAATTTACCGGGTTGACAACAACCTGTATGATCCAAGACGTGGGAATAAACCAAGTTTTCCAGATTTTTATAGAAACCTATAAAAATCCTAATGCTATGAAACTCTATGGGGTGTTAGTCCATTGCATGTAGAATCTGCTCGTACTTAAATTGGATTCAAAAAAAAAATTGATAGTGAAATTAAGCGAGGCTCTTAAGAATTTAACCGGGTTGACAACAGCCTGCATGATACAAGACGTGGGAAATGACCAAGTTTTCCAGATTTTTATAGAACCCTATTAAAATCCTAGGGCTATGAAACTCTATGGGGTGGTAGTCCAATGCATGTAGAATCTGCTCGTATTTAAATTGGATTTAAAAAAAAATATTCTTGATAGTGAAATTAAGCGAGGCTCTTAAGAATTTAACCGGGTTGACAACAGCCTGTATGATGCAAGACGTGAGAAATGACAAAGTTATCAAGATTTTTATAGACGCCTATAAAAATCCTAGGGCTATGAAACTCTATGGGATGGTAGTCCAATGCATGTAGAATATGCTCGTATTTAAATTGGATTTAAAAAAAATATTCTTGATAGTGAAATTAAGCGAGGCTCTTAAGATTTTAACCGGGTTGACAACAGTCTGTATGATACAAGACGTGGGAAATGACCAAGTTTTCTAGATTTTTATAGACGCCTATTAAAATCCTAGGGCTATGAAACTCTACAGGGTGGTAGTCCAATGCATGTAGAATTTGCTCGTATTTGAATTGGATTTGAAAAAAATATTCTTGATAATGAAATTAAGCGAGGCTCTTAAGAATTTAACCAGGTTGACAACAGCCTGTATGATCCAAGACGTGGGAAATGACCAAGTTTCCCAGATTTTTATAGACGCCTATAAGAAGTCTACGGCTATGAAACTCTATGGGGAGGTAGTCCAATGCATGTAGAATCTGCTCGTATTTAAATTGGATTTAAAAAAAATGTTCTTGATAGTGAAATTAAGCGAGGCTCTTAAGAGTTTACCCGGGTTGACAACAGCCTGTATGATCCAAGACGTGGGAAATGACCAAGTTTTCCAGATTTTTATAGACGCCTATTAAAATCCTAGGGCTATGAAACTCTATGGGGTGGTAGTCCAATGCATGTAGAATCTGCTCGTATTTAAATTGGATTTAAAAAAAAATATTCTTGATAGTGATATTGAGCGAGGCTCTTAAGAATTTAACCTAGTTGACAACAGCCTGTATGATTCAAGACGTGAGAAATGACAAAGTTATCAAGATTTTTATAGACGCCTATTAAAATCCTAGGGCTATGAAACTCTATGGGATGGTAGTCCAATGCATGTAGAATATGCTCGTATTTAAATTGGATTTGAAAAAAATATTCTTGATAGTGAAATTAAGCGAGGCTCTTAAGAATTTAACCGGGTTGACAACAGCCTGTATGATCCAAGACGTGAGAAATGACAAAGGTATCAAGATTTTTATAGACGCCTATTAACATCCTAGGGCTATGAAACTCTATTGCATGGTAGTCCAATGCATGTCGAATCTGCTCGTATTTAAATTGGATTTAAAAAAAATATTCTTGATAGTGAAATTGAGCGAGACTCTTAAGAAATTAACAGGGTTGACAACAGCCTGTATGATCCAAGACGTGGGAAATGACCAAGTTTTCCAGATTTTTATAGACGCCTATTAAAATCCTAGGGCTATGAAACTCTATGGGGTGGTAGTCCAATGCATGTAGAATCTGCTCGTATTTAAATTGTATTTAAAAAAAAATATTCTTGATAGTGAAATTGAGCGAGGCTCTTAAGAATTTAACCGGGTTGACAACAGCCTGTATGATTCAAGACGTGAGAAATAAAAAAGTTATCAAGATTTTTATAGACGCCTATAAAAATCCTAGGGCTATGAAACTCTATGGGATGGTAGTCCAATGCATGTAGAATATGCTCGTATTTAAATTGGATTTAAAAAAAATGTTCTTGATAGTGAAATTAAGCGAGGCTCTTAAGAGTTTACCCGGGTTGACAACAGCCTGTATGATCCAAGACGTGGGAAATGACCAAGTTTTCCAGATTTTTATAGACGCCTATGAAAATTCTACGGCTATGAAACTCTATGGGGTGGTAGTCCAATGCATGTAGAATCTGGTCGTATTTAAAGTGGATTAAAAAAAATATTCTTGATAGTGAAATTAAGCAAGGCTCTTAAGAATTTACCGGGTTGACAACAACCTGTATGATCCAAGACGTGGGAATAAACCAAGTTTTCCAGATTTTTATAGAAACCTATAAAAATCCTAATGCTATGAAACTCTATGGGGTGGTAGTCCATTGCATGTAGAATCTGCTCGTACTTAAATTGGATTCAAAAAAAAAATTGATAGTGAAATTAAGCGAGACTCTTAAGAATTTAACCGGGTTGACAACAGCCTGCATGATACAAGACGTGGGAAATGACCAAGTTTTCCAGATTTTTATAGAACCCTATTAAAATCCTAGGGCTATGAAACTCTATGGGGTGGTAGTCCAATGCATGTAGAATCTGCTCGTATTTAAATTGGATTTAAAAAAAATATTCTTGATAGTGAAATTAAGCGAGGCTCTTAAGAATTTAACCGGGTTGACAACAGCCTGTATGATCCAAGACGTGAGAAATGACAAAGTTATCAAGATTTTTATAGACGCCTATTAAAATCCTAGGGCTATGAAACTCTATCGGATGGTAGTCCAATGCATGTAGAATATGCTAGTATTTAAATTGGATTTAAAAAAAATATTTTTGATTGTGAAATTGAGCGAGACTCTTAAGAAATTAACCGGGTTGACAACAGCCTGTATGATCCAAGACGTGGGAAATGACCAAGTTTTCCAGATTTTTATAGAACCCTATTAAAATCCTAGGGCTATGAAACTCTATGGGGTGGTAGTCCAATGCATGTAGAATCTGCTCGTATTTAAATTGGATTTTTAAAAAATATTCTTGATAGTGAAATTAAGCGAGGCTCTTAAGAATTTAACCGGGTTGACAACAGCCTGTATGATCCAAGACGTGAGAAATGACAAAGTTATCAAGATTTTTATAGACGCCTATTAAAATCCTAGGGCTATGAAACTCTATCGGATGGTAGTCCAATGCATGTAGAATCTGCTCGTATTTAAATTGGATTTAAAAAAAATATTGTTGATAATGAAATTGAGCGAGACTCTTAAGAAATTAACCGGGTTGACAACAGCCTGTATGATCTAGGACGTGGGAAATGACAAATTTTTCCAGATTTTTATAGACGCCTATTAAAATCCTAGGGCTATGAAACTCTACGGGGTGGTAGTCCAATGCATGTAGAATCTGTTCGTATTTAAATTGGATTTTAAAAAAAAATCTTGATAGTGAAATTAAGCGAGGCTCTTGTACATTTCTTTTTCGCTCACAGATGCGGAAACATTCATGCAGCGACTGGAAGCTTGCATTCGTGACATAGATATATGGATGGCAAAAAACAGACTAAAGCAAAATGGGGAGAATACAGAGGTCCTCTACACATACAAGGCTGGATTTTCGTCCAAACATTCTCTGAGACCATTACAAATTGGTGGAATGAACATTTTTCCTGCAGAGAATGTGAAGAGTCTTGGAGTGACACTAGACAGCTGTCTGACCCTTAATAAACATGTCAGTGCCGTTTGCAGTGCTGCTTCTCTGCACATCAGAAACATTGGAAAGATTCGTCATCTTCTGACTCAATCTACCACTGAAAAGTTGGTACATGCCTTTATCACTGCTCGACTGGACTATTGTAACAGCATCCTGTACGGCCTCCCCAAGAGGCTTATTCAGCGTTTACAGCGTATTCAGAACACCGCAGCACGCCTGGTGACACGCACCAATCGAGATGATCATATAACACCAGTGCTTAAAGGCCTCCATTGGCTACCAGTGCAAGAGCGAATCATGTTCAAGATACTGCTACTCACGTACAAAACTATCCATGGCAGCGCGCCATCATATTTATCTGAGTTAGTTTCAAGCTACACTCCAAGCAGAAGCCTTCGCTCATCATCAAAAAACCTTCTCTGTCGGCGCAAGACTAAACTCTTACAGTACGGAGGCAGAAGTTTTTTCAGTGCAGCGCCAAAGCTGTGGAACGAACTCCCGGATTCAGTGCGGAAGTGCGAATCCTTAGATGTCTTCAAAAGCGCCTTGAAGAAGCATCTTTTCTGTAACGCCTACCTTTAATTGTGTAAAGCGCACAGAGCACTGTATGTGCGCTATAGAAGAACTTATTATTATTATTTATTATTATTAAGAATTTAACCGGGTTGACAACAGCCTGTGTGATTCAAGACGTGAGAAATGACAAAGTTATCAAGATTTTTATAGACGCCTATAAAAATCCTAGGGCTATGAAACTCTATGGGATGGTAGTCCAATGCATGTAGAATATGCTAGTATTTTAATTGGATTTAAAAAAAATATTCTTGATAGTGAAATTAAGCGAGGCTCTTAAGAATTTAACCAGGTTGACAACAGTCTGTATGATACAAGACGTGGGAAATGACCAAGTTTTCTAGATTTTTATAGACGCCTATGAAAATCCTAGGGCTATGAAACTCTACGGGGTGGTAGTCCAATGCATGTAGAATTCGTTTGTATTTAAATTAGATTTGAAAAAAATATTCTTGATAGTGAAATTAAGCGAGGCTCTTAAGAATTTAACCGGGTTGACAACAGTCTGTATGATACAAGACGTGGGAAATGACCAAGTTTTCTAGATTTTTATAGACGCCTATGAAAATCCTAGGGCTATGAAACTCTACGGGGTGGTAGTCCAATGCATGTAGAATTTACTCGTATTTAAATTGGATTTGAAAAAAATATTCTTGATAGTGAAATTTAGCGAGGCTCTTAAGAATTTAACCAGGTTGACAACAACCTGTATGATCCAAGACGTGGGAAATGACCAAGTTTTCCAGATTTTTATAGACGCCTATAAAAATTCTACGGCTATGAAACTTTATGGGGAGGTAGTCCAATGCATGTAGAATCTGCTCGAATTTAAATTGGATTTAAAGAAAATATTCTTGATAGTGAAATTAAGCGAGGTTCTTAAGAATTTACCGGGGTGACAACAGCCTGTATGATCCAAGACGTGGGAAATAATGGGAAATAATGTAGAATCTGCTCGTATTTAAATTGGATTTAAAAAAAATATTCTTGATAGTGAAATTGAGCGAGACTCTTGAGAAATTAACAGGGTTGACAACAGCCTGTATGATCCAAGACGTGGGAAATGACCAAGTTTTCCAGATTTTTATAGACGCCTATAAAAATCCTAGGGCTATGAAACTCTATGGCATGGTAGTCCAATGCATGTAGAATCTGCTAGTATTTAAATTGGATTAAAAAAAAATATTCTTGATAGTGAAATTAAGCAAGGCTCTTAAGAATTTACCGGGTTGACAACAGCCTGTATGATCCAAGACGTGGGAATAAACCAAGTTTTCCAGATTTTTATAGAAACCTATAAAAATCCTAATGCTATGAAACTCTATGGGGTGGTAGTCCATTGCATGTAGAATCTGCTCATACTTAAATTCGATTAAAAAAAAAAAATGATAGTGAAATTAAGCGAGGCTCTTAAGAATTTAACCGGGTTGACAACAGCCTGCATGATACAAGACGTGGGAAATGACCAAGTTTTCCAGATTTTTATAGAGCCCTATTAAAATCCTAGGGCTATGAAACTCTATGGGGTGGTAGTCCAATGCATGTAGAATCTGCTCGTATTTAAATTGGATTTAAAAAAAATATTCTTGATAGTGAAATTAAGCGAGGCTCTTAAGAATTTAACCAGGTTGACAACAGCCTGTATGATCCAAGACGTGAGAAATGACAAAGTTATCAAGATTTTTATAGACGCCTATTAAAATCCTAGGGCTATGAAACTCTATCGGATGGTAGTCCAATGCATGTAGAATATGCTAGTATTTAAATTGGATTTAAAAAAAATATTTTTGATTGTGAAATTGAGCGAGACTCTTAAGAAATTAACCGGGTTGACAACAGCCTGTATGATCCAAGACGTGGGAAATGACCAAGTTTTCCAGATTTTTATAGAACCCTATTAAAATCCTAGGGCTATGAAACTCTATGGGGTGGTAGTCCAATGCATGTAGAATCTGCTCGTATTTAAATTGGATTTTTAAAAAATATTCTTGATAGTGAAATTAAGCGAGGCTCTTAAGAATTTAACCGGGTTGACAACAGCCTGTATGATCCAAGACGTGAGAAATGACAAAGTTATCAAGATTTTTATAGACGCCTATTAAAATCCTAGGGCTATGAAACTCTATCGGATGGTAGTCCAATGCATGTAGAATCTGCTCGTATTTAAATTGGATTTAAAAAAAATATTGTTGATAATGAAATTGAGCGAGACTCTTAAGAAATTAACCGGGTTGACAACAGCCTGTATGATCTAGGACGTGGGAAATGACAAATTTTTCCAGATTTTTATAGACGCCTATTAAAATCCTAGGGCTATGAAACTCTACGGGGTGGTAGTCCAATGCATGTAGAATCTGTTCGTATTTAAATTGGATTTTAAAAAAAAATCTTGATAGTGAAATTAAGCGAGGCTCTTGTACATTTCTTTTTCGCTCACAGATGCGGAAACATTCATGCAGCGACTGGAAGCTTGCATTCGTGACATAGATATATGGATGGCAAAAAACAGACTAAAGCAAAATGGGGAGAATACAGAGGTCCTCTACACATACAAGGCTGGATTTTCGTCCAAACATTCTCTGAGACCATTACAAATTGGTGGAATGAACATTTTTCCTGCAGAGAATGTGAAGAGTCTTGGAGTGACACTAGACAGCTGTCTGACCCTTAATAAACATGTCAGTGCCGTTTGCAGTGCTGCTTCTCTGCACATCAGAAACATTGGAAAGATTCGTCATCTTCTGACTCAATCTACCACTGAAAAGTTGGTACATGCCTTTATCACTGCTCGACTGGACTATTGTAACAGCATCCTGTACGGCCTCCCCAAGAGGCTTATTCAGCGTTTACAGCGTATTCAGAACACCGCAGCACGCCTGGTGACACGCACCAATCGAGATGATCATATAACACCAGTGCTTAAAGGCCTCCATTGGCTACCAGTGCAAGAGCGAATCATGTTCAAGATACTGCTACTCACGTACAAAACTATCCATGGCAGCGCGCCATCATATTTATCTGAGTTAGTTTCAAGCTACACTCCAAGCAGAAGCCTTCGCTCATCATCAAAAAACCTTCTCTGTCGGCGCAAGACTAAACTCTTACAGTACGGAGGCAGAAGTTTTTTCAGTGCAGCGCCAAAGCTGTGGAACGAACTCCCGGATTCAGTGCGGAAGTGCGAATCCTTAGATGTCTTCAAAAGCGCCTTGAAGAAGCATCTTTTCTGTAACGCCTACCTTTAATTGTGTAATGCGCACAGAGCACTGTATGTGCGCTATAGAAGAACTTATTATTATTATTTATTATTATTAAGAATTTAACCGGGTTGACAACAGCCTGTGTGATTCAAGACGTGAGAAATGACAAAGTTATCAAGATTTTTATAGACGCCTATGAAAATCCTAGGGCTATGAAACTCTATGGGATGGTAGTCCAATGCATGTAGAATATGCTAGTATTTTAATTGGATTTAAAAAAAATATTCTTGATAGTGAAATTAAGCGAGGCTCTTAAGAATTTAACCAGGTTGACAACAGTCTGTATGATACAAGACGTGGGAAATGACCAAGTTTTCTAGATTTTTATAGACGCCTATGAAAATCCTAGGGCTATGAAACTCTACGGGGTGGTAGTCCAATGCATGTAGAATTCGTTTGTATTTAAATTAGATTTGAAAAAAATATTCTTGATAGTGAAATTAAGCGAGGCTCTTAAGAATTTAACCGGGTTGACAACAGTCTGTATGATACAAGACGTGGGAAATGACCAAGTTTTCTAGATTTTTATAGACGCCTATAAAAATCCTAGGGCTATGAAACTCTACGGGGTGGTAGTCCAATGCATGTAGAATTTACTCGTATTTAAATTGGATTTGAAAAAAATATTCTTGATAGTGAAATTTAGCGAGGCTCTTAAGAATTTAACCAGGTTGACAACAACCTGTATGATCCAAGACGTGGGAAATGACCAAGTTTTCCAGATTTTTATAGACGCCTATAAAAATTCTACGGCTATGAAACTTTATGGGGAGGTAGTCCAATGCATGTAGAATCTGCTCGAATTTAAATTGGATTTAAAGAAAATATTCTTGATAGTGAAATTAAGCGAGGTTCTTAAGAATTTACCGGGGTGACAACAGCCTGTATGATCCAAGACGTGGGAAATAATGGGAAATAATGTAGAATCTGCTCGTATTTAAATTGGATTTAAAAAAAATATTCTTGATAGTGAAATTGAGCGAGACTCTTGAGAAATTAACAGGGTTGACAACAGCCTGTATGATCCAAGACGTGGGAAATGACCAAGTTTTCCAGATTTTTATAGACGCCTATAAAAATCCTAGGGCTATGAAACTCTATGGCATGGTAGTCCAATGCATGTAGAATCTGCTAGTATTTAAATTGGATTAAAAAAAAATATTCTTGATAGTGAAATTAAGCAAGGCTCTTAAGAATTTACCGGGTTGACAACAGCCTGTATGATCCAAGACGTGGGAATAAACCAAGTTTTCCAGATTTTTATAGAAACCTATAAAAATCCTAATGCTATGAAACTCTATGGGGTGGTAGTCCATTGCATGTAGAATCTGCTCATACTTAAATTCGATTAAAAAAAAAAATGATAGTGAAATTAAGCGAGGCTCTTAAGAATTTAACCGGGTTGACAACAGCCTGCATGATACAAGACGTGGGAAATGACCAAGTTTTCCAGATTTTTATAGAGCCCTATTAAAATCCTAGGGCTATGAAACTCTATGGGGTGGTAGTCCAATGCATGTAGAATCTGCTCGTATTTAAATTGGATTTAAAAAAAATATTCTTGATAGTGAAATTAAGCGAGGCTCTTAAGAATTTAACCAGGTTGACAACAGCCTGTATGATCCAAGACGTGAGAAATGACAAAGTTATCAAGATTTTTATAGACGCCTATTAAAATCCTAGGGCTATGAAACTCTATCGGATGGTAGTCCAATGCATGTAGAATATGCTAGTATTTAAATTGGATTTAAAAAAAATATTTTTGATTGTGAAATTGAGCGAGACTCTTAAGAAATTAACCGGGTTGACAACAGCCTGTATGATCCAAGACGTGGGAAATGACCAAGTTTTCCAGATTTTTATAGAACCCTATTAAAATCCTAGGGCTATGAAACTCTATGGGGTGGTAGTCCAATGCATGTAGAATCTGCTCGTATTTAAATTGGATTTAAAAAAAATATTCTTGATAGTGAAATTAAGCGAGGCTCTTAAGAATTTAACCGGGTTGACAACAGCCTGTATGATCCAAGACGTGAGAAATGACAAAGTTATCAAGATTTTTATAGACGCCTATTAAAATCCTAGGGCTATGAAACTCTATCAGATGGTAGTCCAATGCATGTAGAATCTGCTCGTATTTAAATTGGATTTAAAAAAAATATTGTTGATAATGAAATTGAGCGAGACTCTTAAGAAATTAACCGGGTTGACAACAGCCTGTATGATCTAGGACGTGGGAAATGACAAATTTTTCCAGATTTTTATAGAAGCCTATTAAAATCCTAGGGCTATGAAACTCTATGGGGTGGTAGTCCAATGCATGTAGAATCTGTTCGTATTTAAATTGGATTTAAAAAAAAATTCTTGATAGTGAAATTAAGCGAGGCTCTTAAGAATTTTACCGGGTTGACAACAGCCTGTGTGATTCAAGACGTGAGAAATGACAAAGTTATCAAGATTTTTATAGACGCCTATTAAAATCCTAGGGCTATGAAACTCTATGGGATGGTAGTCCAATGCATGTAGAATATGCTAGTATTTAAATTGGATTTAAAAAAAATATTCTTGATAGTGAAATTAAGCGAGGCTCTTAAGAATTTAACCGGGTTGACAACAGTCTGTATGATACAAGACGTGGGAAATGACCAAGTTTTCTAGATTTTTATAGACGCCTATGAAAATCCTAGGGGGGCTATGAAACTCTACGGGGTGGTAGTCCAATGCATGTAGAATTCGTTTGTATTTAAATTAGATTTGAAAAAAATATTCTTGATAGTGAAATTAAGCGAGGCTCTTAAGAATTTAACCGGGTTGACAACAGTCTGTATGATACAAGACGTGGGAAATGACCAAGTTTTCTAGATTTTTATAGACGCCTATGAAAATCCTAGGGCTATGAAACTCTACGGGGTGGTAGTCCAATGCATGTAGAATTTACTCGTATTTAAATTAGATTTGAAAAAAATATTCTTGATAGTGGAATTGAGCGAGACTCTTAAGAATTTAACCAGGTTGACAACAACCTGTATGATCCAAGACGTGGGAAATGACCAAGTTTTCCAGATTTTTATAGACGCCTATAAAAATTCTACGGCTATGAAACTTTATGGGGAGGTAGTCCAATGCATGTAGAATCTGCTCGAATTTAAATTGGATTTAAAGAAAATATTCTTGATAGTGAAATTAAGCGAGGTTCTTAAGAATTTACCGGGGTGACAACAGCCTGTATGATCCAAGACGTGGGAAATAATGGGAAATAATGTAGAATCTGCTCGTATTGAAATTGGATTTAAAAAAAATATTCTTGATAGTGAAATTGAGCGAGACTCTTAAGAAATTAACAGGGTTGACAACAGCCTGTATGATCCAAGACGTGGGAAATGACCAAGTTTTCCAGATTTTTATAGAACCCTATTAAAATCCTAGGGCTATGAAACTCTATGGGGTGGTAGTCCAAAGCATGTAGAATCTGCTCGTATTTAAATTGGATTTTTAAAAAATATTCTTGATAGTGAAATTAAGCGAGGCTCTTAAGAATTTAACCGGGTTGACAACAGCCTGTATGATCCAAGACGTGAGAAATGACAAAGTTATCAAGATTTTTATAGACGCCTATTAAAATCCTAGGGCTATGAAACTCTATCGGATGGTAGTCCAATGCATGTAGAATCTGCTCGTATTTAAATTGGATTTAAAAAAAATATTGTTGATAATGAAATTGAGCGAGACTCTTAAGAAATTAACCGGGTTGACAACAGCCTGTATGATCTAGGACGTGGGAAATGACAAATTTTTCCAGATTTTTATAGACGCCTATTAAAATCCTAGGGCTATGAAACTCTACGGGGTGGTAGTCCAATGCATGTAGAATCTGTTCGTATTTAAATTGGATTTTAAAAAAAAATCTTGATAGTGAAATTAAGCGAGGCTCTTGTACATTTCTTTTTCGCTCACAGATGCGGAAACATTCATGCAGCGACTGGAAGCTTGCATTCGTGACATAGATATATGGATGGCAAAAAACAGACTAAAGCAAAATGGGGAGAAGACAGAGGTCCTCTACACATACAAGGCTGGATTTTCGTCCAAACATTCTCTGAGACCATTACAAATTGGTGGAATGAACATTTTTCCTGCAGAGAATGTGAAGAGTCTTGGAGTGACACTAGACAGCTGTCTGACCCTTAATAAACATGTCAGTGCCGTTTGCAGTGCTGCTTCTCTGCACATCAGAAACATTGGAAAGATTCGTCATCTTCTGACTCAATCTACCACTGAAAAGTTGGTACATGCCTTTATCACTGCTCGACTGGACTATTGTAACAGCATCCTGTACGGCCTCCCCAAGAGGCTTATTCAGCGTTTACAGCGTATTCAGAACACCGCAGCACGCCTGGTGACACGCACCAATCGAGATGATCATATAACACCAGTGCTTAAAGGCCTCCATTGGCTACCAGTGCAAGAGCGAATCATGTTCAAGATACTGCTACTCACGTACAAAACTATCCATGGCAGCGCGCCATCATATTTACCTGAGTTAGTTTCAAGCTACACTCCAAGCAGAAGCCTTCGCTCATCATCAAAAAACCTTCTCTGTCGGCGCAAGACTAAACTCTTACAGTACGGAGGCAGAAGTTTTTTCAGTGCAGCGCCAAAGCTGTGGAACGAACTCCCGGATTCAGTGCGGAAGTGCGAATCCTTAGATGTCTTCAAAAGCGCCTTGAAGAAGCATCTTTTCTGTAACGCCTACCTTTAATTGTGTAAAGCGCACAGAGCACTGTATGTGCGCTATAGAAGAACTTATTATTATTATTTATTATTATTAAGAATTTAACCGGGTTGACAACAGCCTGTGTGATTCAAGACGTGAGAAATGACAAAGTTATCAAGATTTTTATAGACGCCTATGAAAATCCTAGGGCTATGAAACTCTATGGGATGGTAGTCCAATGCATGTAGAATATGCTAGTATTTTAATTGGATTTAAAAAAAATATTCTTGATAGTGAAATTAAGCGAGGCTCTTAAGAATTTAACCAGGTTGACAACAGTCTGTATGATACAAGACGTGGGAAATGACCAAGTTTTCTAGATTTTTATAGACGCCTATGAAAATCCTAGGGCTATGAAACTCTACGGGGTGGTAGTCCAATGCATGTAGAATTCGTTTGTATTTAAATTAGATTTGAAAAAAATATTCTTGATAGTGAAATTAAGCGAGGCTCTTAAGAATTTAACCGGGTTGACAACAGTCTGTATGATACAAGACGTGGGAAATGACCAAGTTTTCTAGATTTTTATAGACGCCTATAAAAATCCTAGGGCTATGAAACTCTACGGGGTGGTAGTCCAATGCATGTAGAATTTACTCGTATTTAAATTGGATTTGAAAAAAATATTCTTGATAGTGAAATTTAGCGAGGCTCTTAAGAATTTAACCAGGTTGACAACAACCTGTATGATCCAAGACGTGGGAAATGACCAAGTTTTCCAGATTTTTATAGACGCCTATAAAAATTCTACGGCTATGAAACTTTATGGGGAGGTAGTCCAATGCATGTAGAATCTGCTCGAATTTAAATTGGATTTAAAGAAAATATTCTTGATAGTGAAATTAAGCGAGGTTCTTAAGAATTTACCGGGGTGACAACAGCCTGTATGATCCAAGACGTGGGAAATAATGGGAAATAATGTAGAATCTGCTCGTATTTAAATTGGATTTAAAAAAAATATTCTTGATAGTGAAATTGAGCGAGACTCTTGAGAAATTAACAGGGTTGACAACAGCCTGTATGATCCAAGACGTGGGAAATGACCAAGTTTTCCAGATTTTTATAGACGCCTATAAAAATCCTAGGGCTATGAAACTCTATGGCATGGTAGTCCAATGCATGTAGAATCTGCTAGTATTTAAATTGGATTAAAAAAAAATATTCTTGATAGTGAAATTAAGCAAGGCTCTTAAGAATTTACCGGGTTGACAACAGCCTGTATGATCCAAGACGTGGGAATAAACCAAGTTTTCCAGATTTTTATAGAAACCTATAAAAATCCTAATGCTATGAAACTCTATGGGGTGGTAGTCCATTGCATGTAGAATCTGCTCATACTTAAATTCGATTAAAAAAAAAAAAATGATAGTGAAATTAAGCGAGGCTCTTAAGAATTTAACCGGGTTGACAACAGCCTGCATGATACAAGACGTGGGAAATGACCAAGTTTTCCAGATTTTTATAGAGCCCTATTAAAATCCTAGGGCTATGAAACTCTATGGGGTGGTAGTCCAATGCATGTAGAATCTGCTCGTATTTAAATTGGATTTAAAAAAAATATTCTTGATAGTGAAATTAAGCGAGGCTCTTAAGAATTTAACCAGGTTGACAACAGCCTGTATGATCCAAGACGTGAGAAATGACAAAGTTATCAAGATTTTTATAGACGCCTATTAAAATCCTAGGGCTATGAAACTCTATCGGATGGTAGTCCAATGCATGTAGAATATGCTAGTATTTAAATTGGATTTAAAAAAAATATTTTTGATTGTGAAATTGAGCGAGACTCTTAAGAAATTAACCGGGTTGACAACAGCCTGTATGATCCAAGACGTGGGAAATGACCAAGTTTTCCAGATTTTTATAGAACCCTATTAAAATCCTAGGGCTATGAAACTCTATGGGGTGGTAGTCCAATGCATGTAGAATCTGCTCGTATTTAAATTGGATTTTAAAAAAATATTCTTGATAGTGAAATTAAGCGAGGCTCTTAAGAATTTAACCGGGTTGACAACAGCCTGTATGATCCAAGACGTGAGAAATGACAAAGTTATCAAGATTTTTATAGACGCCTATTAAAATCCTAGGGCTATGAAACTCTATCAGATGGTAGTCCAATGCATGTAGAATCTGCTCGTATTTAAATTGGATTTAAAAAAAATATTGTTGATAATGAAATTGAGCGAGACTCTTAAGAAATTAACCGGGTTGACAACAGCCTGTATGATCTAGGACGTGGGAAATGACAAATTTTTCCAGATTTTTATAGAAGCCTATTAAAATCCTAGGGCTATGAAACTCTATGGGGTGGTAGTCCAATGCATGTAGAATCTGTTCGTATTTAAATTGGATTTTAAAAAAAATTCTTGATAGTGAAATTAAGCGAGGCTCTTAAGAATTTTACCGGGTTGACAACAGCCTGTGTGATTCAAGACGTGAGAAATGACAAAGTTATCAAGATTTTTATAGACGCCTATAAAAATCCTAGGGCTATGAAACTCTATGGGATGGTAGTCCAATGCATGTAGAATATGCTAGTATTTAAATTGGATTTAAAAAAAATATTCTTGATAGTGAAATTAAGCGAGGCTCTTAAGAATTTAACCGGGTTGACAACAGTCTGTATGATACAAGACGTGGGAAATGACCAAGTTTTCTAGATTTTTATAGACGCCTATGAAAATCCTAGGGGGGCTATGAAACTCTACGGGGTGGTAGTCCAATGCATGTAGAATTCGTTTGTATTTAAATTAGATTTGAAAAAAATATTCTTGATAGTGAAATTAAGCGAGGCTCTTAAGAATTTAACCGGGTTGACAACAGTCTGTATGATACAAGACGTGGGAAATGACCAAGTTTTCTAGATTTTTATAGACGCCTATGAAAATCCTAGGGCTATGAAACTCTACGGGGTGGTAGTCCAATGCATGTAGAATTTACTCGTATTTAAATTAGATTTGAAAAAAATATTCTTGATAGTGGAATTGAGCGAGACTCTTAAGAATTTAACCAGGTTGACAACAACCTGTATGATCCAAGACGTGGGAAATGACCAAGTTTTCCAGATTTTTATAGACGCCTATAAAAATTCTATGGCTATGAAACTTTATGGGGAGGTAGTCCAATGCATGTAGAATCTGCTCGAATTTAAATTGGATTTAAAGAAAATATTCTTGATAGTGAAATTAAGCGAGGTTCTTAAGAATTTACCGGGGTGACAACAGCCTGTATGATCCAAGACGTGGGAAATAATGGGAAATAATGTAGAATCTGCTCGTATTGAAATTGGATTTAAAAAAAATATTCTTGATAGTGAAATTGAGCGAGACTCTTAAGAAATTAACAGGGTTGACAACAGCCTGTATGATCCAAGACGTGGGAAATGACCAAGTTTTCCAGATTTTTATAGAACCCTATTAAAATCCTAGGGCTATGAAACTCTATGGGGTGGTAGTCCAAAGCATGTAGAATCTGCTCGTATTTAAATTGGATTTTTAAAAAATATTCTTGATAGTGAAATTAAGCGAGGCTCTTAAGAATTTAACCGGGTTGACAACAGCCTGTATGATCCAAGACGTGAGAAATGACAAAGTTATCAAGATTTTTATAGACGCCTATTAAAATCCTAGGGCTATGAAACTCTATCGGATGGTAGTCCAATGCATGTAGAATCTGCTCGTATTTAAATTGGATTTAAAAAAAATATTGTTGATAATGAAATTGAGCGAGACTCTTAAGAAATTAACCGGGTTGACAACAGTCTGTATGATCTAGGACGTGGGAAATGACAAATTTTTCCAGATTTTTATAGACGCCTATTAAAATCCTAGGGCTATGAAACTCTACGGGGTGGTAGTCCAATGCATGTAGAATCTGTTCGTATTTAAATTGGATTTTAAAAAAAAATCTTGATAGTGAAATTAAGCGAGGCTCTTGTACATTTCTTTTTCGCTCACAGATGCGGAAACATTCATGCAGCGACTGGAAGCTTGCATTCGTGACATAGATATATGGATGGCAAAAAACAGACTAAAGCAAAATGGGGAGAAGACAGAGGTCCTCTACACATACAAGGCTGGATTTTCGTCCAAACATTCTCTGAGACCATTACAAATTGGTGGAATGAACATTTTTCCTGCAGAGAATGTGAAGAGTCTTGGAGTGACACTAGACAGCTGTCTGACCCTTAATAAACATGTCAGTGCCGTTTGCAGTGCTGCTTCTCTGCACATCAGAAACATTGGAAAGATTCGTCATCTTCTGACTCAATCTACCACTGAAAAGTTGGTACATGCCTTTATCACTGCTCGACTGGACTATTGTAACAGCATCCTGTACGGCCTCCCCAAGAGGCTTATTCAGCGTTTACAGCGTATTCAGAACACCGCAGCACGCCTGGTGACACGCACCAATCGAGATGATCATATAACACCAGTGCTTAAAGGCCTCCATTGGCTACCAGTGCAAGAGCGAATCATGTTCAAGATACTGCTACTCACGTACAAAACTATCCATGGCAGCGCGCCATCATATTTACCTGAGTTAGTTTCAAGCTACACTCCAAGCAGAAGCCTTCGCTCATCATCAAAAAACCTTCTCTGTCGGCGCAAGACTAAACTCTTACAGTACGGAGGCAGAAGTTTTTTCAGTGCAGCGCCAAAGCTGTGGAACGAACTCCCGGATTCAGTGCGGAAGTGCGAATCCTTAGATGTCTTCAAAAGCGCCTTGAAGAAGCATCTTTTCTGTAACGCCTACCTTTAATTGTGTAAAGCGCACAGAGCACTGTATGTGCGCTATAGAAGAACTTATTATTATTATTTATTATTATTAAGAATTTAACCGGGTTGACAACAGCCTGTGTGATTCAAGACGTGAGAAATGACAAAGTTATCAAGATTTTTATAGACGCCTATAAAAATCCTAGGGCTATGAAACTCTATGGGATGGTAGTCCAATGCATGTAGAATATGCTAGTATTTTAATTGGATTTAAAAAAAATATTCTTGATAGTGAAATTAAGCGAGGCTCTTAAGAATTTAACCAGGTTGACAACAGTCTGTATGATACAAGACGTGGGAAATGACCAAGTTTTCTAGATTTTTATAGACGCCTATGAAAATCCTAGGGCTATGAAACTCTACGGGGTGGTAGTCCAATGCATGTAGAATTCGTTTGTATTTAAATTAGATTTGAAAAAAATATTCTTGATAGTGAAATTAAGCGAGGCTCTTAAGAATTTAACCGGGTTGACAACAGTCTGTATGATACAAGACGTGGGAAATGACCAAGTTTTCTAGATTTTTATAGACGCCTATGAAAATCCTAGGGCTATGAAACTCTACGGGGTGGTAGTCCAATGCATGTAGAATTTACTCGTATTTAAATTGGATTTGAAAAAAATATTCTTGATAGTGAAATTTAGCGAGGCTCTTAAGAATTTAACCAGGTTGACAACAACCTGTATGATCCAAGACGTGGGAAATGACCAAGTTTTCCAGATTTTTATAGACGCCTATAAAAATTCTACGGCTATGAAACTTTATGGGGAGGTAGTCCAATGCATGTAGAATCTGCTCGAATTTAAATTGGATTTAAAGAAAATATTCTTGATAGTGAAATTAAGCGAGGTTCTTAAGAATTTACCGGGGTGACAACAGCCTGTATGATCCAAGACGTGGGAAATAATGGGAAATAATGTAGAATCTGCTCGTATTTAAATTGGATTTAAAAAAAATATTCTTGATAGTGAAATTGAGCGAGACTCTTGAGAAATTAACAGGGTTGACAACAGCCTGTATGATCCAAGACGTGGGAAATGACCAAGTTTTCCAGATTTTTATAGACGCCTATAAAAATCCTAGGGCTATGAAACTCTATGGCATGGTAGTCCAATGCATGTAGAATGTGCTAGTATTTAAATTGGATTAAAAAAAAATATTCTTGATAGTGAAATTAAGCAAGGCTCTTAAGAATTTACCGGGTTGACAACAGCCTGTATGATCCAAGACGTGGGAATAAACCAAGTTTTCCAGATTTTTATAGAAACCTATGAAAATCCTAATGCTATGAAACTCTATGGGGTGGTAGTCCATTGCATGTAGAATCTGCTCATACTTAAATTCGATTAAAAAAAAAAAAATGATAGTGAAATTAAGCGAGGCTCTTAAGAATTTAACCGGGTTGACAACAGCCTGCATGATACAAGACGTGGGAAATGACCAAGTTTTCCAGATTTTTATAGAGCCCTATTAAAATCCTAGGGCTATGAAACTCTATGGGGTGGTAGTCCAATGCATGTAGAATCTGCTCGTATTTAAATTGGATTTAAAAAAAATATTCTTGATAGTGAAATTAAGCGAGGCTCTTAAGAATTTAACCAGGTTGACAACAGCCTGTATGATCCAAGACGTGAGAAATGACAAAGTTATCAAGATTTTTATAGACGCCTATTAAAATCCTAGGGCTATGAAACTCTATCGGATGGTAGTCCAATGCATGTAGAATATGCTAGTATTTAAATTGGATTTAAAAAAAATATTTTTGATTGTGAAATTGAGCGAGACTCTTAAGAAATTAACCGGGTTGACAACAGCCTGTATGATCCAAGACGTGGGAAATGACCAAGTTTTCCAGATTTTTATAGAACCCTATTAAAATCCTAGGGCTATGAAACTCTATGGGGTGGTAGTCCAATGCATGTAGAATCTGCTCGTATTTAAATTGGATTTAAAAAAAATATTCTTGATAGTGAAATTAAGCGAGGCTCTTAAGAATTTAACCGGGTTGACAACAGCCTGTATGATCCAAGACGTGAGAAATGACAAAGTTATCAAGATTTTTATAGACGCCTATTAAAATCCTAGGGCTATGAAACTCTATCAGATGGTAGTCCAATGCATGTAGAATCTGCTCGTATTTAAATTGGATTTAAAAAAAATATTGTTGATAATGAAATTGAGCGAGACTCTTAAGAAATTAACCGGGTTGACAACAGCCTGTATGATCTAGGACGTGGGAAATGACAAATTTTTCCAGATTTTTATAGAAGCCTATTAAAATCCTAGGGCTATGAAACTCTATGGGGTGGTAGTCCAATGCATGTAGAATCTGTTCGTATTTAAATTGGATTTTAAAAAAAATTCTTGATAGTGAAATTAAGCGAGGCTCTTAAGAATTTTACCGGGTTGACAACAGCCTGTGTGATTCAAGACGTGAGAAATGACAAAGTTATCAAGATTTTTATAGACGCCTATTAAAATCCTAGGGCTATGAAACTCTATGGGATGGTAGTCCAATGCATGTAGAATATGCTAGTATTTAAATTGGATTTAAAAAAAATATTCTTGATAGTGAAATTAAGCGAGGCTCTTAAGAATTTAACCGGGTTGACAACAGTCTGTATGATACAAGACGTGGGAAATGACCAAGTTTTCTAGATTTTTATAGACGCCTATGAAAATCCTAGGGCTATGAAACTCTACGGGGTGGTAGTCCAATGCATGTAGAATTCGTTTGTATTTAAATTAGATTTGAAAAAAATATTCTTGATAGTGAAATTAAGCGAGGCTCTTAAGAATTTAACCGGGTTGACAACAGTCTGTATGATACAAGACGTGGGAAATGACCAAATTTTCTAGATTTTTATAGACGCCTATGAAAATCCTAGGGCTATGAAACTCTATGGGGTGGTAGTCCAATGCATGTAGAATCTGCTCGTATTTAAATTGGATTTAAAAAAAATATTCTTGATAGTGAAATTAAGCGAGGCTCTTAAGAATTTAACCGGGTTGACAACAGCCTGTATGATCCAAGACGTGAGAAATGACAAAGTTATCAAGATTTTTATAGACGCCTATTAAAATCCTAGGGCTATGAAACTCTATCAGATGGTAGTCCAATGCATGTAGAATCTGCTCGTATTTAAATTGGATTTAAAAAAAATATTGTTGATAATGAAATTGAGCGAGACTCTTAAGAAATTAACCGGGTTGACAACAGCCTGTATGATCTAGGACGTGGGAAATGACAAATTTTTCCAGATTTTTATAGAAGCCTATTAAAATCCTAGGGCTATGAAACTCTATGGGGTGGTAGTCCAATGCATGTAGAATCTGTTCGTATTTAAATTGGATTTTAAAAAAAATTCTTGATAGTGAAATTAAGCGAGGCTCTTAAGAATTTTACCGGGTTGACAACAGCCTGTGTGATTCAAGACGTGAGAAATGACAAAGTTATCAAGATTTTTATAGACGCCTATAAAAATCCTAGGGCTATGAAACTCTATGGGATGGTAGTCCAATGCATGTAGAATATGCTAGTATTTAAATTGGATTTAAAAAAAATATTCTTGATAGTGAAATTAAGCGAGGCTCTTAAGAATTTAACCGGGTTGACAACAGTCTGTATGATACAAGACGTGGGAAATGACCAAGTTTTCTAGATTTTTATAGACGCCTATGAAAATCCTAGGGCTATGAAACTCTACGGGGTGGTAGTCCAATGCATGTAGAATTCGTTTGTATTTAAATTAGATTTGAAAAAAATATTCTTGATAGTGAAATTAAGCGAGGCTCTTAAGAATTTAACCGGGTTGACAACAGTCTGTATGATACAAGACGTGGGAAATGACCAAATTTTCTAGATTTTTATAGACGCCTATGAAAATCCTAGGGCTATGAAACTCTACGGGGTGGTAGTCCAATGCATGTAGAATTTACTCGTATTTAAATTAGATTTGAAAAAAATATTCTTGATAGTGGAATTGAGCGAGACTCTTAAGAATTTAACCAGGTTGACAACAACCTGTATGATCCAAGACGTGGGAAATGACCAAGTTTTCCAGATTTTTATAGACGCCTATGAAAATTCTACGGCTATGAAACTTTATGGGGAGGTAGTCCAATGCATGTAGAATCTGCTCGAATTTAAATTGGATTTAAAGAAAATATTCTTGATAGTGAAATTAAGCGAGGTTCTTAAGAATTTACCGGGGTGACAACAGCCTGTATGATCCAAGACGTGGGAAATAATGGGAAATAATGTAGAATCTGCTCGTATTGAAATTGGATTTAAAAAAAATATTCTTGATAGTGAAATTGAGCGAGACTCTTAAGAAATTAACAGGGTTGACAACAGCCTGTATGATCCAAGACGTGGGAAATGACCAAGTTTTCCAGATTTTTATAGACGCCTATGAAAATCCTAGGGCTATAAAACTCTATGGGGTGGTAGTCCAATGCATGTAGAATCTGCTCGTAGTTAAATTGGATTTTTAAAAAATATTCTTGATAGTGAAATTAAGCGAGGCTCTTAAGAATTTAACCGGGTTGACAACAGCCTGCATGATACAAGACGTGGGAAATGACCAAGTTTTCCAGATTTTTATAGAACCCTATTAAAATCCTAGGGCTATGAAACTCTATGGGGTGGTAGTCCAATGCATGTAGAATCTGCTCGTATTTAAATTGGATTAAAAAAAAAAATTGATAGTGAAATTGAGCGAGACTCTTAAGAAATTAACAGGGTTGACAACAGCCTGTATGATCCAAGACGTGGGAATTGACCAAGTTTTCCAGATTTTTATAGACGCCTATAAAAATCCTAGGGCTATGAAACTCTACGGGGTGGTAGTCCAATGCATGTAGAATTCGTTTGTATTTAAATTAGATTTGAAAAAAATATTCTTGATAGTGAAATTAAGCGAGGCTCTTAAGAATTTAACCGGGTTGACAACAGTCTGTATGATACAAGACGTGGGAAATGACCAAATTTTCTAGATTTTTATAGACGCCTATGAAAATCCTAGGGCTATGAAACTCTACGGGGTGGTAGTCCAATGCATGTAGAATTTACTCGTATTTAAATTAGATTTGAAAAAAATATTCTTGATAGTGGAATTGAGCGAGACTCTTAAGAATTTAACCAGGTTGACAACAACCTGTATGATCCAAGACGTGGGAAATGACCAAGTTTCCAGATTTTTATAGACGCCTATAAAAATTCTAGGGCTATGAAACTCTACGGGGTGGTAGTCCAATGCATGTAGAATTCGTTTGTATTTAAATTAGATTTGAAAAAAATATTCTTGATAGTGAAATTAAGCGAGGCTCTTAAGAATTTAACCGGGTTGACAACAGTCTGTATGATACAAGACGTGGGAAATGACCAAATTTTCTAGATTTTTATAGACGCCTATGAAAATCCTAGGGCTATGAAACTCTACGGGGTGGTAGTCCAATGCATGTAGAATTCACTCGTATTTAAATTGGATTTGAAAAAAATATTCTTGATAGTGAAACTTAGCGAGGCTCTTAAGAATTTAACCAGGTTGACAACAGCCTGTATGATCCAAGACGTGGGAAATGACCAAGTTTTCCAGATTTTTATAGACGCCTATAAAAATTCTACGGCTATGAAACTTTATGGGGAGGTAGTCCAATGCATGTAGAATCTGCTCGAATTAAAATTGGATTTAAAGAAAATATTCTTGATAGTGAAATTAAGCGAGGCTCTTAAGAATTTACCGGGGTGACAACAGCCTGTATGATCCAAGACGTGGGAAATAATGGGAAATAATGTAGAATCTGCTCGTATTTAAATTGGATTTAAAAAAAATATTCTTGATAGTGAAATTGAGCAAGACTCTTAAGAAATTAACAGGGTTGACAACAGCCTGTATGATCCAAGACGCGGGAAATGACCAAGTTTTCCAGATTTTTATAGACGCCTATTAAAATCCTAGGGCTATAAAACTCTATGGGGTGGTAGTCCAATGCATGTAGAATCTGCTCGTAGTTAAATTGGATTTTTAAAAAATATTCTTGATAGTGAAATTAAGCGAGGCTCTTAAGAATTTAACCGGGTTGACAACAGCCTGCATGATACAAGACGTGGGAAATGACCAAGTTTTCCAGATTTTTATAGAACCCTATTAAAATCCTAGGGCTATGAAACTCTATGGGGTGGTAGTCCAATGCATGTAGAATCTGCTCGTATTTAAATTGGATTTAAAAAAAAAAATTGATAGTGAAATTAAGCGAGGCTCTTAAGAATTTAACCGGGTTGACAACAGCCTGTATGATCCAAGACGTGAGAAATGACAAAGTTATCAAGATATTTATTGACGCCTATAAAAATCCTAGGGCTATGAAACTCTACGGGGTGGTAGTCCAATGCATGTAGAATTCACTCGTATTTAAATTGGATTTGAAAAAAATATTCTTGATAGTGAAACTTAGCGAGGCTCTTAAGAATTTAACCAGGTTGACAACAGCCTGTATGATCCAAGACGTGGGAAATGACCAAGTTTTCCAGATTTTTATAGACGCCTATGAAAATTCTACGGCTATGAAACTTTATGGGGAGGTAGTCCAATGCATGTAGAATCTGCTCGAATTAAAATTGGATTCAAAGAAAATATTCTTGATAGTGAAATTAAGCGAGGCTCTTAAGAATTTACCGGGGTGACAACAGCCTGTATGATCCAAGACGTGGGAAATAATGGGAAATAATGTAGAATCTGCTCGTATTTAAATTGGATTTAAAAAAAATATTCTTGATAGTGAAATTGAGCGAGACTCTTAAGAAATTAACCGGGTTGACAACAGCCTGTATGATCCAAGACGTGGGAAATGACCAAGTTTTCCAGATTTTTATAGACGCCTATTAAAATCCTAGGGCTATGAAACTCTATGGGGTGGTAGTCCAATGCATGTAGAATCTGTTCGTATTCAAATTGGATTTTAAAAAAAAATTCTTGATAGTGAAATTAAGCGAGGCTCTTAAGAATTTAACCGGGTTGACAACAGCCTGTGTGATTCAAGACGTGAGAAATGACAAAGATATCAAGATTTTTATAGACGCCTATAAAAATCCTAGGGCTATGAAACTCTATGGGATGGTAGTCCAATGCATGTAGAATTTGTTCGTATTTAAATTGGATTTAAAAAAAATATTCTTGATAGTGAAATTGAGCGAGACTCTTAAGAAATTAACAGGGTTGACAACAGCCTGTATGATCCAAGACGTGGGAAATGACCAAGTTTTCCAGATTTTTATAGACGCCTATTAAAATCCTAGGGCTATGAAACTCTACGGGGTGGTAGTCCAATGCATGTAGAATTTGTTCGTATTTAAATTGGATTTAAAAAAAATATTCTTGATAGTGAAATTGAGCGAGACTCTTAAGAAATTAACAGGGTTGACAACAGCCTGTATGATCCAAGACGTGGGAAATGACCAAGTTTTCCAGATTTTTATAGACGCCTATTAAAATCCTAGGGCTATGAAACTCTACGGGGTGGTAGTCCAATGCATGTAGAATTTGCTCGTATTTAAATTAGATTTAAAAAAAATATTCTTCATAGTGGAATTGAGCGAGACTCTTAAGAAATTAACCGGGTTGACAACAGCCTGTATGATCCAAGACGTGGGAAATGACCAAGTTTTCCAGATTTTTATAGACGCCTATTAAAATCCTAGGGCTATAAAACTCTATGGGGTGGTAGTCCAATGCATGTAGAATCTGCTCGTAGTTAAATTGGATTTTTAAAAAATATTCTTGATAGTGAAATTAAGCGAGGCTCTTAAGAATTTAACCGGGTTGACAACAGCCTGCATGATACAAGACGTGGGAAATGACCAAGTTTTCCAGATTTTCATAGAACCCTATTAAAATCCTAGGGCTATGAAACTCTATGGGGTGGTAGTCCAATGCATGTAGAATCTGCTCGTATTTAAATTGGATTTAAAAAAAAAAATTGATAGTGAAATTAAGCGAGGCTCTTAAGAATTTAACCGGGATGACAACAGCCTGTATGATCCAAGAGGTGAGAAATGACAAAGTTATCAAGATTTTTATAGACGCCTATAAAAATCCTAGGGCTATGAAACTCTACGGGGTGGTAGTCCAATGCATGTAGAATTCACTCGTATTTAAATTGGATTTGAAAAAAATATTCTTGATAGTGAAACTTAGCGAGGCTCTTAAGAATTTAACCAGGTTGACAACAGCCTGTATGATCCAAGACGTGGGAAATGACCAAGTTTTCCAGATTTTTATAGACGCCTATAAAAATTCTACGGCTATGAAACTTTATGGGGAGGTAGTCCAATGCATGTAGAATCTGCTCGAATTAAAATTGGATTTAAAGAAAATATTCTTGATAGTGAAATTAAGCGAGGCTCTTAAGAATTTACCGGGGTGACAACAGCCTGTATGATCCAAGACGTGGGAAATAATGGGAAATAATGTAGAATCTGCTCGTATTTAAATTGGATTTAAAAAAAATATTCTTGATAGTGAAATTGAGCAAGACTCTTAAGAAATTAACAGGGTTGACAACAGCCTGTATGATCCAAGACGCGGGAAATGACCAAGTTTTCCAGATTTTTATAGACGCCTATGAAAATCCTAGGGCTATAAAACTCTATGGGGTGGTAGTCCAATGCATGTAGAATCTGCTCGTAGTTAAATTGGATTTTTAAAAAATATTCTTGATAGTGAAATTAAGCGAGGCTCTTAAGAATTTAACCGGGTTGACAACAGCCTGCATGATACAAGACGTGGGAAATGACCAAGTTTTCCAGATTTTTATAGAACCCTATTAAAATCCTAGGGCTATGAAACTCTATGGGGTGGTAGTCCAATGCATGTAGAATCTGCTCGTATTTAAATTGGATTTAAAAAAAAAAATTGATAGTGAAATTAAGCGAGGCTCTTAAGAATTTAACCGGGTTGACAACAGCCTGTATGATCCAAGACGTGAGAAATGACAAAGTTATCAAGATATTTATAGACGCCTATAAAAATCCTAGGGCTATGAAACTCTACGGGGTGGTAGTCCAATGCATGTAGAATTCACTCGTATTTAAATTGGATTTGAAAAAAATATTCTTGATAGTGAAACTTAGCGAGGCTCTTAAGAATTTAACCAGGTTGACAACAGCCTGTATGATCCAAGACGTGGGAAATGACCAAGTTTTCCAGATTTTTATAGACGCCTATGAAAATTCTACGGCTATGAAACTTTATGGGGAGGTAGTCCAATGCATGTAGAATCTGCTCGAATTAAAATTGGATTCAAAGAAAATATTCTTGATAGTGAAATTAAGCGAGGCTCTTAAGAATTTACCGGGGTGACAACAGCCTGTATGATCCAAGACGTGGGAAATAATGGGAAATAATGTAGAATCTGCTCGTATTTAAATTGGATTTAAAAAAAATATTCTTGATAGTGAAATTGAGCGAGACTCTTAAGAAATTAACCGGGTTGACAACAGCCTGTATGATCCAAGACGTGGGAAATGACCAAGTTTTCCAGATTTTTATAGACGCCTATTAAAATCCTAGGGCTATGAAACTCTATGGGGTGGTAGTCCAATGCATGTAGAATCTGTTCGTATTCAAATTGGATTTTAAAAAAAAATTCTTGATAGTGAAATTAAGCGAGGCTCTTAAGAATTTAACCGGGTTGACAACAGCCTGTGTGATTCAAGACGTGAGAAATGACAAAGTTATCAAGATTTTTATAGACGCCTATAAAAATCCTAGGGCTATGAAACTCTATGGGATGGTAGTCCAATGCATGTAGAATATGCTAGTATTTAAATTGGATTTAAAAAAAATATTCTTGATAGTGAAATTAAGCGAGGCTCTTAAGAATTTAACCGGGTTGACAACAGTCTGTATGATACAAGACGTGGGAAATGACCAAGTTTTCTAGATTTTTATAGACGCCTATGAAAATCCTAGGGCTATGAAACTCTACGGGGTGGTAGTCCAATGCATGTAGAATCTGCTCGTATTTAAATTAGATTTGAAAAAAATATTCTTGATGGTCAAATTAAGCGAGGCTCTTAAGAATTTAACCGGGTTGACAACAGTCTGTATGATACAAGACGTGGGAAATGACCAAGTTTTCTAGATTTTTATAGACGCCTATGAAAACCCTAGGGCTATGAAACTCTACGGGGTGGTAGTCCAATGCATGTAGAATTTGCTCGTATTTAAATTGTATTTGAAAAAATATTCTTGATAGTGAAATTAAGCGAGGCTCTTAAGAATTTAACCAGGTTGACAACAGCCTGTATGATCCAAGACGTGGGAAATGACCAAGTTTTCCAGATTTTTATAGACGCCTATGAAAATTCTACGGCTATGAAACTTTATGGGGAGGTAGTCCAATGCATGTAGAGTCTGCTCGTATTTAAATTGGATTTAAAAAAAATATTCTTGATAGTGAAATTAAGCGAGGCTCTTAAGAGTTTACCCGGGTTGACAACAGCCTGTATGATCCAAGACGTGGGAAATAACCAAGTTTTCCAGATTTTTATAGAAACCTATGAAAATCCTAATGCTATGAAACTCTATGGGGTGGTAGTCCAATGCATGTAGAATCTGCTCGTATTTAAATTGGATTAAAAAAAAAAATTTGATAGTGAAATTAAGCGAGGCTCTTAAGAATTTAACCGGGTTGACAACAGTCTGTATGATACAAGACGTGGGAAATGACCAAGTTTTCTAGATTTTTATAGAGGCCTATTAAAATCCTAGGGCTATGAAACTCTACGGGGTGGTAGTCCAATGCATGTAGAATATGCTAGTATTTAAATTGGATTTAAAAAAAATATTCTTGATAGTGAAATTAAGCGAGGCTCTTAAGAATTTAACCGAATTGACAACAGTCTGTATGATACAAGACGTGGGAAATGACCAAGTTTTCTAGATTTTTATAGACGCCTATGAAAATCCTAGGGCTATGAAACTCTACGGGGTGGTAGTCCAATGCATGTAGAATTTACTCGTATTTAAATTGGATTTGAAAAAAATATTCTTGATAGTGAAATTTAGCGAGGCTCTTAAGAATTTAACCAGGTTGACAACAGCCTGTATGATCCAAGACGTGGGAAATGACCAAGTTTTCCAGATTTTTATAGACGCCTATGAAAATTCTACGGCTATGAAACTTTATGGGGAGGTAGTCCAATGCATGTAGAATCTGCTCGAATTTAAATTGGATTTAAAGAAAATATTCTTGATAGTGAAATTAAGCGAGGCTCTTAAGAATTTACCGGGGTGACAACAGCCTGTATGATCCAAGACGTGGGAAATAATGGGAAATAATGTAGAATCTGCTCGTATTTAAATTGGATTTAAAAAAAATATTCTTGATAGTGAAATTAAGCGAGGCTCTTAAGAATTTAACCAGGTTGACAACAGCCTGTATGATCCAAGACGTGGGAAATGACCAAGTTTTCCAGATTTTTATAGACGCCTATGAAAATTCTACGGCTATGAAACTTTATGGGGAGGTAGTCCAATGCATGTAGAGTCTGCTCGTATTTAAATTGGATTTAAAAAAAATATTCTTGATAGTGAAATTAAGCGAGGCTCTTAAGAGTTTACCCGGGTTGACAACAGCCTGCATGATACAAGACGTGGGAAATGACCAAGTTTTCCAGATTTTCATAGAACCCTATTAAAATCCTAGGGCTATGAAACTCTATGGGGTGGTAGTCCAATGCATGTAGAATCTGCTCGTATTTAAATTGGATTTAAAAAAAAAAATTGATAGTGAAATTAAGCGAGGCTCTTAAGAATTTAACCGGGATGACAACAGCCTGTATGATCCAAGAGGTGAGAAATGACAAAGTTATCAAGATTTTTATAGACGCCTATTAAAATCCTAGGGCTATGAAACTCTACGGGGTGGTAGTCCAATGCATGTAGAATTCACTCGTATTTAAATTGGATTTGAAAAAAATATTCTTGATAGTGAAACTTAGCGAGGCTCTTAAGAATTTAACCAGGTTGACAACAGCCTGTATGATCCAAGACGTGGGAAATGACCAAGTTTTCCAGATTTTTATAGACGCCTATAAAAATTCTACGGCTATGAAACTTTATGGGGAGGTAGTCCAATGCATGTAGAATCTGCTCGAATTAAAATTGGATTTAAAGAAAATATTCTTGATAGTGAAATTAAGCGAGGCTCTTAAGAATTTACCGGGGTGACAACAGCCTGTATGATCCAAGACGTGGGAAATAATGGGAAATAATGTAGAATCTGCTCGTATTTAAATTGGATTTAAAAAAAATATTCTTGATAGTGAAATTGAGCAAGACTCTTAAGAAATTAACAGGGTTGACAACAGCCTGTATGATCCAAGACGCGGGAAATGACCAAGTTTTCCAGATTTTTATAGACGCCTATAAAAATCCTAGGGCTATAAAACTCTATGGGGTGGTAGTCCAATGCATGTAGAATCTGCTCGTAGTTAAATTGGATTTTTAAAAAATATTCTTGATAGTGAAATTAAGCGAGGCTCTTAAGAATTTAACCGGGTTGACAACAGCCTGCATGATACAAGACGTGGGAAATGACCAAGTTTTCCAGATTTTTATAGAACCCTATTAAAATCCTAGGGCTATGAAACTCTATGGGGTGGTAGTCCAATGCATGTAGAATCTGCTCGTATTTAAATTGGATTTAAAAAAAAAAATTGATAGTGAAATTAAGCGAGGCTCTTAAGAATTTAACCGGGTTGACAACAGCCTGTATGATCCAAGACGTGAGAAATGACAAAGTTATCAAGATATTTATAGACGCCTATAAAAATCCTAGGGCTATGAAACTCTACGGGGTGGTAGTCCAATGCATGTAGAATTCACTCGTATTTAAATTGGATTTGAAAAAAATATTCTTGATAGTGAAACTTAGCGAGGCTCTTAAGAATTTAACCAGGTTGACAACAGCCTGTATGATCCAAGACGTGGGAAATGACCAAGTTTTCCAGATTTTTATAGACGCCTATGAAAATTCTACGGCTATGAAACTTTATGGGGAGGTAGTCCAATGCATGTAGAATCTGCTCGAATTAAAATTGGATTCAAAGAAAATATTCTTGATAGTGAAATTAAGCGAGGCTCTTAAGAATTTACCGGGGTGACAACAGCCTGTATGATCCAAGACGTGGGAAATAATGGGAAATAATGTAGAATCTGCTCGTATTTAAATTGGATTTAAAAAAAATATTCTTGATAGTGAAATTGAGCGAGACTCTTAAGAAATTAACCGGGTTGACAACAGCCTGTATGATCCAAGACGTGGGAAATGACCAAGTTTTCCAGATTTTTATAGACGCCTATTAAAATCCTAGGGCTATGAAACTCTATGGGGTGGTAGTCCAATGCATGTAGAATCTGTTCGTATTCAAATTGGATTTTAAAAAAAAATTCTTGATAGTGAAATTAAGCGAGGCTCTTAAGAATTTAACCGGGTTGACAACAGCCTGTGTGATTCAAGACGTGAGAAATGACAAAGTTATCAAGATTTTTATAGACGCCTATAAAAATCCTAGGGCTATGAAACTCTATGGGATGGTAGTCCAATGCATGTAGAATATGCTAGTATTTAAATTGGATTTAAAAAAAATATTCTTGATAGTGAAATTAAGCGAGGCTCTTAAGAATTTAACCGGGTTGACAACAGTCTGTATGATACAAGACGTGGGAAATGACCAAGTTTTCTAGATTTTTATAGACGCCTATGAAAATCCTAGGGCTATGAAACTCTACGGGGTGGTAGTCCAATGCATGTAGAATCTGCTCGTATTTAAATTAGATTTGAAAAAAATATTCTTGATGGTCAAATTAAGCGAGGCTCTTAAGAATTTAACCGGGTTGACAACAGTCTGTATGATACAAGACGTGGGAAATGACCAAGTTTTCTAGATTTTTATAGACGCCTATAAAAACCCTAGGGCTATGAAACTCTACGGGGTGGTAGTCCAATGCATGTAGAATTTGCTCGTATTTAAATTGTATTTGAAAAAATATTCTTGATAGTGAAATTAAGCGAGGCTCTTAAGAATTTAACCAGGTTGACAACAGCCTGTATGATCCAAGACGTGGGAAATGACCAAGTTTTCCAGATTTTTATAGACGCCTATGAAAATTCTACGGCTATGAAACTTTATGGGGAGGTAGTCCAATGCATGTAGAGTCTGCTCGTATTTAAATTGGATTTAAAAAAAATATTCTTGATAGTGAAATTAAGCGAGGCTCTTAAGAGTTTACCCGGGTTGACAACAGCCTGTATGATCCAAGACGTGGGAAATAACCAAGTTTTCCAGATTTTTATAGAAACCTATAAAAATCCTAATGCTATGAAACTCTATGGGGTGGTAGTCCAATGCATGTAGAATCTGCTCGTATTTAAATTGGATTAAAAAAAAAAATTTGATAGTGAAATTAAGCGAGGCTCTTAAGAATTTAACCGGGTTGACAACAGTCTGTATGATACAAGACGTGGGAAATGACCAAGTTTTCTAGATTTTTATAGAGGCCTATTAAAATCCTAGGGCTATGAAACTCTACGGGGTGGTAGTCCAATGCATGTAGAATATGCTAGTATTTAAATTGGATTTAAAAAAAATATTCTTGATAGTGAAATTAAGCGAGGCTCTTAAGAATTTAACCGAATTGACAACAGTCTGTATGATACAAGACGTGGGAAATGACCAAGTTTTCTAGATTTTTATAGACGCCTATGAAAATCCTAGGGCTATGAAACTCTACGGGGTGGTAGTCCAATGCATGTAGAATTTACTCGTATTTAAATTGGATTTGAAAAAAATATTCTTGATAGTGAAATTTAGCGAGGCTCTTAAGAATTTAACCAGGTTGACAACAGCCTGTATGATCCAAGACGTGGGAAATGACCAAGTTTTCCAGATTTTTATAGACGCCTATTAAAATTCTACGGCTATGAAACTTTATGGGGAGGTAGTCCAATGCATGTAGAATCTGCTCGAATTTAAATTGGATTTAAAGAAAATATTCTTGATAGTGAAATTAAGCGAGGCTCTTAAGAATTTACCGGGGTGACAACAGCCTGTATGATCCAAGACGTGGGAAATAATGGGAAATAATGTAGAATCTGCTCGTATTTAAATTGGATTTAAAAAAAATATTCTTGATAGTGAAATTAAGCGAGGCTCTTAAGAATTTAACCAGGTTGACAACAGCCTGTATGATCCAAGACGTGGGAAATGACCAAGTTTTCCAGATTTTTATAGACGCCTATGAAAATTCTACGGCTATGAAACTTTATGGGGAGGTAGTCCAATGCATGTAGAGTCTGCTCGTATTTAAATTGGATTTAAAAAAAATATTCTTGATAGTGAAATTAAGCGAGGCTCTTAAGAGTTTACCCGGGTTGACAACAGCCTGTATGATCCAAGACGTGGGAAATAACCAAGTTTTCCAGATTTTTATAGAAACCTATGAAAATCCTAATGCTATGAAACTCTATGGGGTGGTAGTCCAATGCATGTAGAATCTGCTCGTATTTAAATTGGATTAAAAAAAAAAAATTGATAGTGAAATTAAGCGAGGCTCTTAAGAATTTAACCGGGTTGACAACAGTCTGTATGATACAAGACGTGGGAAATGACCAAGTTTTCTAGATTTTTATAGACGCCTATTAAAATCCTAGGGCTATGAAACTCTACGGGGTGGTAGTCCAATGCATGTAGAATCTGCTCGTATTTAAATTAGATTTGAAAAAAATATTCTTGATGGTCAAATTAAGCGAGGCTCTTAAGAATTTAACCGGGTTGACAACAGCCTGTGTGATTCAAGACGTGAGAAATGACAAAGTTATCAAGATTTTTATAGACGCCTATAAAAATCCTAGGGCTATGAAACTCTATGGGATGGTAGTCCAATGCATGTAGAATATGCTAGTATTTAAATTGGATTTAAAAAAAATATTCTTGATAGTGAAATTAAGCGAGGCTCTTAAGAATTTAACCGGGTTGACAACAGTCTGTATGATACAAGACGTGGGAAATGACCAAGTTTTCTAGATTTTTATAGACGCCTATAAAAATCCTAGGGCTATGAAACTCTACGGGGTGGTAGTCCAATGCATGTAGAATTTACTCGTATTTAAATTGGATTTGAAAAAAATATTCTTGATAGTGAAATTTAGCGAGGCTCTTAAGAATTTAACCAGGTTGACAACAGCCTGTATGATCCAAGACGTGGGAAATGACCAAGTTTTCCCGATTTTTATAGACGCCTATAAAAATCCTAGGGCTATGAAACTTTATGGGGAGGTAGTCCAATGCATGTAGAATCTGCTCGAATTTAAATTGGATTTAAAGAAAATATTCTTGATAGTGAAATTAAGCGAGGCTCTTAAGAATTTACCGGGGTGACAACAGCCTGTATGATCCAAGACGTGGGAAATAATGGGAAATAATGTAGAATCTGCTCGTATTTAAATTGGATTTAAAAAAAATATTCTTGATAGTGAAATTGAGCGAGACTCTTAAGAAATTAACAGGGTTGACAACAGCCTGTATGATCCAAGACGTGGGAATTGACCAAGTTTTCCAGATTTTTATAGACGCCTATTAAAATCCTAGGGCTATAAAACTCTATGGGGTGGTAGTCCAATGCATGTAGAATCTGCTCGTATTTAAATTGGTTTAAAAAAAAAATTGATAGTGAAATTAAGCGAGGCTCTTAAGTATTTAACCGGGTTGACAACAGCCTGCATGATACAAGACGTGGGAAATGACCAAGTTTTCCAGATTTTTATAGAACCCTATTAAAATCCTAGGGCTATGAAACTCTATGGGGTGGTAGTCCAATGCATGTAGAATCTGCTCGTATTTAAATTGGATTAAAAAAAAAAATTGATAGTGAAATTAAGCGAGGCTCTTAAGAATTTAACCGGGTTGACAACAGCCTGTATGATCCAAGACGTGAGAAATGACAAAGTTATCAAGATTTTTATAGACGCCTATTAAAATCCTAGGGCTATGAAACTCTATGGCATGGTAGTCCAATGCATGTAGAATCTGCTCGTATTTAAATTGGATTTAAAAAAAATATTCTTGATAGTGAAATTGAGCGAAACTCTTAAGAAATTAACAGGGTTGACAACAGCCTGTATGATCCAAGACGTGGGAATTGACTATGTTTTCCAGATTTTTATAGACGCCTATAAAAATCCTAGGGCTATGAAACTCTACGGGGTGGTAGTCCAATGCATGTAAAATTTGCTCGTATTTAAATTGGATTTAAAAAAAATATTCTTGATAGTGAAATTGAGCGAGACTCTTAAGAAATTAACAGGGTTGACAACAGCCTGTATGATCCAAGACGTGGGAAATGACCAAGTTTTCCAGATTTTTATAGACGCCTATTAAAATCCTAGGGCTATGAAACTCTACGGGGTGGTAGTCCAATGCATGTAGAATTTGCTCGTATTTAAATTAGATTTGAAAAAAATATTCTTGATAGTGGAATTGAGCGAGACTCTTAAGAAATTAACCGGGTTGACAACAGCCTGTATGATCCAAGACGTGGGAAATGACCAAGTTTTCCAGATTTTTATAGACGCCTATTAAAATCCTAGGGCTATGAAACTCTATGGCATGGTAGTCCAATGCATGTAGAATCTGCTCGTATTTAAATTGGATTTAAAAAAAATATTCTTGATAGTGAAATTGAGCGAAACTCTTAAGAAATTAACAGGGTTGACAACAGCCTGTATGATCCAAGACGTGGGAATTGACTAAGTTTTCCAGATTTTTATAGACGCCTATTAAAATCCTAGGGCTATGAAACTCTACGGGGTGGTAGTCCAATGCATGTAAAATTTGCTCGTATTTAAATTGGATTTAAAAAAAATATTCTTGATAGTGAAATTGAGCGAGACTCTTAAGAAATTAACAGGGTTGACAACAGCCTGTATGATCCAAGACGTGGGAAATGACCAAGTTTTCCAGATTTTTATAGACGCCTATTAAAATCCTAGGGCTATGAAACTCTACGGGGTGGTAGTCCAATGCATGTAGAATTTGCTCGTATTTAAATTAGATTTGAAAAAAATATTCTTGATAGTGGAATTGAGCGAGACTCTTAAGAAATTAACCGGGTTGACAACAGCCTGTATGATCCAAGACGTGGGAAATGACCAAGTTTTCCAGATTTTTATAGACGCCTATTAAAATCCTAGGGCTATGAAACTCTATGGGGTGGTAGTCCAATGCATGTAGAATCTGTTCGTGTTTAAATTGGATTTAAAAAAAAAATTCTTGATAGTGAAATTAAGCGAGGCTCTTAAGAATTTAACCGGGTTGACAACAGCCTGTGTGATTCAAGACGTGAGAAATGACAAAGTTATCAAGATTTTTATAGACGCCTATAAAAATCCTAGGGCTATGAAACTCTATGGGATGGTAGTCCAATGCATGTAGAATATGCTAGTATTTAAATTGGATTTAAAAAAAATATTCTTGATGGTCAAATTAAGCGAGGCTCTTAAGAATTTAACCGGGTTGACAACAGTCTGTATGATACAAGACGTGGGAAATGACCAAGTTTTCTAGATTTTTATAGACGCCTATAAAAACCCTAGGGCTATGAAACTCTCCGGGGTGGTAGTCCAATGCATGTAGAATTTGCTCGTATTTAAATTGTATTTGAAAAAATATTCTTGATAGTGAAAATAAGCGAGGCTCTTAAGAATTTAACCAGGTTGACAACAGCCTGTATGATCCAAGACGTGGGAAATGACCAAGTTTTCCAGATTTTTATAGACGCCTATGAAAATTCTACGGCTATGAAACTTTATGGGGAGGTAGTCCAATGCATGTAGAGTCTGCTCGTATTTAAATTGGATTTAAAAAAAATATTCTTGATAGTGAAATTAAGCGAGGCTCTTAAGAGTTTACCCGGGTTGACAACAGCCTGTATGATCCAAGACGTGGGAAATAACCAAGTTTTCCAGATTTTTATAGAAACCTATGAAAATCCTAATGCTATGAAACTCTATGGGGTGGTAGTCCAATGCATGTAGAATCTGCTCGTATTTAAATTGGATTAAAAAAAATTCTTGATAGTGAAATTAAGCGAGGCTCTTAAGAATTTAACCGGGTTGACAACAGCCTGCATGATGCAAGACGTGGGAAATGACCAAGTTTTCCTGATTTTTATAGAACCCTATTAAAATCCTAGGGCTCTGAAACTCTATGGGGTGGTAGTCCAATGCATGTAGAATCTGCTCGTATTTAAATTGGATTTTTAAAAAATATTCTTGATAGTGAAATTAAGCGAGGCTCTTAAGAATTTAACCGGGTTGACAACAGCCTGCATGATACAAGACGTGGGAAATGACCAAGTTTTCCAGATTTTTATAGAACCCTATTAAAACCTAGGGCTATGAAACTCTATGGGGTGGTAGTCCAATGCATGTAGAATCTGCTCGTATTTAAATTGGATTACAAAAAAATATTCTTGATAGTGAAATTGAGCGAGACTCTTAAGAAATTAACAGGGTTGACAACAGCCTGTATGATCCAAGACGTGGGAAATGACCGAGTTTTCCAGATTTTTATAGACGCCTATGAAAATCCCAGGGCTATGAAACTCTACGGGGTGGTAGTCCAATGCATGTAGAATTTGCTCGTATTTAAATTAGATTTGAAAAAAATATTCTTGATAGTGGAATTGAGCGAGACTCTTAAGAAATTAACCGGGTTGACAACAGCCTGTATGATCCAAGACGTGGGAAATGACCAAGTTTTCCAGATTTTTATAGACGCCTATTAAAATCCTAGGGCTATGAAACTCTATGGGGTGGTAGTCCAATGCATGTAGAATCTGCTCGTATTTAAATTGGATTAAAAAAAAAAATTCTTGATAGTGAAATTAAGCGAGGCTCTTAAGAATTTAACCGGGTTGACAACAGCCTGTGTGATTCAAGATGTGAGAAATGACAAAGTTATCAAGATTTTTATAGACGCCTATGAAAATCCTAGGGCTATGAAACTCTATGGGGTGGTAGTCCAATGCATGTAGAATCTGCTCGTATTTAAATTGGATTTAAAAAAAATATTCTTGATAGTGAAATTAAGCGAGGCTCTTAAGAATTTAACCGGGTTGACAACAGCCTGTGTGATTCAAGATGTGAGAAATGACAAAGTTATCAAGATTTTTATAGACGCCTATGAAAATCCTAGGGCTATGAAACTCTATGGGGTGGTAGTCCAATGCATGTAGAATCTGCTCGTATTTAAATTGGATTTAAAAAAAATATTCTTGATAGTGAAATTAAGCGAGGCTCTTAAGAATTTAACCGGGTTGACAACAGTCTGTATGATACAAGACGTGGGAAATGACCAAGTTTTCCAGATTTTTATAGAACCCTATTAAAACCTAGGGCTATGAAACTCTATGGGGTGGTAGTCCAATGCATGTAGAATCTGCTCGTATTTAAATTGGATTACAAAAAAATATTCTTGATAGTGAAATTGAGCGAGACTCTTAAGAAATTAACATGGTTGACAACAGCCTGTATGATACAAGACGTGGGAAATGACCGAGTTTTCCAGATTTTTACAGACGCCTATGAAAATCCCAGGGCTATGAAACTCTACGGGGTGGTAGTCCAATGCATGTAGAATTTGCTCGTATTTAAATTGGATTTTAAAAAAATATTCTTGATAGTGAAATTGAGCGAGACTCTTAAGAAATTAACATGGTTGACAACAGCCTGTATGATCCAAGACGTGGGAAATGACCAAGTTTTCCAGATTTTTATAGACGCCTATTAAAATCCTAGGGCTATGAAACTCTACGGGGTGGTAGTCCAATGCATGTAGAATTTGCTCGTATTTAAATTAGATTTGAAAAAAATATTCTTGATAGTGGAATTGAGCGAGACTCTTAAGAAATTAACCGGGTTGACAACAGCCTGTATGATCCAAGACGTGGGAAATGACCAAGTTTTCCAGATTTTTATAGACGCCTATTAAAATCCTAGGGCTATGAAACTCTATGGGGTGGTAGTCCAAAGCATGTAGAATCTGCTCGTATTTAAATTGGATTAAAAAAAAATTCTTGATAGTGAAATTAAGCGAGGCTCTTAAGAATTTAACCGGGTTGACAACAGCCTGTGTGATTCAAGATGTGAGAAATGACAAAGTTATCAAGATTTTTATAGACGCCTATGAAAATCCTAGGGCTATGAAACTCTATGGGATGGTATTCCAATGCATGTAGAATCTGCTCGTATTTAAATTAGATTTGAAAAAAATATTCTTGATGGTCAAATTAAGCGAGGCTCTTGAGAATTTAACCGGGTTGACAACTGTCTGTATGATACAAGACGTGGGAAATGACCAAGTTTTCTAGATTTTTATAGACGCCTATGAAAACACTAGGGCTATGAAACTCTACGGGGTGGTTGTCCAATGCATGTAGAATTAGCTCGTATTTAAATTGTATTTGAAAAAAATATTCTTGATAGTGAAATTGAGCGAGACTCTTAAGAAATTAACATGGTTGACAACAGCCTGTATGATCCAAGACGTGGGAAATGACCAAGTTTTCCAGATTTTTATAGACGCCTATTAAAATCCTAGGGCTATGAAACTCTACGGGGTGGTAGTCCAATGCATGTAGAATTTGCTCGTATTTAAATTAGATTTGAAAAAAATATTCTTGATAGTGGAATTGAGCGAGACTCTTAAGAAATTAACCGGGTTGACAACAGCCTGTATGATCCAAGACGTGGGAAATGACCAAGTTTTCCAGATTTTTATAGACGCCTATGAAAATCCCAGGGCTATGAAACTCTACGGGGTGGTAGTCCAATGCATGTAGAATTTGCTCGTATTTAAATTGTATTTGAAAAAATATTCTTGATAGTGAAATTAAGCGAGGCTCTTAAGAATTTAACCAGGTTGACAACAGCCTGTATGATCCAAGACGTGGGAAATGACCAAGTTTTCCAGATTTTTATAGACGCCTATGAAAATTCTACGGCTATGAAACTTTATGGGGAGGTAGTCCAATGCATGTAGAGTCTGCTCGTATTTCAATTGGATTTAAAAAAAATATTCTTGATAGTGAAATTAAGCGAGGCTCTTAAGAGTTTACCCGGGTTGACAACAGCCTGTATGATCCAAGACGTGGGAAATAACCAAGTTTTCCAGATTTTTATAGAAACCTATGAAAATCCTAATGCTATGAAACTCTATGGGGTGGTAGTCCAATGCATGTAGAATCTGCTCGTATTTAAATTGGATTAAAAAAAAAATTTCATAGTGAAATTAAGCGAGGCTCTTAAGAATTTAACCGGGTTGACAACAGCCTGCATGATACAAGACGTGGGAAATGACCAAGTTTTCCTGATTTTTATAGAACCCTATTAAAATCCTAGGGCTATGAAGCTCTATGGGGTGGTAGTCCAATGCATGTAGAATCTGCTCGTATTTAAATTGGATTTTTAAAAAATATTCTTGATAGTGAAATTAAGCGAGGCTCTTAAGAATTTAACCGGGTTGACAACAGCCTGCATGATACAAGACGTGGGAAATGACCAAGTTTTCGAGATTTTTATAGAACCCTATTAAAACCTAGGGCTATGAAACTCTATGGGGTGGTAGTCCAATGCATGTAGAATCTGCTCGTATTTAAATTGGATTACAAAAAAATATTCTTGATAGTGAAATTGAGCGAGACTCTTAAGAAATTAACAGGGTTGACAACAGCCTGTATGATCCAAGACGTGGGAAATGACCGAGTTTTCCAGATTTTTATAGACGCCTATGAAAATCCCAGGGCTATGAAACTCTACGGGGTGGTAGTCCAATGCATGTAGAATTTGCTCGTATTTAAATTAGATTTGAAAAAAATATTCTTGATAGTGGAATTGAGCGAGACTCTTAAGAAATTAACCGGGTTGACAACAGCCTGTATGATCCAAGACGTGGGAAATGACCAAGTTTTCCAGATTTTTATAGACGCCTATTAAAATCCTAGGGCTATGAAACTCTATGGGGTGGTAGTCCAATGCATGTAGAATCTGCTCGTATTTAAATTGGATTAAAAAAAAAAATTCTTGATAGTGAAATTAAGCGAGGCTCTTAAGAATTTAACCGGGTTGACAACAGCCTGTGTGATTCAAGATGTGAGAAATGACAAAGTTATCAAGATTTTTATAGACGCCTATGAAAATCCTAGGGCTATGAAACTCTATGGGGTGGTAGTCCAATGCATGTAGAATCTGCTCGTATTTAAATTGGATTTAAAAAAAATATTCTTGATAGTGAAATTAAGCGAGGCTCTTAAGAATTTAACCGGGTTGACAACAGCCTGTGTGATTCAAGATGTGAGAAATGACAAAGTTATCAAGATTTTTATAGACGCCTATGAAAATCCTAGGGCTATGAAACTCTATGGGGTGGTAGTCCAATGCATGTAGAATCTGCTCGTATTTAAATTGGATTTAAAAAAAATATTCTTGATAGTGAAATTGAGCGAGACTCTTAAGAAATTAACATGGTTGACAACAGCCTGTATGATCCAAGACGTGGGAAATGACCAAGTTTTCCAGATTTTTATAGACGCCTATTAAAATCCTAGGGCTATGAAACTCTACGGGGTGGTAGTCCAATGCATGTAGAATTTGCTCGTATTTAAATTAGATTTGAAAAAAATATTCTTGATAGTGGAATTGAGCGAGACTCTTAAGAAATTAACCGGGTTGACAACAGCCTGTATGATCCAAGACGTGGGAAATGACCAAGTTTTCCAGATTTTTATAGACGCCTATGAAAATCCCAGGGCTATGAAACTCTACGGGGTGGTAGTCCAATGCATGTAGAATTTGCTCGTATTTAAATTGTATTTGAAAAAATATTCTTGATAGTGAAATTAAGCGAGGCTCTTAAGAATTTAACCAGGTTGACAACAGCCTGTATGATCCAAGACGTGGGAAATGACCAAGTTTTCCAGATTTTTATAGACGCCTATGAAAATTCTACGGCTATGAAACTTTATGGGGAGGTAGTCCAATGCATGTAGAGTCTGCTCGTATTTAAATTGGATTTAAAAAAAATATTCTTGATAGTGAAATTAAGCGAGGCTCTTAAGAGTTTACCCGGGTTGACAACAGCCTGTATGATCCAAGACGTGGGAAATAACCAAGTTTTCCAGATTTTTATAGAAACCTATAAAAATCCTAATGCTATGAAACTCTATGGGGTGGTAGTCCAATGCATGTAGAATCTGCTCGTATTTAAATTGGATTAAAAAAAAAATTGATAGTGAAATTAAGCGAGGCTCTTAAGAATTTAACCGGGTTGACAACAGCCTGCATGATACAAGACGTGGGAAATGACCAAGTTTTCCTGATTTTTATAGAACCCTATTAAAATCCTAGGGCTATGAAACTCTATGGGGTGGTAGTCCAATGCATGTAGAATCTGCTCGTATTTAAATTGGATTTTTAAAAAATATTCTTGATAGTGAAATTAAGCGAGGCTCTTAAGAATTTAACCGGGTTGACAACAGCCTGCATGATACAAGACGTGGGAAATGACCAAGTTTTCCAGATTTTTATAGAACCCTATTAAAACCTAGGGCTATGAAACTCTATGGGGTGGTAGTCCAATGCATGTAGAATCTGCTCGTATTTAAATTGGATTACAAAAAAATATTCTTGATAGTGAAATTGAGCGAGACTCTTAAGAAATTAACAGGGTTGACAACAGCCTGTATGATCCAAGACGTGGGAAATGACCGAGTTTTCCAGATTTTTATAGACGCCTATGAAAATCCCAGGGCTATGAAACTCTACGGGGTGGTAGTCCAATGCATGTAGAATTTGCTCGTATTTAAATTAGATTTGAAAAAAATATTCTTGATAGTGGAATTGAGCGAGACTCTTAAGAAATTAACCGGGTTGACAACAGCCTGTATGATCCAAGACGTGGGAAATGACCAAGTTTTCCAGATTTTTATAGACGCCTATTAAAATCCTAGGGCTATGAAACTCTATGGGGTGGTAGTCCAATGCATGTAGAATCTGCTCGTATTTAAATTGGATTAAAAAAAAAAATTCTTGATAGTGAAATTAAGCGAGGCTCTTAAGAATTTAACCGGGTTGATAACAGCCTGTGTGATTCAAGATGTGAGAAATGACAAAGTTATCAAGATTTTTATAGACGCCTATGAAAATCCTAGGGCTATGAAACTCTATGGGGCGGTAGTCCAATGCATGTAGAATCTGCTCGTATTTAAATTGGATTTAAAAAAAATATTCTTGATAGTGAAATTAAGCGAGGCTCTTAAGAATTTAACCGGCTTGACAACAGCCTGTGTGATTCAAGATGTGAGAAATGACAAAGTTATCAAGATTTTTATAGACGCCTATGAAAATCCTAGGGCTATGAAACTCTATGGGGTGGTAGTCCAATGCATGTAGAATCTGCTCGTATTTAAATTGGATTTAAAAAAAATATTCTTGATAGTGAAATTAAGCGAGGCTCTTAAGAATTTAACCGGGTTGAAAACAGTCTGTATGATACAAGACGTGGGAAATGACCAAGTTTTCCAGATTTTTATAGAACCCTATTAAAACCTAGGGCTATGAAACTCTATGGGGTGGTAGTCCAATGCATGTAGAATCTGCTCGTATTTAAATTGGATTACAAAAAAATATTCTTGATAGTGAAATTGAGCGAGACTCTTAAGAAATTAACATGGTTGACAACAGCCTGTATGATACAAGACGTGGGAAATGACCGAGTTTTCCAGATTTTTATAGACGCCTATGAAAATCCCAGGGCTATGAAACTCTACGGGGTGGTAGTCCAATGCATGTAGAATTTGCTCGTATTTAAATTGGATTTAAAAAAAATATTCTTGATAGTGAAATTGAGCGAGACTCTTAAGAAATTAACATGGTTGACAACAGCCTGTATGATCCAAGACGTGGGAAATGACCAAGTTTTCCAGATTTTTATAGACGCCTATTAAAATCCTAGGGCTATGAAACTCTACGGGGTGGTAGTCCAATGCATGTAGAATTTGCTCGTATTTAAATTAGATTTGAAAAAAATATTCTTGATAGTGGAATTGAGCGAGACTCTTAAGAAATTAACCGGGTTGACAACAGCCTGTATGATCCAAGACGTGGGAAATGACCAAGTTTTCCAGATTTTTATAGACGCCTATTAAAATCCTAGGGCTATGAAACTCTATGGGATGGTATTCCAATGCATGTAGAATCTGCTCGTATTTAAATTAGATTTGAAAAAAATATTCTTGATGGTCAAATTAAGCGAGGCTCTTGAGAATTTAACCGGGTTGACAACTGTCTGTATGATCCAAGACGTGGGAAATGACCAAGTTTTCCAGATTTTTATAGACGCCTATTAAAATCCTAGGGCTATGAAACTCTACGGGGTGGTAGTCCAATGCATGTAGAATTTGCTCGTATTTAAATTAGATTTGAAAAAAATATTCTTGATAGTGGAATTGAGCGAGACTCTTAAGAAGTTAACCGGGTTGACAACAGCCTGTATGATCCAAGACGTGGGAAATGACCAAGTTTTCCAGATTTTTATAGACGCCTATTAAAATCCTAGGGCTATGAAACTCTATGGGGTGGTATTCCAATGCATGTAGAATCTGCTCGTATTTAAATTGGATTTTTAAAAAATATTCTTGATAGTGAAATTAAGCGAGGCTCTTAAGAATTTAACCGGGTTGACAACAGCCTGCATGATACAAGACGTGGGAAATGACCAAGTTTTCCAGATTTTTATAGAACCCTATTAAAACCTAGGGCTATGAAACTCTATGGGGTGGTAGTCCAATGCATGTAGAATCTGCTCGTATTTAAATTGGATTACAAAAAAATATTCTTGATAGTGAAATTGAGCGAGACTCTTAAGAAATTAACAGGGTTGACAACAGCCTGTATGATCCAAGACGTGGGAAATGACCGAGTTTTCCAGATTTTTATAGACGCCTATGAAAATCCCAGGGCTATGAAACTCTACGGGGTGGTAGTCCAATGCATGTAGAATTTGCTCGTATTTAAATTAGATTTGAAAAAAATATTCTTGATAGTGGAATTGAGCGAGACTCTTAAGAAATTAACCGGGTTGACAACAGCCTGTATGATCCAAGACGTGGGAAATGACCAAGTTTTCCAGATTTTTATAGACGCCTATTAAAATCCTAGGGCTATGAAACTCTATGGGGTGGTAGTCCAATGCATGTAGAATCTGCTCGTATTTAAATTGGATTAAAAAAAAAAATTCTTGATAGTGAAATTAAGCGAGGCTCTTAAGAATTTAACCGGGTTGACAACAGCCTGTGTGATTCAAGATGTGAGAAATGACAAAGTTATCAAGATTTTTATAGACGCCTATGGAAATCCTAGGGCTATGAAACTCTATGGGATGGTAGTCCAATGCATGTAGAATCTGCTCGTATTTAAATTAGATTTGAAAAAAATATTCTTGATGGTCAAATTAAGCGAGGCTCTTGAGAATTTAACCGGATTAACTATAGTCTGTATTATACAAGACGTGGGAAATGACCAAGTTTTCCAGATTTGTATAGAACCCTATTAAAACCTAGGGCTATGAAACTCTATGGGGTGGTAGTCCAATGCATGTAGAATCTGCTCGTATTTAAATTGGATTTAAAAAAAATATTCTTGATAGTGAAATTGAGCGAGACTCTTAAGAAATTAACATGGTTGACAACAGCCTGTATGATCCAAGACGTGGGAAATGACCAAGTTTTCCAGATTTTTATAGACGCCTATTAAAATCCTAGGGCTATGAAACTCTACGGGGTGGTAGTCCAATGCATGTAGAATTTGCTCGTATTTAAATTAGATTTGAAAAAAATATTCTTGATAGTGGAATTGAGCGAGACTCTTAAGAAATTAACCGGGTTGACAACAGCCTGTATGATCCAAGACGTGGGAAATGACCAAGTTTTCCAGATTTTTATAGACGCCTATTAAAATCCTAGGGCTATGAAACTCTATGGGATGGTATTCCAATGCATGTAGAATCTGCTCGTATTTAAATTAGATTTGAAAAAAAATATTCTTGATGGTCAAATTAAGCGAGGCTCTTGAGAATTTAACCGGGTTGACAACTGTCTGTATGATCCAAGACGTGGGAAATGACCAAGTTTTCCAGATTTTTATAGACGCCTATTAAAATCCTAGGGCTATGAAACTCTACGGGGTGGTAGTCCAATGCATGTAGAATTTGCTCGTATTTAAATTAGATTTGAAAAAAATATTCTTGATAGTGGAATTGAGCGAGACTCTTAAGAAATTAACAGGGTTGACAACAGCCTGTATGATCCAAGACGTGGGAAATGACCAAGTTTTCCAGATTTTTATAGACGCCTATTAAAATCCTAGGGCTATGAAACTCTATGGGGTGGTATTCCAATGCATGTAGAATCTGCTCGTATTTAAATTGGATTTTTAAAAAATATTCTTGATAGTGAAATTAAGCGAGGCTCTTAAGAATTTAACCGGGTTGACAACAGCCTGCATGATACAAGACGTGGGAAATGACCAAGTTTTCCAGATTTTTATAGAACCCTATTAAAACCTAGGGCTATGAAACTCTATGGGGTGGTAGTCCAATGCATGTAGAATCTGCTCGTATTTAAATTGGATTACAAAAAAATATTCTTGATAGTGAAATTGAGCGAGACTCTTAAGAAATTAACAGGGTTGACAACAGCCTGTATGATCCAAGACGTGGGAAATGACCGAGTTTTCCAGATTTTTATAGACGCCTATGAAAATCCCAGGGCTATGAAACTCTACGGGGTGGTAGTCCAATGCATGTAGAATTTGCTCGTATTTAAATTAGATTTGAAAAAAATATTCTTGATAGTGGAATTGAGCGAGACTCTTAAGAAATTAACCGGGTTGACAACAGCCTGTATGATCCAAGACGTGGGAAATGACCAAGTTTTCCAGATTTTTATAGACGCCTATTAAAATCCTAGGGCTATGAAACTCTATGGGGTGGTAGTCCAATGCATGTAGAATCTGCTCGTATTTAAATTGGATTAAAAAAAAAAATTCTTGATAGTGAAATTAAGCGAGGCTCTTAAGAATTTAACCGGGTTGACAACAGCCTGTGTGATTCAAGATGTGAGAAATGACAAAGTTATCAAGATTTTTATAGACGCCTATGGAAATCCTAGGGCTATGAAACTCTATGGGATGGTAGTCCAATGCATGTAGAATCTGCTCGTATTTAAATTAGATTTGAAAAAAATATTCTTGATGGTCAAATTAAGCGAGGCTCTTGAGAATTTAACCGGATTAACTATAGTCTGTATTATACAAGACGTGGGAAATGACCAAGTTTTCCAGATTTGTATAGAACCCTATTAAAACCTAGGGCTATGAAACTCTATGGGGTGGTAGTCCAATGCATGTAGAATCTGCTCGTATTTAAATTGGATTACAAAAAAATATTCTTGATAGTGAAATTGAGCGAGACTCTTAAGAAATTAACAGGGTTGACAACAGCCTGTATGATCCAAGACGTGGGAAATGACCGAGTTTTCCAGATTTTTATAGACGCCTATGAAAATCCCAGGGCTATGAAACTCTACGGGGTGGTAGTCCAATGCATGTAGAATTTGCTCGTATTTAAATTGGATTTAAAAAAATATTCTTGATAGTGAAATTGAGCGAGACTCTTAAGAAATTAACATGGTTGACAACAGCCTGTATGATCCAAGACGTGGGAAATGACCAAGTTTTCCAGATTTTTATAGACGCCTATTAAAATCCTAGGGATATGAAACTCTACGGGGTGGTAGTCCAATGCATGTAGAATTTGCTCGTATTTAAATTAGATTTGAAAAAAATATTCTTGATAGTGGAATTGAGCGAGACTCTTAAGAAATTAACCGGGTTGACAACAGCCTGTATGATCCAAGACGTGGGAAATGACCAAGTTTTCCAGATTTTTATAGACGCCTATTAAAATCCTAGGGCTATGAAACTCTATGGGGTGGTAGTCCAATGCATGTAGAATCTGCTCGTATTTAAATTGGATTAAAAAAAAAATTCTTGATAGTGAAATTAAGCGAGGCTCTTAAGAATTTAACCGGGTTGACAACAGCCTGTGTGATTCAAGATGTGAGAAATGACAAAGTTATCAAGATTTTTATAGACGCCTATGAAAATCCTAGGGCTATGAAACTCTATGGGTTGGTAGTCCAATGCATGTAGAATCTGCTCGTATTTAAATTAGATTTGAAAAAAATATTCTTGATGGTCAAATTAAGCGAGGCTCTTGAGAATTTAACCGGGTTGACAACAGTCTGTATGATACAAGACGTGGGAAATGACCAAGTTTTCTAGATTTTTATAGACGCCTATAAAAACACTAGGGCTATGAAACTCTACGGGGTGGTTGTCCAATGCATGTAGAGTTAGCTCGTATTTAAATTGTATTTGAAAAAAATATTCTTGATAGTGAAATTGAGCGAGACTCTTAAGAAATTAACATGGTTGACAACAGCCTGTATGATCCAAGACGTGGGAAATGACCAAGTTTTCCAGATTTTTATAGACGCCTATTAAAATCCTAGGGCTATGAAACTCTACGGGGTGGTAGTCCAATGCATGTAGAATTTGCTCGTATTTAAATTAGATTTGAAAAAAATATTCTTGATAGTGGAATTGAGCGAGACTCTTAAGAAATTAACCGGGTTGACAACAGCCTGTATGGTCCAAGACGTGGGAAATGACCAAGTTTTCCAGATTTTTATAGACGCCTATTAAAATCCTAGGGCTATGAAACTCTATGGGGTGGTATTCCAATGCATGTAGAATCTGCTCGTATTTAAAATGGATTAAAAAAAAAAATTCTTGATAGTGAAATTAAGCGAGGCTCTTAAGAATTTAACCGGGTTGACAACAGCCTGTGTGATTCAAGATGTGAGAAATGACAAAGTTATCAAGATTTTTATAGACGCCTATTAAAATCCTAGGGCTATGAAACTCTATGGGATGGTAGTCCAATGCATGTAGAATCTGCTCGTATTTAAATTAGATTTGAAAAAAATATTCTTGATGGTCAAATTAAGCGAGGCTCTTGAGAATTTAACCGGGTTGACAACAGTCTGTATGATACAAGACGTGGGAAATGACCAAGTTTTCTAGATTTTTATAGACGCCTATGAAAACACTAGGGCTATGAAACTCTACGGGGTGGTTGTCCAATGCATGTAGAATTAGCTCGTATTTAAATTGTATTTGAAAAAAATATTCTTGATAGTGAAATTAAGCGAGGCTCTTAAGAATTCAACCAGGTTGACAACAGCCTGTATGATCCAAGACGTGGGAAATGACCAAGTTTTCCAGATTTTTATAGACGCCTATGAAAATTCTACGGCTATGAAACTTTATGGGATGGTAGTCCAATGCATGTAGAATCTGCTCGTATTTAAATTAGATTTGAAAAAAATATTCTTGATGGTCAAATTAAGCGAGGCTCTTGAGAATTTAACCGGATTAACTATAGTCTGTATTATACAAGACGTGGGAAATGACCAAGTTTTCCAGATTTGTATAGAACCCTATTAAAACCTAGGGCTATGAAACTCTATGGGGTGGTAGTCCAATGCATGTAGAATCTGCTCGTATTTAAATTGGATTACAAAAAAATATTCTTGATAGTGAAATTGAGCGAGACTCTTAAGAAATTAACAGGGTTGACAACAGCCTGTATGATCCAAGACGTGGGAAATGACCGAGTTTTCCAGATTTTTATAGACGCCTATGAAAATCCCAGGGCTATGAAACTCTACGGGGTGGTAGTCCAATGCATGTAGAATTTGCTCGTATTTAAATTGGATTTAAAAAAATATTCTTGATAGTGAAATTGAGCGAGACTCTTAAGAAATTAACATGGTTGACAACAGCCTGTATGATCCAAGACGTGGGAAATGACCAAGTTTTCCAGATTTTTATAGACGCCTATTAAAATCCTAGGGATATGAAACTCTACGGGGTGGTAGTCCAATGCATGTAGAATTTGCTCGTATTTAAATTAGATTTGAAAAAAATATTCTTGATAGTGGAATTGAGCGAGACTCTTAAGAAATTAACCGGGTTGACAACAGCCTGTATGATCCAAGACGTGGGAAATGACCAAGTTTTCCAGATTTTTATAGACGCCTATTAAAATCCTAGGGCTATGAAACTCTATGGGGTGGTAGTCCAATGCATGTAGAATCTGCTCGTATTTAAATTGGATTAAAAAAAAAATTCTTGATAGTGAAATTAAGCGAGGCTCTTAAGAATTTAACCGGGTTGACAACAGCCTGTGTGATTCAAGATGTGAGAAATGACAAAGTTATCAAGATTTTTATAGACGCCTATGAAAATCCTAGGGCTATGAAACTCTATGGGATGGTAGTCCAATGCATGTAGAATCTGCTCGTATTTAAATTAGATTTGAAAAAAATATTCTTGATGGTCAAATTAAGCGAGGCTCTTGAGAATTTAACCGGGTTGACAACAGTCTGTATGATACAAGACGTGGGAAATGACCAAGTTTTCTAGATTTTTATAGACGCCTATAAAAACACTAGGGCTATGAAACTCTACGGGGTGGTTGTCCAATGCATGTAGAGTTAGCTCGTATTTAAATTGTATTTGAAAAAAATATTCTTGATAGTGAAATTGAGCGAGACTCTTAAGAAATTAACATGGTTGACAACAGCCTGTATGATCCAAGACGTGGGAAATGACCAAGTTTTCCAGATTTTTATAGACGCCTATTAAAATCCTAGGGCTATGAAACTCTACGGGGTGGTAGTCCAATGCATGTAGAATTTGCTCGTATTTAAATTAGATTTGAAAAAAATATTCTTGATAGTGGAATTGAGCGAGACTCTTAAGAAATTAACCGGGTTGACAACAGCCTGTATGGTCCAAGACGTGGGAAATGACCAAGTTTTCCAGATTTTTATAGACGCCTATTAAAATCCTAGGGCTATGAAACTCTATGGGGTGGTATTCCAATGCATGTAGAATCTGCTCGTATTTAAAATGGATTAAAAAAAAAAATTCTTGATAGTGAAATTAAGCGAGGCTCTTAAGAATTTAACCGGGTTGACAACAGCCTGTGTGATTCAAGATGTGAGAAATGACAAAGTTATCAAGATTTTTATAGACGCCTATAAAAATCCTAGGGCTATGAAACTCTATGGGATGGTAGTCCAATGCATGTAGAATCTGCTCGTATTTAAATTAGATTTGAAAAAAATATTCTTGATGGTCAAATTAAGCGAGGCTCTTGAGAATTTAACCGGGTTGACAACAGTCTGTATGATACAAGACGTGGGAAATGACCAAGTTTTCTAGATTTTTATAGACGCCTATAAAAACACTAGGGCTATGAAACTCTACGGGGTGGTTGTCCAATGCATGTAGAATTAGCTCGTATTTAAATTGTATTTGAAAAAAATATTCTTGATAGTGAAATTAAGCGAGGCTCTTAAGAATTCAAACAGGTTGACAACAGCCTGTATGATCCAAGACGTGGGAAATGACCAAGTTTTCCAGATTTTTATAGACGCCTATGAAAATTCTACGGCTATGAAACTTTATGGGGAGGTAGTCCAATGCATGTAGAGTCTGCTCGTATTTAAATTGGATTTAAAAAAAAAATTCTTGATAGTGAAATTAAGCGAGGCTCTTAAGAGTTTACCCGGGTTGACAACAGCCTGTATGATCCAAGACGTGGGAAATAACCAAGTTTTCCAGATTTTTATAGAAACCTATGAAAATCCTAATGCTATGAAACTCTATGGGGTGGTAGTCCAATGCATGTAGAATCTGCTCGTATTTAAATTGGGTTAAAAAAAAAAATTTGATAGTGAAATTAAGCGAGGCTCTTAAGAATTTAACCGGGTTGACAACAGCCTGCATGATACAAGACGTGGGAATGACCAAGTTTTCCTGATTTTTATAGAACCCTATTAAAATCCTAGGGCTATGAAACTCTATGGGGTGGTAGTCCAATGCATGTAGAATCTGCTCGTATTTAAATTGGATTTTTTAAAAATATTCTTGATAGTGAAACTTGGCGAGGCTCTTAAGAATTTAACCGGGTTGACAACAGCCTGCATGATACAACACGTGGGAAATGACCAAGTTTTCCAGATTTTTATAGAACCCTATTAAAATCCTAGGGCTATGAAACTCTATGGGGTGGTAGTCCAATGCATGTAGAATCTGCTCGTCTTTAAATTGGATTAAAAAAAATATTCTTGATAGTGAAATTGAGCGAGACCCTTAAGAAATTAACAGGGTTGACAACAGCCTGTATGATCCAAGACGTGGGAAATGACCAAGTTTTCCAGATTTTTATAGACGCCTATGAAAATCCCAGGGCTATGAAACTCTATGGGGTGGTAGTCCAATGCATGTAGAATTTGCTCGTATTTAAATTGGATTTAAAAAAAATATTCTTGATAGTGAAATTGAGCGAGACTCTTAAGAAATTAACAGGGTTGACAACAGCCTGTATGATCCAAGACGTGGGAAATGACCAAGTTTTCCAGATTTTTATAGACGCCTATAAAAATCCTAGGGCTATGAAACTCTACGGGGTGGTAGTCCAATGCATGTAGAATCTGCTCGTATTGAAATTGGATTTAAAAAAAATATTCTTGATAGTGAAATTAAGCGAGGCTCCTCAGAATTTAACCGGGTTGACAGCAGTCTGTATGATACAAGACGTGGGAAATGACCAAGTTTTCTAGATTTTTATAGACGCCTATAAAAATCCTAGGGCTATGAAACTCTACGGGGTGGTAGTCCAATGCATGAAGAATCTGCTCGTATTTAAATCAGATTTGAAAAAAATATTCTTGATAGTCAAATTAAGCGAGGCTCTTAAGAATTTAACCGGGTTGACAACAGTCTGTATGATACAAGACGTGGGAAATGACCAAGTTTTCTAGATTTTTATAGACGCCTATGAAAACCCTAGGGCTATGAAACTCTACGGGGTGGTAGTCCAATGCATGTAGAATTTGCTCGTATTTAAATTGTATTGGAAAAAAATATTCTTGATAGTGAAATTAAGCGAGGCTCTTAAGAATTTAACCAGGTTGACAACAGCCTGTATGATCCAAGACGTGGGAAATGACCAAGTTTTCCAGATTTTTATAGACGCCTATGAAAATTCTACGGCTATGAAACTTTATGGGGAGGTAGTCCAATGCATGTAGAATCTGCTCGTATTTAAATTGGATTTAAAAAAAATATTCTTGATAGTGAAATTAAGCGAGGCTCTTAAGAGTTTACCCGGGTTGACAACAGCCTGTATGATCCAAGACGTGGGAAATAACCAAGTTTCCCAGATTTTTATAGAAACCTATAAAAATCCTAATGCTATGAAACTCTATGGGGTGGTAGTCCAATGCATGTAGAATCTGCTCGTATTTAAATTGGATTAAAAAAAAAATTTGATAGTGAAATTAAGCGAGGCTCTTAAGAATTTAACCGGGTTGACAACAGCCTGCATGATACAAGACGTGGGAAATGACCAAGTTTTTCAGATTTTTATAGAACCCTATTAAAATCCTAGGGCTATGAAACTCTATGGGGTGGTAGTCCAATGCATGTAGAATCTGCTCGTATTTAAATTAGATTTGAAAAAAATATTCTTGATAGTGAAATTAGGCGAGGCTCTTAAGAATTTAACCGGGTTGACAACAGCCTGTATGATCCAAGACGTGAGAAATGACAAAGTTATCAAGATTTTTATAGACGCCTATTAAAATCCTAGGGCTATGAAACTCTATGGGATGGTAGTCCAATGCATGTAGAATCTGCTCGTATTTAAATTGGATTTAAAAAAAATATTCTTGATAGTGAAAATGAGCGAGACTCTTAAGAAATTAACCGGGTTGACAACAGCCTGTATGATCCAAGACGTGGGAAATGACCAAGTTTTCCAGATTTTTATAGACGCCAATTAAATTCCTAGGGCTATGAAACTCTATGGGGTGGTAGTCCAATGCATGTAGAATCTGCTCGTATTTAAATTGGATTAAAAAAAAAAATTCTTGATAGTGAAATTAAGCAAGGCTCTTAAGAATTTAACCGGGTTGACAACAGCCTGTGTGATTCAAGACGTGAGAAATGACAAAGTTATCAAGATTTTTATAGACGCCTATAAACATTCTACGGCTATGAAACTCTATGGGGTGGTAGTCCAATGCATGTAGAATCTGGTCGTATTTAAATTGGATTAAAAAAAAAAATCTTGATAGTGAAATTAAGCAAGGCTCTTAAGAATTTACCGGGTTGACAACAGCCTGTATGATCCAAGACGTGGGAAATAACCAAGTTTTCCAGATTTTTATAGAAACCTATAAAAATCCTAATGCTATGAAACTCTATGGGGTGGTAGTCCAATGCATGTAGAATCTGCTCGTATTTAAATTTGATTAAAAAAAAAAATTGATAGTGAAATTAAGCGAGGCTCTTAAGAATTTAACCGGGTTGACAACAGCCTGCATGATACAAGACGTGGGAAATGACCAAGTTTTCCAGATTTTTATAGAACCCTATTAAAATCCTAGGGCTATGAAACTCTATGGGGTGGTAGTCCAATGCATGCAAAATCTGGTCGTATTTAAATTGGATTAAAAAAAATATTCTTGATAGTGAAATTAAGCGAGGCTCTTAAGAATTTAACCGGGTTGACAACAGTCTGTATGATACAAGACGTGGGAAATGACCAAGTTTTCTAGATTGTTATAGACGCCTATGAAAATCCTAGGGCTATGAAACTCTACGGGGTGGTAGTCCAATGCATGTAGAATTTGCTCGTATTTAAATTAGATTTGAAAAAAATATTTTTGATAGTGAAATTAAGCGAGGCTCTTAAGAATTTAACCGGGTTGACAACAGTCTGTATGATACAAGACGTGGGAAATGACCAAGTTTTCTAGATTTTTATAGACGCCTATTAAAATCCTAGGGCTATGAAACTCTACGGGGTGGTAGTCCAATGCATGTAGAATTTGCTCGTATTTAAATTGGATTTAAAAAAAATATTCTTGATAGTGAAATTAAGCGAGGCTCCTCAGAATTTAACCGGGTTGACAACAGTCTGTATGATACAAGACGTGGGAAATGACCAAGTTTTCTAGATTTTTATAGACGCCTATTAAAATCCTAGGGCTATGAAACTCTACGGGGTGGTAGTCCAATGCATGTAGAATTTGCTCGTATTTAAATTGGATTTGAAAAAAATATTCTTGATAGTGAAATTAAGCGAGGCTCTTAAGAATTTAACCAGGTTGACAACAGCCTGTATGATCCAAGACGTGGGAAATGACCAAGTTTTCCAGATTTTTATAGACGCCTATGAAAATTCTACGGCTATGAAACTTTATGGGGAGGTAGTCCAATGCATGTAGAATCTGCTCGTATTTGAATTGGATTTAAAAAAAATATTCTTGATAGTGAAATTAAGCGAGGCTCTTAAGAGTTTACCCGGGTTGACAACAGCCTGTATGATCCAAGACGTGGGAAATAACCAAGTTTCCCAGATTTTTATAGAAACCTATGAAAATCCTAATGCTATGAAACTCTATGGGGTGGTAGTCCAATGCATGTAGAATCTGCTCGTATTTAAATTGGATTAAAAAAAAAAATTTGATAGTGAAATTAAGCGAGGCTCTTAAGAATTTAACCGGGTTGACAACAGCCTGCATGATACAAGACGTGGGAAATCACCAAGTTTTCTAGATTTTTATAGAAGCCTATAAAAATCCTAATGCTATGAAACTCTATGGGGTGGTAGTCCAATGCATGTAGAATCTGCTCGTATTTAAATTGGATTAAAAAAAAATATTTGATAGTGAAATTAAGCGAGGCTCTTAAGAATTTAACCGGGTTGACAACAGCCTGCATGATACAAGACGTGGGAAATGACCAAGTTTTCTAGATTTTTATAGAAGCCTATAAAAATCCTAATGCTATGAAACTCTATGGGGTGGTAGTCCAATGCATGTAGAATCTGCTCGTATTTAAGTTGGATTTAAAAAAAATATTCTTGATAGTGAAATTAAGCGAGGCTCTTAAGAATTTAACCGGGTTGACAACAGTCTGTATGATACAAGACGTGGGAAATGACCAAGTTTTCTAGATTTTTATAGACGCCTATGAAAATCCTAGGGCTATGAAACTCTACGGGGTGGTAGTCCAATGCATGTAGAATTTGCTCGTATTTAAATTAGATTTGAAAACAATATTCTTGATAGTGAAATTAAGCGAGGCTCTTAAGAATTTAACCGGGTTGACAACAGTCTGTATGATACAAGACGTGGGAAATGACCAAGTTTTCTAGATTTTTATAGACGCCTATTAAAATCCTAGGGCTATGAAACTCTACGGGGTGGTAGTCCAATGCATGTAGAATTTGCTCGTATTTAAATTGGATTTAAAAAAAATATTCTTGATAGTGAAATTAAGCGAGGCTCCTCAGAATTTAACCGGGTTGACAACAGTCTGTATGATACAAGACGTGGGAAATGACCAAGTTTTCTAGATTTTTATAGACGCCTATTAAAATCCTAGGGCTATGAAACTCTACGGGGTGGTAGTCCAATGCATGTAGAATTAGGTCGTATTTAAATTGGATTTGAAAAAAATATTCTTGATAGTGAAATTAAGCGAGGCTCTTAAGAATTTAACCAGGTTGACAACAGCCTGTATGATCCAAGACGTGGGAAATGACCAAGTTTTCCAGATTTTTATAGACGCCTATGAAAATTCTACGGCTATGAAACTTTATGGGGAGGTAGTCCAATGCATGTAGAATCTGCTCGTATTTGAATTGGATTTAAAAAAAATATTCTTGATAGTGAAATTAAGCGAGGCTCTTAAGAGTTTACCCGGGTTGACAACAGCCTGTATGATCCAAGACGTGGGAAATAACCAAGTTTCCCAGATTTTTATAGAAACCTATGAAAATCCTAATGCTATGAAACTCTATGGGGTGGTAGTCCAATGCATGTAGAATCTGCTCGTATTTAAATTGGATTAAAAAAAAAAATTTGATAGTGAAATTAAGCGAGGCTCTTAAGAATTTAACCGGGTTGACAACAGCCTGCATGATACAAGACGTGGGAAATGACCAAGTTTTTCAGATTTTTATAGAACCCTATTAAAATCCTAGGGCTATGAAACTCTATGGGGTGGTAGTCCAATGCATGTAGAATCTGCTCGTATTTAAATTAGATTTGAAAAAAAATATTCTTGATAGTGAAATTAGGCGAGGCTCTTAAGAATTTAACCGGGTTGACAACAGCCTGTATGATCCAAGACGTGAGAAATGACAAAGTTATCAAGATTTTTATAGACGCCTATTAAAATCCTAGGGCTATGAAACTCTATGGGATGGTAGTCCAATGCATGTAGAATCTGCTCGTATTTAAATTGGATTTAAAAAAAATATTCTTGATAGTGAAAATGAGCGAGACTCTTAAGAAATTAACCGGGTTGACAACAGCCTGTATGATCCAAGACGTGGGAAATGACCAAGTTTTCCAGATTTTTATAGACGCCAATTAAATTCCTAGGGCTATGAAACTCTATGGGGTGGTAGTCCAATGCATGTAGAATCTGCTCGTATTTAAATTGGATTAAAAAAAAAAAATTCTTGATAGTGAAATTAAGCAAGGCTCTTAAGAATTTAACCGGGTTGACAACAGCCTGTGTGATTCAAGACGTGAGAAATGACAAAGTTATCAAGATTTTTATAGACGCCTATAAACATTCTACGGCTATGAAACTCTATGGGGTGGTAGTCCAATGCATGTAGAATCTGGTCGTATTTAAATTGGATTAAAAAAAAAAAATCTTGATAGTGAAATTAAGCAAGGCTCTTAAGAATTTACCGGGTTGACAACAGCCTGTATGATCCAAGACGTGGGAAATAACCAAGTTTTCCAGATTTTTATAGAAACCTATTAAAATCCTAATGCTATGAAACTCTATGGGGTGGTAGTCCAATGCATGTAGAATCTGCTCGTATTTAAATTTGATTAAAAAAAAAAATTGATAGTGAAATTAAGCGAGGCTCTTAAGAATTTAACCGGGTTGACAACAGCCTGCATGATACAAGACGTGGGAAATGACCAAGTTTTCCAGATTTTTATAGAACCCTATTAAAATCCTAGGGCTATGAAACTCTATGGGGTGGTAGTCCAATGCATGCAAAATCTGGTCGTATTTAAATTGGATTAAAAAAAATATTCTTGATAGTGAAATTAAGCGAGGCTCTTAAGAATTTAACCGGGTTGACAACAGTCTGTATGATACAAGACGTGGGAAATGACCAAGTTTTCTAGATTGTTATAGACGCCTATGAAAATCCTAGGGCTATGAAACTCTACGGGGTGGTAGTCCAATGCATGTAGAATTTGCTCGTATTTAAATTAGATTTGAAAAAAATATTCTTGATAGTGAAATTAAGCGAGGCTCTTAAGAATTTAACCGGGTTGACAACAGTCTGTATGATACAAGACGTGGGAAATGACCAAGTTTTCTAGATTTTTATAGACGCCTATTAAAATCCTAGGGCTATGAAACTCTACGGGGTGGTAGTCCAATGCATGTAGAATTTGCTCGTATTTAAATTGGATTTAAAAAAAATATTCTTGATAGTGAAATTAAGCGAGGCTCCTCAGAATTTAACCGGGTTGACAACAGTCTGTATGATACAAGACGTGGGAAATGACCAAGTTTTCTAGATTTTTATAGACGCCTATTAAAATCCTAGGGCTATGAAACTCTACGGGGTGGTAGTCCAATGCATGTAGAATTTGCTCGTATTTAAATTGGATTTGAAAAAAATATTCTTGATAGTGAAATTAAGCGAGGCTCTTAAGAATTTAACCAGGTTGACAACAGCCTGTATGATCCAAGACGTGGGAAATGACCAAGTTTTCCAGATTTTTATAGACGCCTATGAAAATTCTACGGCTATGAAACTTTATGGGGAGGTAGTCCAATGCATGTAGAATCTGCTCGTATTTGAATTGGATTTAAAAAAAATATTCTTGATAGTGAAATTAAGCGAGGCTCTTAAGAGTTTACCCGGGTTGACAACAGCCTGTATGATCCAAGACGTGGGAAATAACCAAGTTTCCCAGATTTTTATAGAAACCTATAAAAATCCTAATGCTATGAAACTCTATGGGGTGGTAGTCCAATGCATGTAGAATCTGCTCGTATTTAAATTGGATTAAAAAAAAAAATTGATAGTGAAATTAAGCGAGGCTCTTAAGAATTTAACCGGGTTGACAACAGCCTGCATGATACAAGACGTGGGAAATGACCAAGTTTTCTAGATTTTTATAGAAGCCTATAAAAATCCTATTGCTATGAAACTCTATGGGGTGGTAGTCCAATGCATGTAGAATCTGCTCGTATTTAAATTGGATTAAAAAAAAATATTTGATAGTGAAATTAAGCGAGGCTCTTAAGAATTTAACCGGGTTGACAACAGCCTGCATGATACAAGACGTGGGAAATGACCAAGTTTTCTAGATTTTTATAGAAGCCTATAAAAATCCTAATGCTATGAAACTCTATGGGGTGGTAGTCCAATGCATGTAGAATCTGCTCGTATTTAAGTTGGATTTAAAAAAAATATTCTTGATAGTGAAATTAAGCGAGGCTCTTAAGAGTTTAACCGGGTTGACAACAGTCTGTATGATACAAGACGTGGGAAATGACCAAGTTTTCTAGATTTTTATAGACGCCTATGAAAATCCTAGGGCTATGAAACTCTACGGGGTGGTAGTCCAATGCATGTAGAATTTGCTCGTATTTAAATTAGATTTGAAAAAAATATTCTTGATAGTGAAATTAAGCGAGGCTCTTAAGAATTTAACCGGGTTGACAACAGTCTGTATGATACAAGACGTGGGAAATGACCAAGTTTTCTAGATTTTTATAGACGCCTATTAAAATCCTAGGGCTATGAAACTCTACGGGGTGGTAGTCCAATGCATGTAGAATTTGCTCGTATTTAAATTGGATTTAAAAAAAATATTCTTGATAGTGAAATTAAGCGAGGCTCCTCAGAATTTAACCGGGTTGACAACAGTCTGTATGATACAAGACGTGGGAAATGACCAAGTTTTCTAGATTTTTATAGACGCCTATTAAAATCCTAGGGCTATGAAACTCTACGGGGTGGTAGTCCAATGCATGTAGAATTAGGTCGTATTTAAATTGGATTTGAAAAAAATATTCTTGATAGTGAAATTAAGCGAGGCTCTTAAGAATTTAACCAGGTTGACAACAGCCTGTATGATCCAAGACGTGGGAAATGACCAAGTTTTCCAGATTTTTATAGACGCCTATGAAAATTCTACGGCTATGAAACTTTATGGGGAGGTAGTCCAATGCATGTAGAATCTGCTCGTATTTGAATTGGATTTAAAAAAAATATTCTTGATAGTGAAATTAAGCGAGGCTCTTAAGAGTTTACCCGGGTTGACAACAGCCTGTATGATCCAAGACGTGGGAAATAACCAAGTTTCCCAGATTTTTATAGAAACCTATGAAAATCCTAATGCTATGAAACTCTATGGGGTGGTAGTCCAATGCATGTAGAATCTGCTCGTATTTAAATTGGATTAAAAAAAAAATTTGATAGTGAAATTAAGCGAGGCTCTTAAGAATTTAACCGGGTTGACAACAGCCTGCATGATACAAGACGTGGGAAATGACCAAGTTTTCAGATTTTTATAGAACCCTATTAAAATCCTAGGGCTATGAAACTCTATGGGGTGGTAGTCCAATGCATGTAGAATCTGCTCGTATTTAAATTAGATTTGAAAAAAATATTCTTGATAGTGAAATTAGGCGAGGCTCTTAAGAATTTAACCGGGTTGACAACAGCCTGTATGATCCAAGACGTGAGAAATGACAAAGTTATCAAGATTGTTATAGACGCCTATTAAAATCCTAGGGCTATGAAACTCTATGGGATGGTAGTCCAATGCATGTAGAATCTGCTCGTATTTAAATTGGATTTAAAAAAAATATTCTTGATAGTGAAAATGAGCGAGACTCTTAAGAAATTAACCGGGTTGACAACAGCCTGTATGATCCAAGACGTGGGAAATGACCAAGTTTTCCAGATTTTTATAGACGCCAATTAAATTCATAGGGCTATGAAACTCTATGGGGTGGTAGTCCAATGCATGTAGAATCTGCTCGTATTTAAATTGGATTAAAAAAAAAAAATTCTTGATAGTGAAATTAAGCGAGGCTCTTAAGAATTTAACCAGGTTGACAACAGCCTGTATGATCCAAGACGTGGGAAATGACCAAGTTTTCCAGATTTTTATAGACGCCTATGAAAATTCTACGGCTATGAAACTTTATGGGGAGGTAGTCCAATGCATGTAGAATCTGCTCGTATTTGAATTGGATTTAAAAAAAATATTCTTGATAGTGAAATTAAGCGAGGCTCTTAAGAGTTTACCCGGGTTGACAACAGCCTGTATGATCCAAGACGTGGGAAATAACCAAGTTTCCCAGATTTTTATAGAAACCTATAAAAATCCTAATGCTATGAAACTCTATGGGGTGGTAGTCCAATGCATGTAGAATCTGCTCGTATTTAAATTGGATTAAAAAAAAAATTTGATAGTGAAATTAAGCGAGGCTCTTAAGAATTTAACCGGGTTGACAACAGCCTGCATGATACAAGACGTGGGAAATGACCAAGTTTTCTAGATTTTTATAGAAGCCTATAAAAATCCTAATGCTATGAAACTCTACGGGGTGGTAGTCCAATGCATGTAGAATTTGCTCGTATTTAAATTAGATTTGAAAAAAATATTCTTGATAGTGAAATTAAGCGAGGCTCTTAAGAATTTAACCGGGTTGACAACAGTCTGTATGATACAAGACGTGGGAAATGACCAAGTTTTCTAGATTTTTATAGACGCCTATTAAAATCCTAGGGCTATGAAACTCTACGGGGTGGTAGTCCAATGCATGTAGAATTTGCTCGTATTTAAATTGGATTTAAAAAAAATATTCTTGATAGTGAAATTAAGCGAGGCTCCTCAGAATTTAACCGGGTTGACAACAGTCTGTATGATACAAGACGTGGGAAATGACCAAGTTTTCTAGATTTTTATAGACGCCTATTAAAATCCTAGGGCTATGAAACTCTACGGGGTGGTAGTCCAATGCATGTAGAATTAGGTCGTATTTAAATTGGATTTGAAAAAAATATTCTTGATAGTGAAATTAAGCGAGGCTCTTAAGAATTTAACCAGGTTGACAACAGCCTGTATGATCCAAGACGTGGGAAATGACCAAGTTTTCCAGATTTTTATAGACGCCTATGAAAATTCTACGGCTATGAAACTTTATGGGGAGGTAGTCCAATGCATGTAGAATCTGCTCGTATTTGAATTGGATTTAAAAAAAATATTCTTGATAGTGAAATTAAGCGAGGCTCTTAAGAGTTTACCCGGGTTGACAACAGCCTGTATGATCCAAGACGTGGGAAATAACCAAGTTTCCCAGATTTTTATAGAAACCTATGAAAATCCTAATGCTATGAAACTCTATGGGGTGGTAGTCCAATGCATGTAGAATCTGCTCGTATTTAAATTGGATTAAAAAAAAAATTTGATAGTGAAATTAAGCGAGGCTCTTAAGAATTTAACCGGGTTGACAACAGCCTGCATGATACAAGACGTGGGAAATGACCAAGTTTTCAGATTTTTATAGAACCCTATTAAAATCCTAGGGCTATGAAACTCTATGGGGTGGTAGTCCAATGCATGTAGAATCTGCTCGTATTTAAATTAGATTTGAAAAAAATATTCTTGATAGTGAAATTAGGCGAGGCTCTTAAGAATTTAACCGGGTTGACAACAGCCTGTATGATCCAAGACGTGAGAAATGACAAAGTTATCAAGATTGTTATAGACGCCTATTAAAATCCTAGGGCTATGAAACTCTATGGGATGGTAGTCCAATGCATGTAGAATCTGCTCGTATTTAAATTGGATTTAAAAAAAATATTCTTGATAGTGAAAATGAGCGAGACTCTTAAGAAATTAACCGGGTTGACAACAGCCTGTATGATCCAAGACGTGGGAAATGACCAAGTTTTCCAGATTTTTATAGACGCCAATTAAATTCATAGGGCTATGAAACTCTATGGGGTGGTAGTCCAATGCATGTAGAATCTGCTCGTATTTAAATTGGATTAAAAAAAAAAAATTCTTGATAGTGAAATTAAGCGAGGCTCTTAAGAATTTAACCAGGTTGACAACAGCCTGTATGATCCAAGACGTGGGAAATGACCAAGTTTTCCAGATTTTTATAGACGCCTATGAAAATTCTACGGCTATGAAACTTTATGGGGAGGTAGTCCAATGCATGTAGAATCTGCTCGTATTTGAATTGGATTTAAAAAAAATATTCTTGATAGTGAAATTAAGCGAGGCTCTTAAGAGTTTACCCGGGTTGACAACAGCCTGTATGATCCAAGACGTGGGAAATAACCAAGTTTCCCAGATTTTTATAGAAACCTATAAAAATCCTAATGCTATGAAACTCTATGGGGTGGTAGTCCAATGCATGTAGAATCTGCTCGTATTTAAATTGGATTAAAAAAAAAATTTGATAGTGAAATTAAGCGAGGCTCTTAAGAATTTAACCGGGTTGACAACAGCCTGCATGATACAAGACGTGGGAAATGACCAAGTTTTCTAGATTTTTATAGAAGCCTATAAAAATCCTAATGCTATGAAACTCTATGGGGTGGTAGTCCAATGCATGTAGAATCTGCTCGTATTTAAGTTGGATTTAAAAAAAATATTCTTGATAGTGAAATTAAGCGAGGCTCTTAAGAATTTAACCGGGTTGACAACAGTCTGTATGATACAAGACGTGGGAAATGACCAAGTTTTCTAGATTTTTATAGACGCCTATGAAAATCCTAGGGCTATGAAACTCTACGGGGTGGTAGTCCAATGCATGTAGAATTTGCTCGTATTTAAATTAGATTTGAAAAAAATATTCTTGATAGTGAAATTAAGCGAGGCTCTTAAGAATTTAACCGGGTTGACAACAGTCTGTATGATACAAGACGTGGGAAATGACCAAGTTTTCTAGATTTTTATAGACGCCTATTAAAATCCTAGGGCTATGAAACTCTACGGGGTGGTAGTCCAATGCATGTAGAATTTGCTCGTATTTAAATTGGATTTAAACAAAATATTCTTGATAGTGAAATTAAGCGAGGCTCCTCAGAATTTAACCGGGTTGACAACAGTCTGTATGATACAAGACGTGGGAAATGACCAAGTTTTCTAGATTTTTATAGACGCCTATTAAAATCCTAGGGCTATGAAACTCTACGGGGTGGTAGTCCAATGCATGTAGAATTTGCTCGTATTTAAATTGGATTTGAAAAAAATATTCTTGATAGTGAAATTAAGCGAGGCTCTTAAGAATTTAACCAGGTTGACAACAGCCTGTATGATCCAAGACGTGGGAAATGACCAAGTTTTCCAGATTTTTATAGACGCCTATGAAAATTCTACGGCTATGAAACTTTATGGGGAGGTAGTCCAATGCATGTAGAATCTGCTCGTATTTGAATTGGATTTAAAAAAAATATTCTTGATAGTGAAATTAAGCGAGGCTCTTAAGAGTTTACCCGGGTTGACAACAGCCTGTATGATCCAAGACGTGGGAAATAACCAAGTTTCCCAGATTTTTATAGAAACCTATAAAAATCCTAATGCTATGAAACTCTATGGGGTGGTAGTCCAATGCATGTAGAATCTGCTCGTATTTAAATTGGATTAAAAAAAAAAAATTGATCGTGAAATTAAGCGAGGCTCTTAAGAATTTAACCGGGTTGACAACAGCCTGCATGATACAAGACGTGGGAAATAACCAAGTTTTCTAGATTTTTATAGAAGCCTATAAAAATCCTAATGCTATGAAACTCTATGGGGTGGTAGTCCAATGCATGTAGAATCTGCTCGTATTTAAGTTGGATTTAAAAAAAATATTCTTGATAGTGAAATTAAGCGAGGCTCTTAAGAATTTAACCGGGTTGACAACAGTCTGTATGATACAAGACGTGGGAAATGACCAAGTTTTCTAGATTGTTATAGACGCCTATGAAAATCCTAGGGCTATGAATCTCTACGGGGTGGTAGTCCAATGCATGTAGAATTTGCTCGTATTTAAATTAGATTTGAAAAAAATATTCTTGATAGTGAAATTAAGCGAGGCTCTTAAGAATTTAACCGGGTTGACAACAGTCTGTATGATACAAGACGTGGGAAATGACCAAGTTTTCTAGATTTTTATAGACGCCTATTAAAATCCTAGGGCTATGAAACTCTACGGGGTGGTAGTCCAATGCATGTAGAATTTGCTCGTATTTAAATTGGATTTAAAAAAAATATTCTTGATAGTGAAATTAAGCGAGGCTCCTCAGAATTTAACCGGGTTGACAACAGTCTGTATGATACAAGACGTGGGAAATGACCAAGTTTTCTAGATTTTTATAGACGCCTATTAAAATCCTAGGGCTATGAAACTCTACGGGGTGGTAGTCCAATGCATGTAGAATTTGCTCGTATTTAAATTGGATTTGAAAAAAATATTCTTGATAGTGAAATTAAGCGAGGCTCTTAAGAATTTAACCAGGTTGACAACAGCCTGTATGATCCAAGACGTGGGAAATGACCAAGTTTTCCAGATTTTTATAGACGCCTATGAAAATTCTACGGCTATGAAACTTTATGGGGAGGTAGTCCAATGCATGTAGAATCTGCTCGTATTTGAATTGGATTTAAAAAAAATATTCTTGATAGTGAAATTAAGCGAGGCTCTTAAGAGTTTACCCGGGTTGACAACAGCCTGTATGATCCAAGACGTGGGAAATAACCAAGTTTCCCAGATTTTTATAGAAACCTATGAAAATCCTAATGCTATGAAACTCTATGGGGTGGTAGTCCAATGCATGTAGAATCTGCTCGTATTTAAATTGGATTAAAAAAAAAAATTTGATAGTGAAATTAAGCGAGGCTCTTAAGAATTTAACCGGGTTGACAACAGCCTGCATGATACAAGACGTGGGAAATGACCAAGTTTTCTAGATTTTTATAGAAGCCTATGAAAATCCTAATGCTATGAAACTCTATGGGGTGGTAGTCCAATGCATGTAGAATCTGCTCGTATTTAAATTGGATTAAAAAAAAATATTTGATAGTGAAATTAAGCGAGGCTCTTAAGAATTTAACCGGGTTGACAACAGCCTGCATGATACAAGACGTGGGAAATGACCAAGTTTTCTAGATTTTTATAGAAGCCTATAAAAATCCTAATGCTATGAAACTCTATGGGGTGGTAGTCCAATGCATGTAGAATCTGCTCGTATTTAAGTTGGATTTAAAAAAAATATTCTTGATAGTGAAATTAAGCGAGGCTCTTAAGAATTTAACCGGGTTGACAACAGTCTGTATGATACAAGACGTGGGAAATGACCAAGTTTTCTAGATTTTTATAGACGCCTATGAAAATCCTAGGGCTATGAAACTCTACGGGGTGGTAGTCCAATGCATGTAGAATTTGCTCGTATTTAAATTAGATTTGAAAAAAATATTCTTGATAGTGAAATTAAGCGAGGCTCTTAATAATTTAACCGGGTTGACAACAGTCTGTATGATACAAGACGTGGGAAATGACCAAGTTTTCTAGATTTTTATAGACGCCTATTAAAATCCTAGGGCTATGAAACTCTACGGGGTGGTAGTCCAATGCATGTAGAATTTGCTCGTATTTAAATTGGATTTAAAAAAAATATTCTTGATAGTGAAATTAAGCGAGGCTCCTCAGAATTTAACCGGGTTGACAACAGTCTGTATGATACAAGACGTGGGAAATGACCAAGTTTTCTAGATTTTTATAGACGCCTATTAAAATCCTAGGGCTATGAAACTCTACGGGGTGGTAGTCCAATGCATGTAGAATTAGGTCGTATTTAAATTGGATTTGAAAAAAATATTCTTGATAGTGAAATTAAGCGAGGCTCTTAAGAATTTAACCAGGTTGACAACAGCCTGTATGATCCAAGACGTGGGAAATGACCAAGTTTTCCAGATTTTTATAGACGCCTATGAAAATTCTACGGCTATGAAACTTTATGGGGAGGTAGTCCAATGCATGTAGAATCTGCTCGTATTTGAATTGGATTTAAAAAAAATATTCTTGATAGTGAAATTAAGCGAGGCTCTTAAGAGTTTACCCGGGTTGACAACAGCCTGTATGATCCAAGACGTGGGAAATAACCAAGTTTCCCAGATTTTTATAGAAACCTATGAAAATCCTAATGCTATGAAACTCTATGGGGTGGTAGTCCAATGCATGTAGAATCTGCTCGTATTTAAATTGGATTAAAAAAAAAATTTGATAGTGAAATTAAGCGAGGCTCTTAAGAATTTAACCGGGTTGACAACAGCCTGCATGATACAAGACGTGGGAAATGACCAAGTTTTTCAGATTTTTATAGAACCCTATTAAAATCCTAGGGCTATGAAACTCTATGGGGTGGTAGTCCAATGCATGTAGAATCTGCTCGTATTTAAATTAGATTTGAAAAAAATATTCTTGATAGTGAAATTAGGCGAGGCTCTTAAGAATTTAACCGGGTTGACAACAGCCTGTATGATCCAAGACGTGAGAAATGACAAAGTTATCAAGATTGTTATAGACGCCTATTAAAATCCTAGGGCTATGAAACTCTATGGGATGGTAGTCCAATGCATGTAGAATCTGCTCGTATTTAAATTGGATTTAAAAAAAATATTCTTGATAGTGAAAATGAGCGAGACTCTTAAGAAATTAACCGGGTTGACAACAGCCTGTATGATCCAAGACGTGGGAAATGACCAAGTTTTCCAGATTTTTATAGACGCCAATTAAATTCATAGGGCTATGAAACTCTATGGGGTGGTAGTCCAATGCATGTAGAATCTGCTCGTATTTAAATTGGATTAAAAAAAAAAAATTCTTGATAGTGAAATTAAGCGAGGCTCTTAAGAATTTAACCAGGTTGACAACAGCCTGTATGATCCAAGACGTGGGAAATGACCAAGTTTTCCAGATTTTTATAGACGCCTATGAAAATTCTACGGCTGTGAAACTTTATGGGGAGGTAGTCCAATGCATGTAGAATCTGCTCGTATTTGAATTGGATTTAAAAAAAATATTCTTGATAGTGAAATTAAGCGAGGCTCTTAAGAGTTTACCCGGGTTGACAACAGCCTGTATGATCCAAGACGTGGGAAATAACCAAGTTTCCCAGATTTTTATAGAAACCTATAAAAATCCTAATGCTATGAAACTCTATGAGGTGGTAGTCCAATGCATGTAGAATCTGCTCGTATTTAAATTGGATTAAAAAAAAAAAATTGATAGTGAAATTAAGCGAGGCTCTTAAGAATTTAACCGGGTTGACAACAGCCTGCATGATACAAGACGTGGGAAATGACCAAGTTTTCTAGATTTTTATAGAAGCCTATAAAAATCCTAATGCTATGAAACTCTATGGGGTGGTAGTCCAATGCATGTAGAATCTGCTCGTATTTAAGTTGGATTTAAAAAAAATATTCTTGATAGTGAAATTAAGCGAGGCTCTTAAGAATTTAACCGGGTTGACAACAGTCTGTATGATACAAGACGTGGGAAATGACAAAGTTTTCTAGATTTTTATAGACGCCTATGAAAATCCTAGGGCTATGAAACTCTACGGGGTGGTAGTCCAATGCATGTAGAATTTGCTCGTATTTAAATTAGATTTGAAAAAAATATTCTTGATAGTGAAATTAAGCGAGGCTCTTAAGAATTTAACCGGGTTGACAACAGTCTGTATGATACAAGACGTGGGAAATGACCAAGTTTTCTAGATTTTTATAGACGCCTATTAAAATCCTAGGGCTATGAAACTCCACGGGGTGGTAGTCCAATGCATGTAGAATTTGCTCGTATTTAAATTGGATTTAAACAAAATATTCTTGATAGTGAAATTAAGCGAGGCTCTTAAGAATTTAACCAGGTTGACAACAGCCTGTATGATCCAAGACGTGGGAAATGACCAAGTTTTCCAGATTTTTATAGACGCCTATGAAAATTCTACGGCTATGAAACTTTATGGGGAGGTAGTCCAATGCATGTAGAATCTGCTCGTATTTGAATTGGATTTAAAAAAAATATTCTTGATAGTGAAATTAAGCGAGGCTCTTAAGAGTTTACCCGGGTTGACAACAGCCTGTATGATCCAAGACGTGGGAAATAACCAAGTTTCCCAGATTTTTATAGAAACCTATAAAAATCCTAATGCTATGAAACTCTATGGGGTGGTAGTCCAATGCATGTAGAATCTGCTCGTATTTAAATTGGATTAAAAAAAAAATTTGATAGTGAAATTAAGCGAGGCTCTTAAGAATTTAACCGGGTTGACAACAGCCTGCATGATACAAGACGTGGGAAATGACCAAGTTTTTCAGATTTTTATAGAACCCTATTAAAATCCTAGGGCTATGAAACTCTATGGGGTGGTAGTCCAATGCATGTAGAATCTGCTCGTATTTAAATTAGATTTGAAAAAAATATTCTTGATAGTGAAATTAAGCAAGGCTCTTAAGAATTTAACCGGGTTGACAACAGTCTGTATGATACAAGACGTGGGAAATGACCAAGTTTTCTAGATTTTTATAGACGCCTATTAAAATCCTAGGGCTATGAAACTCTACGGGGTGGTAGTCCAATGCATGTAGAATTTGCTGGTATTTAAATTGGATTTGAAAAAAATATTCTTGATAGTGAAATTAAGCGAGGCTCTTAAGAATTTAACCAGGTTGACAACAGCCTGTATGATCCAAGACGTGGGAAATGACCAAGTTTTCCAGATTTTTATAGACGCCTATTAAAATTCTACGGCTATGAAACTTTATGGGGAGGTAGTCCAATGCATGTAGAATCTGTTCGTATTTAAATTGGATTAAAAAAAATATTCTTGATAGTGAAATTAAGCAAGGCTCTTAAGAATTTACCGGGTTGACAACAGCCTGTATGATCCAAGACGTGGGAAATAACCAAGTTTTCCAGATTTTTATAGAAACCTATAACAATCCTAATGCTATGAAACTCTATGGGGTGGTAGTCCAATGCATGTAGAATCTGCTCGTATTTAAATTGGATTAAAAAAAAAATTGATAATGAAATTAAGCGAGGCTCTTAAGAATACAACCGGGTTGACAACAGCCTGCATGATACTAGACGTGGGAAATGACCAAGTTTTCCAGATTTTTATAGAACCCTATTAAAATCCTAGGGCTATGAAACTCTATGGGGTGGTAGTCCAATGCATGTAGAATCTGCTCGTATTTAAATTGGATTTTTTAAAAATATTCTTGATAGTGAAATTAAGCGAGGCTCTTAAGAATTTAACCGGGTTGACAACAGCCTGCATGATACAAGACGTGGGAAATGACCAAGTTTTTCAGATTTTTATAGAACCCTATTAAAATCCTAGGGCTATGAAACTCTATGGGGTGGTAGTCCAATGCATGTAGAATCTGCTCGTATTTAAATTAGATTTGAAAAAAATATTCTTGATAGTGAAATTAGGCGAGGCTCTTAAGAATTTAACCGGGTTGACAACAGCCTGTATGATCCAAGACGTGAGAAATGACAAAGTTATCAAGATTTTTATAGACGCCTATTAAAATCCTAGGGCTATGAAACTCTATGGGATGGTAGTCCAATGCATGTAGAATCTGCTCGTATTTAAATTGGATTTAAAAAAAATATTCTTGATAGTGAAAATGAGCGAGACTCTTAAGAAATTAACCGGGTTGACAACAGCCTGTATGATCCAAGACGTGGGAAATGACCAAGTTTTCCAGATTTTTATAGACGCCTATTAAATTCCTAGGGCTATGAAACTCTATGGGGTGGTAGTCCAATGCATGTAGAATCTGCTCGTATTTAAATTGGATTTAAAAAAAAAAATTCTTGATAGTGAAATTAAGCGAGGCTCTTAAGAATTTAACCGGGTTGACAACAGCCTGTGTGATTCAAGACGTGAGAAATGACAAAGTTATCAAGATTTTTATAGACGCCTATAAACATTCTACGGCTATGAAACTCTATGGGGTGGTAGTCCAATGCATGTAGAATCTGTTCGTATTTAAATTGGATTAAAAAAAAAAATCTTGATAGTGAAATTAAGCAAGGCTCTTAAGAATTTACCGGGTTGACAACAGCCTGTATGATCCAAGACGTGGGAAATAACCAAGTTTTCCAGATTTTTATAGAAACCTATAAAAATCCTAATGCTATGAAACTCTATGGGGTGGTAGTCCAATGCATGTAGAATCTGCTCGTATTTAAATTGGATTAAAAAAAAAAATGATAATGAAATTAAGCGAGGCTCTTAAGAATACAACCGGGTTGACAACAGCCTGCATGATACAAGACGTGGGAAATGACCAAGTTTTCCAGATTTTTATAGAACCCTATTAAAATCCTAGGGCTATGAAACTCTATGGGGTGGTAGTCCAATGCATGCAAAATCTGGTCGTATTTAAATTGGATTAAAAAAAAATATTCTTGATAGTGAAATTAAGCGAGGCTCTTAAGAATTTACCGGGTTGACAACAGCCTGTATGATCCAAGACGTGGGAAATAACCAAGTTTTCTAGATTTTTATAGAAGCCTATGAAAATCCTAATGCTATGAAACTCTATGGGGTGGTAGTCCAATGCATGTAGAATCCGCTCGTATTTAAGTTGGATTTAAAAAAAATATTCTTGATAGTGAAATTAAGCGAGGCTCTTAAGAATTTAACCGGGTTGACAACAGTCTGTATGATACAAGACGTGGGAAATGACCAAGTTTTCTAGATTTTTATAGACGCCTATGAAAATCCTAGGGCTATGAAACTCTACGGGGTGGTAGTCCAATGCATGTAGAATTTGCTGGTATTTAAATTGGATTTGAAAAAAATATTCTTGATAGTGAAATTAAGCGAGGCTCTTAAGAATTTAACCAGGTTGACAACAGCCTTTATGATCCAAGACGTGGGAAATGACCAAGTTTTCCAGATTTTTATAGACGCCTATAAAAATTCTACGGCTATGAAACTTTATGGGGAGGTAGTCCAATGCATGTAGAATCTGTTCGTATTTAAATTGGATTAAAAAAAATATTCTTGATAGTGAAATTAAGCAAGGCTCTTAAGAATTTACCGGGTTGACAACAGCCTGTATGATCCAAGACGTGGGAAATAACCAAGTTTTCCAGATTTTTATAGAAACCTATTAAAATCCTAATGCTATGAAACTCTATGGGGTGGTAGTCCAATGCATGTAGAATCTGCTCGTATTTAAATTTGATTAAAAAAAAAAAAATTGATAGTGAAATTAAGCGAGGCTCTTAAGAATTTAACCGGGTTGACAACAGCCTGCATGATACAAGACGTGGGAAATGACCAAGTTTTCCAGATTTTTATAGAACCCTATTAAAATCCTAGGGCTATGAAACTCTATGGGGTGGTAGTCCAATGCATGCAAAATCTGGTCGTATATAAATTGGATTAAAAAAAAATATTCTTGATAGTGAAATTAAGCGAGGCTCTTAAGAATTTACCGGGTTGACAACAGCCTGTATGATCCAAGACGTGGGAAATAACCAAGTTTTCTAGATTTTTATAGACGCCTATTAAAATCCTAGGGCTATGAAACTCTACGGGGTGGTAGTCCAATGCATGTAGAATTTGCTCGTATTTAAATTAGATTTGAAAAAAATATTCTTGATAGTGAAATTAAGCGAGGCTCTTAAGAATTTAACCGGGTTGACAACAGTCTGTATGATACAAGACGTGGGAAATGACCAAGTTTTCTAGATTTTTATAGACGCCTATTAAAATCCTAGGGCTATGAAACTCTACGGGGTGGTAGTCCAATGCATGTAGAATTTGCTCGTATTTAAATTGGATTTAAAAAAAATATTCTTGATAGTGAAATTAAGCGAGGCTCCTCAGAATTTAACCGGGTTGACAACAGTCTGTATGATACAAGACGTGGGAAATGACCAAGTTTTCTAGATTTTTATAGACGCCTATTAAAATCCTAGGGCTATGAAACTCTACGGGGTGGTAGTCCAATGCATGTAGAATTTGCTCGTATTTAAATTGGATTTGAAAAAAATACTCTTGATAGTGAAATTAAGCGAGGCTCTTAAGAATTTAACCAGGTTGACAACAGCCTGTATGATCCAAGACGTGGGAAATGACCAAGTTTTCCAGATTTTTATAGACGCCTATGAAAATTCTACGGCTATGAAACTTTATGGGGAGGTAGTCCAATGCATGTAGAATCTGCTCGTATTTGAATTGGATTTAAAAAAAATATTCTTGATAGTGAAATTAAGCGAGGCTCTTAAGAGTTTACCCGGGTTGACAACAGCCTGTATGATCCAAGACGTGGGAAATAACCAAGTTTCCCAGATTTTTATAGAAACCTATAAAAATCCTAATGCTATGAAACTCTATGGGGTGGTAGTCCAATGCATGTAGAATCTGCTCGTATTTAAATTGGATTAAAAAAAAAAATTTGATAGTGAAATTAAGCGAGGCTCTTAAGAATTTAACCGGGTTGACAACAGCCTGCATGATACAAGACGTGGGAAATGACCAAGTTTTTCAGATTTTTATAGAACCCTATTAAAATCCTAGGGCTATGAAACTCTATGGGGTGGTAGTCCAATGCATGTAGAATCTGCTCGTATTTAAATTAGATTTGAAAAAAATATTCTTGATAGTGAAATTAAGCAAGGCTCTTAAGAATTTAACCGGGTTGACAACAGTCTGTATGATACAAGACGTGGGAAATGACCAAGTTTTCTAGATTTTTATAGACGCCTATTAAAATCCTAGGGCTATGAAACTCTACGGGGTGGTAGTCCAATGCATGTAGAATTTGCTGGTATTTAAATTGGATTTGAAAAAAATATTCTTGATAGTGAAATTAAGCGAGGCTCTTAAGAATTTAACCAGGTTGACAACAGCCTGTATGATCCCAGACGTGGGAAATGACCAAGTTTTCCAGATTTTTATAGACGCCTATAAAAATTCTACGGCTATGAAACTTTATGGGGAGGTAGTCCAATGCATGTAGAATCTGTTCGTATTTAAATTGGATTAAAAAAAATATTCTTGATAGTGAAATTAAGCAAGGCTCTTAAGAATTTACCGGGTTGACAACAGCCTGTATGATCCAAGACGTGGGAAATAACCAAGTTTTCCAGATTTTTATAGAAACCTATGACAATCCTAATGCTATGAAACTCTATGGGGTGGTAGTCCAATGCATGTAGAATCTGCTCGTATTTAAATTGGATTAAAAAAAAAATTGATAATGAAATTAAGCGAGGCTCTTAAGAATACAACCGGGTTGACAACAGCCTGCATGATACTAGACGTGGGAAATGACCAAGTTTTCCAGATTTTTATAGAACCCTATTAAAATCCTAGGGCTATGAAACTCTATGGGGTGGTAGTCCAATGCATGTAGAATCTGCTCGTATTTAAATTGGATTTTTTAAAAATATTCTTGATAGTGAAATTAAGCGAGGCTCTTAAGAATTTAACCGGGTTGACAACAGCCTGCATGATACAAGACGTGGGAAATGACCAAGTTTTTCAGATTTTTATAGAACCCTATTAAAATCCTAGGGCTATGAAACTCTATGGGGTGGTAGTCCAATGCATGTAGAATCTGCTCGTATTTAAATTAGATTTGAAAAAAATATTCTTGATAGTGAAATTAGGCGAGGCTCTTAAGAATTTAACCGGGTTGACAACAGCCTGTATGATCCAAGACGTGAGAAATGACAAAGTTATCAAGATTTTTATAGACGCCTATTAAAATCCTAGGGCTATGAAACTCTATGGGATGGTAGTCCAATGCATGTAGAATCTGCTCGTATTTAAATTGGATTTAAAAAAAATATTCTTGATAGTGAAAATGAGCGAGGCTCTTAAGAATTTAACCGGGTTGACAACAGCCTGTGTGATTCAAGACGTGAGAAATGACAAAGTTATCAAGATTTTTATAGACGCCTATAAACATTCTACGGCTATGAAACTCTATGGGGTGGTAGTCCAATGCATGTAGAATCTGTTCGTATTTAAATTGGATTAAAAAAAAAAATCTTGATAGTGAAATTAAGCAAGGCTCTTAAGAATTTACCGGGTTGACAACAGCCTGTATGATCCAAGACGTGGGAAATAACCAAGTTTTCCAGATTTTTATAGAAACCTATAAAAATCCTAATGCTATGAAACTCTATGGGGTGGTAGTCCAATGCATGTAGAATCTGCTCGTATTTAAATTGGATTAAAAAAAAAAATAATAATGAAATTAAGCGAGGCTCTTAAGAATACAACCGGGTTGACAACAGCCTGCATGATACAAGACGTGGGAAATGACCAAGTTTTCCAGATTTTTATAGAACCCTATTAAAATCCTAGGGCTATGAAACTCTATGGGGTGGTAGTCCAATGCATGTAGAATCTGCTCGTATTTAAATTAGATTTGAAAAAAATATTCTTGATAGTGAAATTAAGCGAGGCTCTTAAGAATTTAACCGGGTTGACAACAGTCTGTATGATACAAGACGTGGGAAATGACCAAGTTTTCTAGATTTTTATAGACGCCTATGAAAATCCTAGGGCTATGAAACTCTACGGGGTGGTAGTCCAATGCATGTAGAATTTGCTCGTATTTAAATTAGATTTTAAAAAAATATTCTTGATAGTGAAATTAAGCGAGGCTCTTAAAAATTTAACCGGGCTGACAACAGCCTGCATGATACAAGACGTGGGAAATGACCAAGTTTTTCAGATTTTTATAGAACCCTATTAAAATCCTAGGGCTATGAAACTCTATGGGGTGGTAGTCCAATGCATGTAGAATCTGCTCGTATTTAAATTAGATTTGAAAAAAATATTCTTGAAAGTGAAATTAAGCGAGGCTCTTAAGAATTTAACCGGGTTGACAACAGCCTGTATGATCCAAGACGTGAGAAATGACAAAGTTATCAAGATTTTTAGAGACGCCTATTAAAATCCTAGGGCTATGAAACTCTATGGGATGGTAGTCCAATGCATGTAGAATCTGCTCATATTTATATTGGATTTAAAAAAAATATTCTTGATAGTGAAAATGAGCGAGACTCTTAAGAAATTAACCGGGTTGACAACAGCCTGTATGATCCAAGACGTGGGAAATGACCAAGTTTTCCAGATTTTTATAGACGCCTATTAAATTCCTAGGGCTATGAAACTCTATGGGGTGGTAGTCCAATGCATGTAGAATCTGCTCGTATTTAAATTGGATTTAAAAAAAAAATTCTTGATAGTGAAATTAAGCGAGGCTCTTAAGAATTTAACCGGGTTGACAACAGCCTGTGTGATTCAAGACGTGAGAAATGACAAAGTTATCAAGATTTTTATAGACGCCTATAAACATTCTACGGCTATGAAACTCTATGGGGTGGTAGTCCAATGCATGAAGAATCTGGTCGTATTTAAATTGGATTAAAAAAAAAAAATCTTGATAGTGAAATTAAGCAAGGCTCTTAAGAATTTACCGGGTTGACAACAGCCTGTATGATCCAAGACGTGGGAAATAACCAAGTTTTCCAGATTTTTATAGAAACCTATGAAAATCCTAATGCTATGAAACTCTATGGGGTGGTAGTCCAATGCATGTAGAATCTGCTCGTATTTAAATTTGATTAAAAAAAAAAAAATTGATAGTGAAATTAAGCGAGGCTCTTAAGAATTTAACCGGGTTGACAACAGCCTGCATGATACAAGACGTGGGAAATGACCAAGTTTTCCAGATTTTTATAGAACCCTATTAAAATCCTAGGGCTATGAAACTCTATGGGGTGGTAGTCCAATGCATGCAAAATCTGGTTGTATTTAAATTGGATTAAAAAAAAATATTCTTGATAGTGAAATTAAGCGAGGCTCTTAAGAATTTACCGGGTTGACAACAGCCTGTATGATCCAAGACGTGGGAAATAACCAAGTTTTCTAGATTTTTATAGAAGCCTATTAAAATCCTAATGCTATGAAACTCCATGGGGTGGTAGTCCAATGCATGTAGAATCTGCTCGTATTTAAGTTGGATTTAAAAAAAATATTCTTGATAGTGAAATTAAGCGAGGCTCTTAAGAATTTAACCGGGTTGACAACAGTCTGTATGATACAAGACGTGGGAAATGACCAAGTTTTCTAGATTTTTATAGACGCCTATGAAAATCCTAGGGCTATGAAACTCTACGGGGTGGTAGTCCAATGCATGTAGAATTTGCTCGTATTTAAATTAGATTTTAAAAAAATATTCTTGATAGTGAAATTAGGCGAGGCTCTTAAGAATTTAACCGGGTTGACAACAGTCTGTATGATACAAGACGTGGGAAATGACCAAGTTTTCTAGATTTTTATAGACGCCTATTAAAATCCTAGGGCTATGAAACTGTACGGGGGGGGTAGTCCAATGCATGTAGAATTTGCTCGTATTTAAATTGGATTTGAAAAAAATATTCTTGATAGTGAAATTAAGCGAGGCTCTTAAGAATTTAACCAGGTTGACAACAGCCTGTATGATCCAAGACGTGGGAAATGACCAAGTTTTCCAGATTTTTATAGACGCCTATAAAAATTATACGGCTATGAAACTTTATGGGGAGGTAGTCCAATGCATGTAGAATCTGGTCGTATTTAAATTGGATTAAAAAAAATATTCTTGATAGTGAAATTAAGCAAGGCTCTTAAGAATTTACCGGGTTGACAACAGCCTGTATGATCCAAGACGTGGGAAATAACCAAGTTTTCCAGATTTTTATAGAAACCTATAACAATCCTAATGCTATGAAACTCTATGGGGTGGTAGTCCAATGCATGTAGAATCTGCTCGTATTTAAATTGGATTAAAAAAAAAAATTGATAATGAAATTAAGCGAGGCTCTTAAGAATACAACCGGGTTGACAACAGCCTGCATGATACAAGACGTGGGAAATGACCAAATTTTCCAGATTTTTATAGAACCCTATTAAAATCCTAGGGCTATGAAACTCTATGGGGTGGTAGTCCAATGCATGTAGAAACTGCTCGTATTTAAATTAGATTTTTAAAAAATATTCTTGATAGTGAAATTAAGCGAGGCTCTTAAGAATTTAACCGGGTTGACAACAGCCTGCATGATACAAGACGTGGGAAATGACCAAGTTTTCCAGATTTTTATAGAACCCTATTAAAATCCTAGGGCTATGAAACTCTATGGGGTGGTAGTCCAATGCATGTAGAATCTGCTCGTATTTAAATTGGATTTAAAAAAAATATTCTTGATAGTGAAATTGAGCGAGACTCTTAAGAAATTAACCGGGTTGACAACAGCCTGTATGATCCAAGACGTGGGAAATGACCAAGTTTTCCAGATTTTTATAGACGCCTATTAAAATCCTAGGGCTATAAAACTCTATGGGATGGTAGTCCAATGCATGTAGAATCTGCTCGTATTTAAATTGGATTTAAAAAAAAATATTCTTGATAGTGAAATTGAGCGAGACTCTTAAGAAATTAACAGGGTTGACAACAGCCTGTATGATCCAAGACGTGGGAAATGACCAAGTTTTCCAGATTTTTATAGACGCCTATGAAAATCCTAGGGCTATAAAACTCTACGGGGTGGTAGTCCAATGCATGTAGAAGTTGCTCGTATTTAAATTAGATTTGAAAAAAATATTCTTGATAGTGAAATTGAGCGAGACTCTTAAGAAATTAACCGGGTTGACAACAGCCTGTATGATCCAAGACGTGGGAAATGACCAAGTTCTCCAGATTTTTATAGACGCCTATTAAAATCCTAGGGCTATGAAACTCTATGGGGTGGTAGTCCAATGCATGTAGAATCTGCTCGTATTTAAATTGGATTTAAAAAAAAAAATTCTTGATAGTGAAATTAAGCGGGGCTCTTAAGAATTTAACCGGGTTGACAACAGCCTGTGTGATTCAAGACGTGAGAAATGACAAAGTTATCAAGATTTTTATAGACGCCTATGAAAATCCTAGGGCTATGAAACTCTATGGGATGGTAGTCCAATGCATGTAGAATATGCTAGTATTTAAATTGGATTTGAAAAAAATATTCTTGATAGTGAAATTAAGCGAGGCTCTTAAGAATTTAACCGGGTTGACAACAGCCTGTGTGATTCAAGACGTGAGAAATGACAAAGTTATCAAGATTTTTATAGACGCCTATAAACATTCTACGGCTATGAAACTCTATGGGGTGGTAGTCCAATGCATGTAGAATCTGGTCGTATTTAAATTGGATTAAAAAAAAAAAATCTTGATAGTGAAATTAAGCAAGGCTCTTAAGAATTTAACCAGGTTGACAACAGCCTGTATGATCCAAGACGTGGGAAATGACCAAGTTTTCCAGATTTTTATAGACGCCTATAAAAATTATACGGCTATGAAACTTTATGGGGAGGTAGTCCAATGCATGTAGAATCTGGTCGTATTTAAATTGGATTAAAAAAGATATTCTTGATAGTGAAATTAAGCAAGGCTCTTAAGAATTTACCGGGTTGACAACAGCCTGTATGATCCAAGACGTGGGAAATAACCAAGTTTTCCAGATTTTTATAGAAACCTATAACAATCCTAATGCTATGAAACTCTATGGGGTGGTAGTCCAATGCATGTAGAATCTGCTCGTATTTAAATTGGATTAAAAAAAAAATTGATAATGAAATTAAGCGAGGCTCTTAAGAATACAACCGGGTTGACAACAGCCTGCATGATACAAGACGTGGGAAATGACCAAATTTTCCAGATTTTTATAGAACCCTATTAAAATCCTAGGGCTATGAAACTCTATGGGGTGGTAGTCCAATGCATGTAGAAACTGCTCGTATTTAAATTGGATTTTTAAAAAATATTCTTGATAGTGAAATTAAGCGAGGCTCTTAAGAATTTAACCGGGTTGACAACAGCCTGCATGATACAAGACGTGGGAAATGACCAAGTTTTCCAGATTTTTATAGAACCCTATTAAAATCCTAGGGCTATGAAACTCTATGGGGTGGTAGTCCAATGCATGTAGAATCTGCTCGTATTTAAATTGGATTTTAAAAAAATATTCTTGATAGTGAAATTGAGCGAGACTCTTAAGAAATTAACCGGGTTGACAACAGCCTGTATGATCCAAGACGTGGGAAATGACCAAGTTTTCCAGATTTTTATAGACGCCTATTAAAATCCTAGGGCTATAAAACTCTATGGGATGGTAGTCCAATGCATGTAGAATCTGCTCGTATTTAAATTGGATTTAAAAAAAAATATTCTTGATAGTGAAATTGAGCGAGACTCTTAAGAAATTAACAGGGTTGACAACAGCCTGTATGATCCAAGACGTGGGAAATGACCAAGTTTTCCAGATTTTTATAGACGCCTATGAAAATCCTAGGGCTATAAAACTCTACGGGGTGGTAGTCCAATGCATGTAGAAGTTGCTCGTATTTAAATTAGTTTTGAAAAAAATATTCTTGATAGTGAAATTGAGCGAGACTCTTAAGAAATTAACCGGGTTGACAACAGCCTGTATGATCCAAGACGTGGGAAATAACCAAGTTTTCCAGATTTGTATAGAAACCTATGAAAATCCTAATGCTATGAAACTCTATGGGGTGGTAGTCCAATGCATGTAGAATCTGCTCGTATTTAAATTTGATTAAAAAAAAAAAATTGATAGTGAAATTAAGCGAGGCTCTTAAGAATTTAACCGGGTTGACAACAGCCTGCATGATACAAGACGTGGGAAATGACCAAGTTTTCCAGATTTTTATAGAACCCTATTAAAATCCTAGGGCTATGAAACTCTATGGGGTGGTAGTCCAATGCATGCAAAATCTGGTTGTATTTAAATTGGATTAAAAAAAAATATTCTTGATAGTGAAATTAAGCGAGGCTCTTAAGAATTTACCGGGTTGACAACAGCCTGTATGATCCAAGACGTGGGAAATAACCAAGTTTTCTAGATTTTTATAGAAGCCTATTAAAATCCTAATGCTATGAAACTCCATGGGGTGGTAGTCCAATGCATGTAGAATCTGCTCGTATTTAAGTTGGATTTAAAAAAAATATTCTTGATAGTGAAATTAAGCGAGGCTCTTAAGAATTTAACCGGGTTGACAACAGTCTGTATGATACAAGACGTGGGAAATGACCAAGTTTTCTAGATTTTCATAGACGCCTATGAAAATCCTAGGGCTATGAAACTCTACGGGGTGGTAGTCCAATGCATGTAGAATTTGCTCGTATTTAAATTAGATTTAAAAAAAATATTCTTGATAGTGAAATTAGGCGAGGCTCTTAAGAATTTAACCGGGTTGACAACAGTCTGTATGATACAAGACGTGGGAAATGACCAAGTTTTCTAGATTTTTATAGACGCCTATTAAAATCCTAGGGCTATGAAACTGTACGGGGGGGTAGTCCAATGCATGTAGAATTTGCTCGTATTTAAATTGGATTTGAAAAAAATATTCTTGATAGTGAAATTAAGCGAGGCTCTTAAGAATTTAACCAGGTTGACAACAGCCTGTATGATCCAAGACGTGGGAAATGACCAAGTTTTCCAGATTTTTATAGACGCCTATAAAAATTATACGGCTATGAAACTTTATGGGGAGGTAGTCCAATGCATGTAGAATCTGGTCGTATTTAAATTGGATTAAAAAAGATATTCTTGATAGTGAAATTAAGCAAGGCTCTTAAGAATTTACCGGGTTGACAACAGCCTGTATGATCCAAGACGTGGGAAATAACCAAGTTTTCCAGATTTTTATAGAAACCTATAACAATCCTAATGCTATGAAACTCTATGGGGTGGTAGTCCAATGCATGTAGAATCTGCTCGTATTTAAATTGGATTAAAAAAAAAATTGATAATGAAATTAAGCGAGGCTCTTAAGAATACAACCGGGTTGACAACAGCCTGCATGATACAAGACGTGGGAAATGACCAAATTTTCCAGATTTTTATAGAACCCTATTAAAATCCTAGGGCTATGAAACTCTATGGGGTGGTAGTCCAATGCATGTAGAAACTGCTCGTATTTAAATTGGATTTTTAAAAAATATTCTTGATAGTGAAATTAAGCGAGGCTCTTAAGAATTTAACCGGGTTGACAACAGCCTGCATGATACAAGACGTGGGAAATGACCAAGTTTTCCAGATTTTTATAGAACCCTATTAAAATCCTAGGGCTATGAAACTCTATGGGGTGGTAGTCCAATGCATGTAGAATCTGCTCGTATTTAAATTGGATTTTAAAAAAATATTCTTGATAGTGAAATTGAGCGAGACTCTTAAGAAATTAACCGGGTTGACAACAGCCTGTATGATCCAAGACGTGGGAAATGACCAAGTTTTCCAGATTTTTATAGACGCCTATTAAAATCCTAGGGCTATAAAACTCTATGGGATGGTAGTCCAATGCATGTAGAATCTGCTCGTATTTAAATTGGATTTAAAAAAAAATATTCTTGATAGTGAAATTGAGCGAGACTCTTAAGAAATTAACAGGGTTGACAACAGCCTGTATGATCCAAGACGTGGGAAATGACCAAGTTTTCCAGATTTTTATAGACGCCTATGAAAATCCTAGGGCTATAAAACTCTACGGGGTGGTAGTCCAATGCATGTAGAAGTTGCTCGTATTTAAATTAGTTTTGAAAAAAATATTCTTGATAGTGAAATTGAGCGAGACTCTTAAGAAATTAACCGGGTTGACAACAGCCTGTATGATCCAAGACGTGGGAAATAACCAAGTTTTCTAGATTTTTATAGAAGCCTATTAAAATCCTAATGCTATGAAACTCCATGGGGTGGTAGTCCAATGCATGTAGAATCTGCTCGTATTTAAGTTGGATTTGAAAAAAATATTCTTGATAGTGAAATTAGGCGAGGCTCTTAAGAATTTAACCGGGTTGACAACAGTCTGTATGATACAAGACGTGGGAAATGACCAAGTTTTCTAGATTTTTATAGACGCCTATTAAAATCCTAGGGCTATGAAACTGTACGGGGTGGTAGTCCAATACATGTAGAATTTGCTCGTATTTAAATTGGATTTGAAAAAAATATTCTTGATAGTGAAATTAAGCGAGGCTCTTAAGAATTTAACCAGGTTGACAACAGCCTGTATGATCCAAGACGTGGGAAATGACCAAGTTTTCCAGATTTTTATAGACGCCTATAAAAATTATACGGCTATGAAACTTTATGGGGAGGTAGTCCAATGCATGTAGAATCTGGTCGTATTTAAATTGGATTAAAAAAGATATTCTTGATAGTGAAATTAAGCAAGGCTCTTAAGAATTTAACCGGGTTGACAACAGCCTGTATGATCCAAGACGTGGGAAATAACCAAGTTTTCCAGATTTTTATAGAAACCTATAACAATCCTAATGCTATGAAACTCTATGGGGTGGTAGTCCAATGCATGTAGAATCTGCTCGTATTTAAATTGGATTAAAAAAAAAATTGATAATGAAATTAAGCGAGGCTCTTAAGAATACAACCGGGTTGACAACAGCCTGCATGATACAAGACGTGGGAAATGACCAAATTTTCCAGATTTTTATAGAACCCTATTAAAATCCTAGGGCTATGAAACTCTATGGGGTGGTAGTCCAATGCATGTAGAAACTGCTCGTATTTAAATTGGATTTTTAAAAAATATTCTTGATAGTGAAATTAAGCGACGCTCTTAAGAATTTAACCGGGTTGACAACAGCCTGCATGATACAAGACGTGGGAAATGACCAAGTTTTCCAGATTTTTATAGAACCCTATTAAAATCCTAGGGCTATGAAACTCTATGGGGTGGTAGTCCAATGCATGTAGAATCTGCTCGTATTTAAATTGGATTTTAAAAAAATATTCTTGATAGTGAAATTGAGCGAGACTCTTAAGAAATTAACCGGGTTGACAACAGCCTGTATGATCCAAGACGTGGGAAATGACCAAGTTTTCCAGATTTTTATAGACGCCTATTAAAATCCTAGGGCTATAAAACTCTATGGGATGGTAGTCCAATGCATGTAGAATCTGCTCGTATTTAAATTGGATTTAAAAAAAAATTGATAATGAAATTAAGCGAGGCTCTTAAGAATACAACCGGGTTGACAACAGCCTGCATGATACAAGACGTGGGAAATGACCAAATTTTCCAGATTTTTATAGAACCCTATTAAAATCCTAGGGCTATGAAACTCTATGGGGTGGTAGTCCAATGCATGTAGAAACTGCTCGTATTTAAATTGGATTTTTAAAAAATATTCTTGATAGTGAAATTAAGCGACGCTCTTAAGAATTTAACCGGGTTGACAACAGCCTGCATGATACAAGACGTGGGAAATGACCAAGTTTTCCAGATTTTTATAGAACCCTATTAAAATCCTAGGGCTATGAAACTCTATGGGGTGGTAGTCCAATGCATGTAGAATCTGCTCGTATTTAAATTGGATTTTAAAAAAATATTCTTGATAGTGAAATTGAGCGAGACTCTTAAGAAATTAACCGGGTTGACAACAGCCTGTATGATCCAAGACGTGGGAAATGACCAAGTTTTCCAGATTTTTATAGACGCCTATTAAAATCCTAGGGCTATAAAACTCTATGGGATGGTAGTCCAATGCATGTAGAATCTGCTCGTATTTAAATTGGATTTAAAAAAAAATATTCTTGATAGTGAAATTGAGCGAGACTCTTAAGAAATTAACAGGGTTGACAACAGCCTGTATGATCCAAGACGTGGGAAATGACCAAGTTTTCCAGATTTTTATAGACGCCTATAAAAATCCTAGGGCTATAAAACTCTACGGGGTGGTAGTCCAATGCATGTAGAAGTTGCTCGTATTTAAATTAGATTTGAAAAAAATATTCTTGATAGTGAAATTGAGCGAGACTCTTAAGAAATTAACCGGGTTGACAACAGCCTGTATGATCCAAGACGTGGGAAATGACCAAGTTCTCCAGATTTTTATAGACGCCTATTAAAATCCTAGGGCTATGAAACTCTATGGGGTGGTAGTCCAATGCATGTAGAATCTGCTCGTATTTAAATTGGATTAAAAAAAAAAAATTCTTGATAGTGAAATTAAGCGGGGCTCTTAAGAATTTAACCGGGTTGACAACAGCCTGTGTGATTCAAGACGTGAGAAATGACAAAGTTATCAAGATTTTTATAGACGCCTATAAAAATCCTAGGGCTATGAAACTCTATGGGATGGTAGTCCAATGCATGTAGAATATGCTAGTATTTAAATTGGATTTGAAAAAAATATTCTTGATAGTCAAATTAAGCGAGGCTCTTAAGAATTTAACCGGGTTGACAACAGTCTGTATGATACAAGACGTGGGAAATGACCAAGTTTTCTAGATTTTTATAGACTCCTATGAAAACCCTAGGGCTATGAAACTCTACGGGGTGGTAGTCCAATGCATGTAGAATCTGGTCCTATTTAAATTGGATTAAAAAAAATATTCTTGATAGTGAAATTAAGCAAGGCTCTTAAGAATTTACCGGGTTGACAACAGCCTGTATGATCCAAGACGTGGGAAATAACCAAGTTTTCCAGATTTTTATAGAAACCTATAAAAATCCTAATGCTATGAAACTTTATAGGGTGGTAGTCCAATACATGCAGAATCTGCTCGTATTTAAATTGGATTAAAAAAAAAAATTGATAGTGAAATTAAGCGAGGCTCTTAAGAATTTAACCGGGTTGACAACAGCTTGCATGATACAAGACGTGGGAAATGACCAAATTCCAGATTTTTATAGAACCCTATTAAAATCCTAGGGCTATGAAACTCTATGGGGTGGTAGTCCAATGCATGTAGAATCTGCTCGTATTTAAATTGGATTTTTAAAAAATATTCTTGATAGTGAAATTAAGCGAGGCTCTTAAGAATTTAACCGGGTTGACAACAGCCTGCATGATACAAGACGTGGGAAATGACCAAGTTTTCCAGATTTTTATAGAACCCTATTAAAATCCTAAGACTATGAAACTCTATGTGGTGGTAGTCCAATGCATGTAGAATCTGCTCGTATTTAAATTGGATTAAAAAAAAAAATTGATAATGAAATTAAGCGAGGCTCTTAAGAATACAACCGGGTTGACAACAGCCTGCATGATACAAGACGTGGGAAATGACCAAATTTTCCAGATTTTTATAGAACCCTATTAAAATCCTAGGGCTATGAAACTCTATGGGGTGGTAGTCCAATGCATGTAGAAACTGCTCGTATTTAAATTGGATTTTTAAAAAATATTCTTGATAGTGAAATTAAGCGAGGCTCTTAAGAATTTAACCGGGTTGACAACAGCCTGCATGATACAAGACGTGGGAAATGACCAAGTTTTCCAGATTTTTATAGAACCCTATTAAAATCCTAGGGCTATGAAACTCTATGGGGTGGTAGTCCAATGCATGTAGAATCTGCTCGTATTTAAATTGGATTTTAAAAAAATATTCTTGATAGTGAAATTGAGCGAGACTCTTAAGAAATTAACCGGGTTGACAACAGCCTGTATGATCCAAGACGTGGGAAATGACCAAGTTTTCCAGATTTTTATAGACGCCTATTAAAATCCTAGGGCTATAAAACTCTATGGGATGGTAGTCCAATGCATGTAGAATCTGCTCGTATTTAAATTGGATTTAAAAAAAAATATTCTTGATAGTGAAATTGAGCGAGACTCTTAAGAAATTAACAGGGTTGACAACAGCCTGTATGATCCAAGACGTGGGAAATGACCAAGTTTTCCAGATTTTTATAGACGCCTATTAAAATCCTAGGGCTATAAAACTCTACGGGGTGGTAGTCCAATGCATGTAGAAGTTGCTCGTATTTAAATTAGATTTGAAAAAAATATTCTTGATAGTGAAATTGAGCGAGACTCTTAAGAAATTAACCGGGTTGACAACAGCCTGTATGATCCAAGACGTGGGAAATGACCAAGTTCTCCAGATTTTTATAGACGCCTATTAAAATCCTAGGGCTATGAAACTCTATGGGGTGGTAGTCCAATGCATGTAGAATCTGCTCGTATTTAAATTGGATTTAAAAAAAAAAATTCTTGATAGTGAAATTAAGCGGGGCTCTTAAGAATTTAACCGGGTTGACAACAGCCTGTGTGATTCAAGACGTGAGAAATGACAAAGTTATCAAGATTTTTATAGACGCCTATAAAAATCCTAGGGCTATGAAACTCTATGGGATGGTAGTCCAATGCATGTAGAATATGCTAGTATTTAAATTGGATTTGAAAAAAATATTCTTGATAGTCAAATTAAGCGAGGCTCTTAAGAATTTAACCGGGTTGACAACAGTCTGTATGATACAAGACTTGGGAAATGACCAAGTTTTCTAGATTTTTATAGACTCCTATGAAAACCCTAGGGCTATGAAACTCTACGGGGTGGTAGTCCAATGCATGTAGAATCTGGTCCTATTTAAATTGGATTAAAAAAAATATTCTTGATAGTGAAATTAAGCAAGGCTCTTAAGAATTTACCGGGTTGACAACAGCCTGTATGATCCAAGACGTGGGAAATAACCAAGTTTTCCAGATTTTTATAGAAACCTATAAAAATCCTAATGCTATGAAACTTTATAGGGTGGTAGTCCAATACATGCAGAATCTGCTCGTATTTAAATTGGATTAAAAAAAAAAAATTGATAGTGAAATTAAGCGAGGCTCTTAAGAATTTAACCGGGTTGACAACAGCTTGCATGATACAAGACGTGGGAAATGACCAAATTCCAGATTTTTATAGAACCCTATTAAAATCCTAGGGCTATGAAACTCTATGGGGTGGTAGTCCAATGCATGTAGAATCTGCTCGTATTTAAATTGGATTTTTAAAAAATATTCTTGATAGTGAAATTAAGCGAGGCTCTTAAGAATTTAACCGGGTTGACAACAGCCTGCATGATACAAGACGTGGGAAATGACCAAGTTTTCCAGATTTTTATAGAACCCTATTAAAATCCTAAGACTATGAAACTCTATGTGGTGGTAGTCCAATGCATGTAGAATCTGCTCGTATTTAAATTGGATTAAAAAAAAAAATTTGATAGTGAAATTAAGCGAGGCTCTTAAGAATCTAACCGGGTTGACAACAGCCTGTATGATCCAAGACGTGAGAAATGACAAAGTTATCAAGATTTTTATAGACGCCTATTAAAATCCTAAGGCTATGAAACTCTACGGGATGGTAGTCCAATGCATGTAGAATCTGCTCGTATTTAAATAGGATTTAAAAAAAATATTCTTGATAGTGAAATTGAGCGAGACTCTTAAGAAATTAACCGGGTTGACAGCAGCCTGTATGATCCAAGACGTGGGAAATGACCAAGTTTTCCAGATTTTTATAGACGCCTATTAAAATCCTAGGGCTATGAAACTCTATGGGGTGGTAGTCCAATGCATGTAGAATCTGCTCGTATTTAAATTGGATTTAAAAAAAAAAATTCTTGATAGTGAAATTAAGCGAGGCTCTTAAGAATTTAACCGGGTTGACAACAGCCTGTGTGATTCAAGACGTGAGAAATGACAAAGTTATCAAGATTTTTATAGACGCCTATAAAAATCCTAGGGCTATGAAACTCCATGGGATGGTAGTCCAATGCATGTAGAATATGCTAGTATTTAAATTGGATTTGAAAAAATATTCTTGATAGTCAAATTAAGCGAGGCTCTTAAGAATTTAACCGGGTTGACAACAGTCTGTATGATACAAGACGTGGGAAATGACCAAGTTTTCTAGATTTTTATAGAAGCCTATGAAAATCCTAATGCTATGAAACTCCATGGGGTGGTAGTCCAATGCATGTAGAATCTGCTCGTATTTAAGTTGGATTTAAAAAAAATATTCTTGATAGTGAAATTAAGCGAGGCTCTTAAGAATTTAACCGGGTTGACAACAGTCTGTATGATACAAGACGTGGGAAATGACCAAGTTTTCTAGATTTTTATAGACGCCTATGAAAATCCTAGGGCTATGAAACTCTACGGGGTGGTAGTCCAATGCATGTAGAATTTGCTCGTATTTAAATTAGATTTGACAAAAATATTCTTGATAGTGAAATTAAGCGAGGCTCTTAAGAATTTAACCGGGTTGACAACAGTCTGTATGATACAAGACGTGGGAAATGACCAAGTTTTCTAGATTTTTATAGACGCCTATTGAAATCCTAGGCCTATGAAACTGTACGGGGTGGTAGTCCAATGCATGTAGAATCTGCTCGTATTTAAATTGGAAAAAAAAAAAAAATTGATAATGAAATTAAGCGAGGCTCTTAAGAATACAACCGGGTTGACAACAGCCTGCATGATACAAGACGTGGGAAATGACCAAGTTTTCCAGATTTTTATAGAACCCTATTAAAATCCTAGGGCTATGAAACTCTATGGGATGGTAGTCCAATGCATGTAGAATCTGCTCGTATTTAAATTGGATTTTTTAAAAATATTCTTGATAGTGAAATTAAGCGAGGCTCTTAAGAATTTAACCGGGTTGACAACAGCCTGCATGATACAAGACGTGGGAAATGACCAAGTTTTCCAGATTTTTATAGAACCCTATTAAAATCCTAGGACTATGAAACTCTATGTGGTGGTAGTCCAATGCATGTAGAATCTGCTCGTATTTAAATTGGATTAAAAAAAAAAATTTGATAGTGAAATTAAGCGAGGCTCTTAAGAATTTAACCGGGTTGACAACAGCCTGTATGATCCAAGACGTGAGAAATGACAAAGTTATCAAGATTTTTATAGACGCCTATTAAAATCCTAAGGCTATGAAACTCTACGGGATGGTAGTCCAATGCATGTAGAATCTGCTCGTATTTAAATAGGATTTAAAAAAAATATTCTTGATAGTGAAATTGAGCGAGACTCTTAAGAAATTAACCGGGTTGACAACAGCCTGTATGATCCAAGACGTGGGAAATGACCAAGTTTTCCAGATTTTTATAGACGCCTATTAAAATCCTAGGGCTATGAAACTCTATGGGGTGGTAGTCCAATGCATGTAGAATCTGCTCGTATTTAAATTGGATTTAAAAAAAAAAATTCTTGATAGTGAAATTAAGCGAGGCTCTTAAGAATTTAACCGGGTTGACAACAGCCTGTGTGATTCAAGACGTGAGAAATGACAAAGTTATCAAGATTTTTATAGACGCCTATGAAAATCCTAGGGCTATGAAACTCTATGGGATGGTAGTCCAATGCATGTAGAATATGCTAGTATTTAAATTGGATTTGAAAAAAATATTCTTGATAGTCAAATTAAGCGAGGCTCTTAAGAATTTAACCGGGTTGACAACAGTCTGTATGATAAAAGACGTGGGAAATGACCAAGTTTTCTAGATTTTTATAGACGCCTATTAAAACCCTAGGGCTATGAAACTCTACGGGGTGGTAGTCCAATGCATGTAGAATCTGGTCGTATTTAAATTGGATTAAAAAAAATATTCTTGATAGTGAAATTAAGCAAGGCTCTTAAGAATTTACCGGGTTGACAACAGCCTGTATGATCCAAGACGTGGGAAATAACCAAGTTTTCCAGATTTTTATAGAAACCTATAAAAATCCTAATGCTATGAAACTCTATGGGGTGGTAGTCCAATACATGTAGAATCTGCTCGTATTTAAATTGGATTAAAAAAAAAAATTGATAGTGAAATTAAGCGAGGCTCTTAAGAATTTAACCGGGTTGACAACAGCTTGCATGATACAAGACGTGGGAAATGACCAAATTCCAGATTTTTATAGAACCCTATTAAAATCCTAGGGCTATGAAACTCTATGGGGTGGTAGTCCAATGCATGTAGAATCTGCTCGTATTTAAATTGGATTTTTAAAAAATATTCTTGATAGTGAAATTAAGCGAGGCTCTTAAGAATTTAACCGGGTTGACAACAGCCTGCATGATACAAGACGTGGGAAATGACCAAGTTTTCCAGATTTTTATAGAACCCTATTAAAATCCTAGGACTATGAAACTCTATGTGGTGGTAGTCCAATGCATGTAGAATCTGCTCGTATTTAAATTGGATTAAAAAAAAAAATTTGATAGTGAAATTAAGCGAGGCTCTTAAGAATTTAACCGGGTTGACAACAGCCTGTATGATCCAAGACGTGAGAAATGACAAAGTTATCAAGATTTTTATAGACGCCTATTAAAATCCTAAGGCTATGAAACTCTACGGGATGGTAGTCCAATGCATGTAGAATCTGCTCGTATTTAAATAGGATTTAAAAAAAATATTCTTGATAGTGAAATTGAGCGAGACTCTTAAGAAATTAACCGGGTTGACAACAGCCTGTATGATCCAAGACGTGGGAAATGACCAAGTTTTCCAGATTTTTATAGACGCCTATTAAAATCCTAGGGCTATGAAACTCTATGGGGTGGTAGTCCAATGCATGTAGAATCTGCTCGTATTTAAATTGGATTTAAAAAAAAAAATTCTTGATAGTGAAATTAAGCGAGGCTCTTAAGAATTTAACCGGGTTGACAACAGCCTGTGTGATTCAAGACGTGAGAAATGACAAAGTTATCAAGATTTTTATAGACGCCTATTAAAATCCTAGGGCTATGAAACTCTATGAGATGGTAGTCCAATGCATGTAGAATATGCTAGTATTTAAATTGGATTAAAAAAAATATTCTTGATAGTCAAATTAAGCGAGGCTCTTAAGAATTTAACCGGGTTGACAACAGTCTGTATGATACAAGACGTGGGAAATGACCAAGTTTTCTAGATTTTTATAGACGCCTATAATAACCCTAGGGCTATGAAACTCTACGGGGTGGTAGTCCAATGCATGTAGAATTTGCTCGTATTTAAATTGGATTTAAAAAAAATATTCTTGATAGTGAAATTAAGCGAGGCTCTTAAGAATTTACCGGGTTGACAACAGCCTGTATGATCCAAGACGTGGGAAATAACCAAGTTTTCCAGATTTTTATAGAAACCTATTAAAATCCTAATGCTATGAAACTCTATGGGGTGGTAGTCCAATGCATGTAGAATCTGCTCGTATTTAAATTGGATTAAAAAAAAAATCTTGATAGTGAAATTAAGCAAGGCTCTTAAGAATTTACCGGGTTGACAACAGCCTGTATGATCCAAGACGTGGGAAATAACCAAGTTTTCCAGATTTTTATAGAAACCTATTAAAATCCTAATGCTATGAAACTCTATGGGGTGGTACTCCAATGCATGTAGAATCTGCTCGTATTTAAATTTGATTAAAAAAAAAAAAATTGATAGTGAAATTAAGCGAGGCTCTTAAGAATACAACCGGGTTGACAACAGCCTGCATGATACAAGACGTGGGAAATGACCAAGTTTTCCAGATTTTTATAGAACCCTATTAAAATCCTAGGGCTATGAAACTCTACGGGGTGGTAGTCCAATGCATGTAGAATTTGCTCGTATTTAAATTGGATTTAAAAAAAATATTCTTGATAGTAAAATTAAGCGAGGCTCTTAAGAATTTACCGGGTTGACAACAGCCTGTATGATCCAAGACGTGGGAAATAACCAAGTTTTCCAGATTTTTATAGAAACCTATAAAAATCCTAATGCTATGAAACTCTATGGGGTGGTAGTCCAATGCATGTAGAATCTGCTCGTATTTAAATTGGATTAAAAAAAAAATCTTGATAGTGAAATTAAGCAAGGCTCTTAAGAATTTACCGGGTTGACAACAGCCTGTATGATCCAAGACGTGGGAAATAACCAAGTTTTCCAGATTTTTATAGAAACCTATTAAAATCCTAATGCTATGAAACTCTATGGGGTGGTAGTCCAATGCATGTAGAATCTGCTCGTATTTAAATTTGATTAAAAAAAAAAAAATTGATAGTGAAATTAAGCGAGGCTCTTAAGAATACAACCGGGTTGACAACAGCCTGCATGATACAAGACGTGGGAAATGACCAAGTTTTCCAGATTTTTATAGAACCCTATTAAAATCCTAGGGCTATGAAACTCTATGGGGTGGTAGTCCAATGCATGTAGAATCTGCTCGTATTTAAATTGGATTTTTAAAAAATATTCTTGATAGTGAAATTAAGCGAGGCTCTTAAGAATTTAACCGGGTTGACAACAGCCTGCATGATACAAGACGTGGGAAATGACCAAGTTTTTCAGATTTTTATAGAACCCTATTAAAATCCTAGGGCTATGAAACTCTATGGGGTGGTAGTCCAATGCATGTAGAATCTGCTCGTATTTAAATTAGATTTGAAAAAAATATTCTTGATAGTGAAATTAAGCGAGGCTCTTAAGAATTTAACCAGGTTGACAACAGCCTGTATGATCCAAGACGTGGGAAATGACCAAGTTTTCCAGATTTTTATAGACGCCTATTAAAATCCTAGGGCTATGAAACTCTATGGGGTGGTAGTCCAATGCATGTAGAATCTGCTCGTATTTAAATTGGATTTAAAAAAAAAAATTCTTGATAGTGAAATTAAGCGAGGCTCTTAAGAATTTAACCGGGTTGACAACAGCCTGTGTGATTCAAGACGTGAGAAATGACAAAGTTATCAAGATTTTTATAGACGCCTATAAAAATCCTAGGGCTATGAAACTCTATGGGAGGGTAGTCCAATGCATGTAGAATATGCTAGTATTTAAATTGGATTTGAAAAAAATATTCTTGATAGTGAAATTAAGCGAGGCTCTTAAGAATTTACCGGGTTGACAACAGCCTGTATGATCCAAGACGTGGGAAATAACCAAGTTTTCCAGATTTTTATAGAAACCTATAAAAATCCTAATGCTATGAAACTCTATGGGGTGGTAGTCCAATACATGTAGAATCTGCTCGTATTTAAATTGGATTAAAAAAAAAAAATTGATAGTGAAATTAAGCGAGGCTCTTAAGAATTTAACCGGGTTGACAACAGCTTGCATGATACAAGACGTGGGAAATGACCAAATTCCAGATTTTTATAGAACCCTATTAAAATCCTAGGGCTATGAAACTCTATGGGGTGGTAGTCCAATGCATGTAGAATCTGCTCGTATTTAAATTGGATTTTTAAAAAATATTCTTGATAGTGAAATTAAGCGAGGCTCTTAAGAATTTAACCGGGTTGACAACAGCCTGCATGATACAAGACGTGGGAAATGACCAAGTTTTCCAGATTTTTATAGAACCCTATTAAAATCCTAGGACTATGAAACTCTATGTGGTGGTAGTCCAATGCATGTAGAATCTGCTCGTATTTAAATTGGATTAAAAAAAAAAATTTGATAGTGAAATTAAGCGAGGCTCTTAAGAATTTAACCGGGTTGACAACAGCCTGTATGATCCAAGACGTGAGAAATGACAAAGTTATCAAGATTTTTATAGACGCCTATTAAAATCCTAAGGCTATGAAACTCTACGGGATGGTAGTCCAATGCATGTAGAATCTGCTCGTATTTAAATAGGATTTAAAAAAAATATTCTTGATAGTGAAATTGAGCGAGACTCTTAAGAAATTAACCGGGTTGACAACAGCCTGTATGATCCAAGACGTGGGAAATGACCAAGTTTTCCAGATTTTTATAGACGCCTATTAAAATCCTAGGGCTATGAAACTCTATGGGGTGGTAGTCCAATGCATGTAGAATCTGCTCGTATTTAAATTGGATTTAAAAAAAAAAATTCTTGATAGTGAAATTAAGCGAGGCTCTTAAGAATTTAACCGGGTTGACAACAGCCTGTGTGATTCAAGACGTGAGAAATGACAAAGTTATCAAGATTTTTATAGACGCCTATAAAAATCCTAGGGCTATGAAACTCTATGAGATGGTAGTCCAATGCATGTAGAATATGCTAGTATTTAAATTGGATTAAAAAAAATATTCTTGATAGTCAAATTAAGCGAGGCTCTTAAGAATTTAACCGGGTTGACAACAGTCTGTATGATACAAGACGTGGGAAATGACCAAGTTTTCTAGATTTTTATAGACGCCTATAATAACCCTAGGGCTATGAAACTCTACGGGGTGGTAGTCCAATGCATGTAGAATTTGCTCGTATTTAAATTGGATTTAAAAAAAATATTCTTGATAGTGAAATTAAGCGAGGCTCTTAAGAATTTACCGGGTTGACAACAGCCTGTATGATCCAAGACGTGGGAAATAACCAAGTTTTCCAGATTTTTATAGAAACCTATAAAAATCCTAATGCTATGAAACTCTATGGGGTGGTAGTCCAATGCATGTAGAATCTGCTCGTATTTAAATTGGATTAAAAAAAAAATCTTGATAGTGAAATTAAGCAAGGCTCTTAAGAATTTACCGGGTTGACAACAGCCTGTATGATCCAAGACGTGGGAAATAACCAAGTTTTCCAGATTTTTATAGAAACCTATTAAAATCCTAATGCTATGAAACTCTATGGGGTGGTAGTCCAATGCATGTAGAATCTGCTCGTATTTAAATTTGATTAAAAAAAAAAAAATTGATAGTGAAATTAAGCGAGGCTCTTAAGAATACAACCGGGTTGACAACAGCCTGCATGATACAAGACGTGGGAAATGACCAAGTTTTCCAGATTTTTATAGAACCCTATTAAAATCCTAGGGCTATGAAACTCTACGGGGTGGTAGTCCAATGCATGTAGAATTTGCTCGTATTTAAATTGGATTTAAAAAAAATATTCTTGATAGTAAAATTAAGCGAGGCTCTTAAGAATTTACCGGGTTGACAACAGCCTGTATGATCCAAGACGTGGGAAATAACCAAGTTTTCCAGATTTTTATAGAAACCTATAAAAATCCTAATGCTATGAAACTCTATGGGGTGGTAGTCCAATGCATGTAGAATCTGCTCGTATTTAAATTGGATTAAAAAAAAAATCTTGATAGTGAAATTAAGCAAGGCTCTTAAGAATTTACCGGGTTGACAACAGCCTGTATGATCCAAGACGTGGGAAATAACCAAGTTTTCCAGATTTTTATAGAAACCTATTAAAATCCTAATGCTATGAAACTCTATGGGGTGGTAGTCCAATGCATGTAGAATCTGCTCGTATTTAAATTTGATTAAAAAAAAAAAAATTGATAGTGAAATTAAGCGAGGCTCTTAAGAATACAACCGGGTTGACAACAGCCTGCATGATACAAGACGTGGGAAATGACCAAGTTTTCCAGATTTTTATAGAACCCTATTAAAATCCTAGGGCTATGAAACTCTATGGGGTGGTAGTCCAATGCATGTAGAATCTGCTCGTATTTAAATTGGATTTTTAAAAAATATTCTTGATAGTGAAATTAAGCGAGGCTCTTAAGAATTTAACCGGGTTGACAACAGCCTGCATGATACAAGACGTGGGAAATGACCAAGTTTTTCAGATTTTTATAGAACCCTATTAAAATCCTAGGGCTATGAAACTCTATGGGGTGGTAGTCCAATGCATGTAGAATCTGCTCGTATTTAAATTAGATTTGAAAAAAATATTCTTGATAGTGAAATTAAGCGAGGCTCTTAAGAATTTAACCAGGTTGACAACAGCCTGTATGATCCAAGACGTGGGAAATGACCAAGTTTTCCAGATTTTTATAGACGCCTATTAAAATCCTAGGGCTATGAAACTCTATGGGGTGGTAGTCCAATGCATGTAGAATCTGCTCGTATTTAAATTGGATTTAAAAAAAAAAATTCTTGATAGTGAAATTAAGCGAGGCTCTTAAGAATTTAACCGGGTTGACAACAGCCTGTGTGATTCAAGACGTGAGAAATGACAAAGTTATCAAGATTTTTATAGACGCCTATAAAAATCCTAGGGCTATGAAACTCTATGGGAGGGTAGTCCAATGCATGTAGAATATGCTAGTATTTAAATTGGATTTGAAAAAAATATTCTTGATAGTGAAATTAAGCGAGGCTCTTAAGAATTTACCGGGTTGACAACAGCCTGTATGATCCAAGACGTGGGAAATAACCAAGTTTTCCAGATTTTTATAGAAACCTATAAAAATCCTAATGCTATGAAACTCTATGGGGTGGTAGTCCAATGCATGTAGAATCTGCTCGTATTTAAATTGGATTAAAAAAAAAAAATTGCTAGTGAAATTAAGCGAGGCTCTTAAGAATTTAACCGGGTTGACAACAGCCTGCATGATACAAGCCGTGGGAAATGATCAAATTCCAGATTTTTATAGAACCCTATTAAAATCCTAGGGCTATGAAACTCTATGGGGTGGTAGTCCAATGCATGTAGAATCTGCTCGTATTTAAATTGGATTAAAAAAAAAATTTGATAGTGAAATTAAGCGAGGCTCTTAAGAATTTAACCGGGTTGACAACAGCCTGTATGATCCAAGACGTGAGAAATGACAAAGTTATCAAGATTTTTATAGACGCCTATTAAAATCCTAAGGCTATGAAACTCTACGGGATGGTAGTCCAATGCATGTAGAATCTGCTCGTATTTAAATAGGATTTAAAAAAAATATTCTTGATAGTGAAATTGAGCGAGACTCTTAAGAAATTAACCGGGTTGACAACAGCCTGTATGATCCAAGACGTGGGAAATGACTAAGTTTTCCAGATTTTTATAGACGCCTATTAAAATCCTAGGGCTATGAAACTCTATGGGGTGGTAGTCCAATGCATGTAGAATCTGCTCGTATTTAAATTGGATTTTAAAAAAAAATTCTTGATAGTGAAATTAAGCGAAGCTCTTAAGAATTTAACCGGGTTGACAACAGCCTGTGTGATTCAAGACGTGAGAAATGACAAAGTTATCAAGATTTTTATAGACGCCTATGAAAATCCTAGGGCTATGAAACTCTATGGGATGGTAGTCCAATGCATGTAGAATATGCTAGTATTTAAATTGGATTTGAAAAAAATATTCTTGATAGTCAAATTAAGCGAGGCTCTTAAGAATTTAACCGGGTTGACAACAGTCTGTATGATACAAGACGTGGGAAATGACCAAGTTTTCTAGATTTTTATAGACGCCTATTATAACCCTAGGGCTATGAAACTCTACGGGGTGGTAGTCCAATGCATGTAGAATTTGCTCGTATTTAAATTGGATTTAAAAAAAATATTCTTGATAGTTAAATTAAGCGAGGCTCTTAAGAATTTAACCAGGTTGACAACAGCCTGTATGATCCAAGACGTGGGAAATGACCAAGTTTTCCAGATTTTTATAGACGCCTATAAAAATCCTAGGGCTATGAAACTTTATGGGATGGTAGTCCAATGCATGTAGAATCTGCTCGTATTTAAATTGGATTTAAAAAAAAATATTCTTGATAGTGAAATTAAGCGAGGCTCTTAAGAATTTACCGGGTTGACAACAGCCTGTATGATCCAAGACGTGGGAAATAACCAAGTTTTCCAGATTTTTATAGAAACCTATGAAAATCCTAATGCTATGAAACTCTATGGGGTGGTAGTCCAATGCATGTAGAATCTGCTCGTATTTAAATTGGATTAAAAAAAAAATTGATAGTGAAATTAAGCGAGGCTCTTAAGAATTTAACCGGGTTGACAACAGCCTGCATGATACAAGACGTGGGAAATGATCAAATTCCAGATTTTTATAGAACCCTATTAAAATCCTAGGGCTATGAAACTCTATGGGATGGTAGTCCAATGCATGTAGAATCTGCTCGTATTTAAATTGGATTTAAAAAAAATATTCTTGATAGTTAAATTAAGCGAGGCTCTTAAGAATTTAACCGGGTTGACAACAGTCTGTATGATACAAGACGTGGGAAATGACCAAGTTTTCCAGATTTTTATAGACGCCTATTAAAATCCTAGGGCTATGAAACTCTATGGGGTGGTAGTCCAATGCATGTAGAATCTGTTCGTATTTAAATTGGATTTAAAAAAAAAAATTTTTGATAGTGAAATTAAGCGAGGCTCTTAAGAATTTAACCGGGTTGACAACAGCCTGTGTGATTCAAGACGTGAGAAATGGCAAAGTTATCAAGATTTTTATAGACGCCAAAAAAAATCCTAGGGCTATGAAACTCTATGGGATGGTAGTCCAATGCATGTAGAATATGCTAGTATTTAAATTGGATTTGAAAAAAATATTCTTGATAGTCAAATTAAGCGAGGCTCTTAAGAATTTAACCGGGTTGACAACAGTCTGTATGATACAAGACGTGGGAAATGACCAAGTTTTCTAGATTTTTATAGACGCCTATAATAACCCTAGGGCTATGAAACTCTACGGGGTGGTAGTCCAATGCATGTAGAATTTGCTCGTATTTAAATTGGATTTAAAAAAAATATTCTTGATAGTTAAATTAAGCGAGGCTCTTAAGAATTTAACCAGGTTGACAACAGCCTGTATGATCCAAGACGTGGGAAATGACCAAGTTTTCCAGATTTTTATAGACGCCTATGAAAATCCTAGGGCTATGAAACTTTATGGGATGGTAGTCCAATGCATGTAGAATCTGCTCGTATTTAAATTGGATTTAAAAAAAAATATTCATGATAGTGAAATTAAGCGAGGCTCTTAAGAATTTACCGGGTTGACAACAGCCTGTATGATCCAAGACGTGGGAAATAACCAAGTTTTCCAGATTTTTATAGAAACCTATAAAAATCCTAATGCTATGAAACTCTATGGGGTGGTAGTCCAATGCATGTAGAATCTGCTCGTATTTAAATTGGATTAAAAAAAAAATTGATAGTGAAATTAAGCGAGGCTCTTAAGAATTTAACCGGGTTGACAACAGCCTGCATGATACAAGACGTGGGAAATGATCAAATTCCAGATTTTTATAGAACCCTATTAAAATCCTAGGGCTATGAAACTCTATGGGATGGTAGTCCAATGCATGTAGAATCTGCTCGTATTTAAATTGGATTTAAAAAAAATATTCTTGATAGTTAAATTAAGCGAGGCTCTTAAGAATTTAACCGGGTTGACAACAGTCTGTATGATACAAGACGTGGGAAATGACCAAGTTTTCCAGATTTTTATAGACGCCTATTAAAATCCTAGGGCTATGAAACTCTATGGGGTGGTAGTCCAATGCATGTAGAATCTGCTCGTATTTAAATTGGATTTAAAAAAAAAAAATTTTGATAGTGAAATTAAGCGAGGCTCTTAAGAATTTAACCGGGTTGACAACAGCCTGTGTGATTCAAGACGTGAGAAATGGCAAAGTTATCAAGATTTTTATAGACGCCAAAAAAAATCCTAGGGCTATGAAACTCTATGGGATGGTAGTCCAATGCATGTAGAATATGCTAGTATTTAAATTGGATTTGAAAAAAATATTCTTGATAGTCAAATTAAGCGAGGCTCTTAAGAATTTAACCGGGTTGACAACAGTCTGTATGATACAAGACGTGGGAAATGACCAAGTTTTCTAGATTTGTATAGACGCTTATAATAACCCTGGGGCTAAGAAACTCTACGGGGTGGTAGTCCAATGCATGTAGAATTTGCTCGTATTTAAATTGGATTTAAAAAAAATATTCTTGATAGTGAAATTAAGCGAGGCTCTTAAGAATTTAACCAGGTTGACAACAGCCTGTATGATCCAAGACGTGGGAAATGACCAAGTTTTCCAGATTTTTATAGACGCCTATAAAAATCCTAGGGCTATGAAACTCTATGGGATGGTAGTCCAATGCATGTAGAATCTGCTCGTATTTAAATTGGATTTAAAAAAAAATATTCTTGATAGTGAAATTAAGCGAGGCTCTTAAGAATTTACCGGGTTGACAACAGCCTGTATGATCCAAGACGTGGGAAATAACCAAGTTTTCCAGATTTTTATAGAAACCTATGAAAATCCTAATGCTATGAAACTCTATGGGGTGGTAGTCCAATGCATGTAGAATCTGCTCGTATTTAAATTGGATTAAAAAAAAAATTGATAGTGAAATTAAGCGAGGCTCTTAAGAATTTAACCGGGTTGACAACAGCCTGCATGATACAAGACGTGGGAAATGATCAAATTCCAGATTTTTATAGAACCCTATTAAAATCCTAGGGCTATGAAACTCTATGGGGTGGTAGTCCAATGCATGTAGAATCTGCTCGTATTTAAATTGGATTGAAAAAAAATATTCTTGATAGTTAAATTAAGCGAGGCTCTTAAGAATTTAACCGGGTTGACAACAGCCTGCATGATACAAGACGTGGGAAATGACCAAGTTTTCCAGATTTTTATAGAACCCTATTAAAATCCTAGGGCTATGAAACTCTATGGGGTGGTAGTCCAATGCATGTAGAATCTGCTCGTACTTAAATTGGATTAAAAAAAAAAATTGATAGTGAAATTAAGCGAGGCTCTTAAGAATTTAACCGGGTTGACAACAGCCTGTATGATCCAAGACGTGAGAAATGACAAAGTTATCAAGATTTTTATAGACGCCTATTAAAATCCTAAGGCTATGAAACTCTACGGGATGGTAGTCCAGTGCATGTAGAATCTGCTCGTATTTAAATAGGATTTAAAAAAAATATTCTTGATAGTGAAATTGAGCGAGACTCTTAAGAAATTAACCGGGTTGACAACAGCCTGTATGATCCAAGACGTGGGAAATGACCAAGTTTTCCAGATTTTTATAGACGCCTAATAAAATCCTAGGGCTATGAAACTCTATGGGGTGGTAGTCCAATGCATGTAGAATCTGCTCGTATTTAAATTGGATTTAAAAAAAAATATTCTTGATAGTGAAATTAAGCGAGGCTCTTAAGAATTTAACCGGGTTGACATCAGCCTGTGTGATTCAAGACGTGAGAAATGACAAAGTTATCAAGATTTTTATAGACGCCTATTAAAATCCTAGGGCTATGAAACTCTATGGGATGGTAGTCCAGTGCATGTAGAATATGCTAGTATTTAAATTGGATTTGAAAAGAATATTCTTGATAGTCAAATTAAGCGAGGCTCTTAAGAATTTAACCGGGTTGACAACAGTCTGTATGATACAAGACGTGGGAAATGACCAAGTTTTCTAGATTTTTATAGACGCCTATAAAAACCCTAGGGCTATGAAACTCTACGGGGTGGTAGTCCAATGCATGTAGAATTTGCTCGTATTTAAATTGGATTTAAAAAAAATATTCTTGATAGTGAAATTAAGCGAGGCTCTTAAGAATTTAACCAGGTTGACAACAGCCTGTATGATCCAAGACGTGGGAAATGACCAAGTTTTCCAGATTTTTATAGACGCCTATAAAAATTATACGGCTATGAAACTTTATGGGGAGGTAGTCCAATGCATGTAGAATCTGCTCGTATTTAAATTGGATTTAAAAAAAAATATTCTTGATAGTGAAATTAAGCGAGGCTCTTAAGAGTTTACCCGGGTTGACAACAGCCTGTATGATCCAAGACGTGGGAAATGACCAAGTTTTCCAGATTTTTATAGACGCCTATGAAAATTCTACGGCTATGAAACTCTATGGGGTGGTAGTCCAATGCATGTAGAATCTGGTCGTATTTAAATTGGATTAAAAAAAATATTCTTGATAGTGAAATTAAGCAAGGCTCTTAAGAATTTACCGGGTTGACAACAGCCTGTATGATCCAAGACGTGGGAAATAACCAAGTTTTCCAGATTTTTATAGAAACCTATGAAAATCCTAATGCTATGAAACTCTATGGGGTGGTAGTCCAATGCATGTAGAATCTGCTCGTATTTAAATTGGATTAAAAAAAAAAATGATAGTGAAATTAAGCGAGGCTCTTAAGAATTTAACCGGGTTGACAACAGCCTGCATGATACAAGACGTGGGAAATGACCAAATTCCAGATTTTTATAGAACCCTATTAAAATCCTAGGGCTATGAAACTCTATGGGGTGGTAGTCCAATGCATGTAGAATCTGCTCGTATTTAAATTAGATTTTTAAAAAATATTCTTGATAGTCAAATTAAGCGAGGCTCTTAAGAATTTAACCGGGTTGACAACAGCCTGCATGATACAAGACGTGGGAAATGACCAAGTTTTCCAGATTTTAATAGAACCCTATTAAAATCCTAGGGCTATGAAACTCTATGGGGTGGTAGTCCAATGCATGTAGAATCTGCTCGTATTTAAATTGGATTAAAAAAAAAATTGATAGTGAAATTAAGCGAGGCTCTTAAGAATTTAACCGGGTTGACAACAGCCTGTATGATCCAAGACGTGAGAAATGACAAAGTTATCAAGATTTTTATAGACGCCTATTAAAATCCTAAGGCTATGAAACTCTACGGGATGGTAGTCCAATGCATGTAGAATCTGCTCGTATTTAAATAGGATTTAAAAAAATATTCTTGATAGTGAAATTGAGCGAGACTCTTAAGAAATTAACCGGGTTGGCAACAGCCTGTATGATCCAAGACGTGGGAAATGACCAAGTTTTCCAGATTTTTATAGACGCCTATAAAAATTCTACGGCTATGAAACTTTATGGGGAGGTAGTCCAATGCATGTAGAATCTGCTCGTATTTAAATTGGATTTAAAAAAAAAATATTCTTGATAGTGAAATTAAGCGAGGCTCTTAAGAGTTTACCCGGGTTGACAACAGCCTGTATGATCCAAGACGTGGGAAATGACCAAATTTTCCAGATTTTTATAGACGCCTATGAAAATTCTACGGCTATGAAACTCTATGGGGTGGTAGTCCAATGCATGTAGAATCTGGTCGTATTTAAATTGGATTAAAAAAAATATTCTTGATAGTGAAATTAAGCGAGGCTCTTAAGAATTTAACCGGGTTGACAACAGCCTGTATGATTCAAGACGTGAGAAATGACAAAGTTATCAAGATTTTTATAGACGCCTATTAAAATCCTAAGGCTATGAAACTCTACGGGATGGTAGTCCAATGCATGTAGAATCTGCTCGTATTTAAATAGGATTTTAAAAAAATATTCTTGATAGTGAAATTGAGCGAGACTCTTAAGAAATTAACCGGGTTGACAACAGCCTGTATGATCCAAGACGTGGGAAATGACCGAGTTTTCCAGATTTTTATAGACGCCTAATAAAATCCTAGGGCTATGAAACTCTATGGGGTGGTAGTCCAATGCATGTAGAATCTGCTCGTATTTAAATTGGATTTAAAAAAAAAAATGATAGTGAAATTAAGCGAGGCTCTTAAGAATTTAACCGGGTTGACAACAGCCTGCATGATACAAGACGTGGGAAATGACCAAATTCCAGATTTTTATAGAACCCTATTAAAATCCTAGGGCTATGAAACTCTATGGGGTGGTAGTCCAATGCATGTAGAATCTGCTCGTATTTAAATTGGATTTTTAAAAAATATTCTTGATAGTGAAATTAAGCGAGGCTCTTAAGAATTTAACCGGGTTGACAACAGCCTGCATGAAACAAGACGTGGGAAATGACCAAGTTTTCCAGATTTTTATAGAACCCTATTAAAATCCTAGGGCTATGAAACTCTATGGGGTGGTAGTCCAATGCATGTAGAATCTGCTCGTATTTAAATTGGATTAAAAAAAAAAATTGATAGTGAAATTAAGCGAGGCTCTTAAGAATTTAACCGGGTTGACAACAGCCTGTATGATCCAAGACGTGAGAAATGACAAAGTTATCAAGATTTTTATAGACGCCTATTAAAATCCTAAGGCTATGAAACTCTACGGGATGGTAGTCCAATGCATGTAGAATCTGCTCGTATTTAAATAGGATTTAAAAAAAATATTCTTGATAGTAAAATTGAGCGAGACTCTTAAGAAATTAACCGGGTTGGCAACAGCCTGTATGATCCAAGACGTGGGAAATGACCAAGCTTTCCAGATTTTTATAGACGCCTATAAAAATTCTACGGCTATGAAACTTTATGGGGAGGTAGTCCAATGCATGTAGAATCTGCTCGTATTTAAATTGGATTTAAAAAAAAAATATTCTTGATAGTGAAATTAAGCGAGGCTCTTAAGAGTTTACCCGGGTTGACAACAGCCTGTATGATCCAAGACGTGGGAAATGACCAAGTTTTCCAGATTTTTATAGACGCCTATGAAAATTCTACGGCTATGAAACTCTATGGGGTGGTAGTCCAATGCATGTAGAATCTGGTCGTATTTAAATTGGATTAAAAAAAATATTCTTGATAGTGAAATTAAGCAAGGCTCTTAAGAATTTACCGGGTTGACAACAGCCTGTATGATCCAAGACGTGGGAAATAACCAAGTTTTCCAGATTTTTATAGAAACCTATAAAAATCCTAATGCTATGAAACTCTATGGGGTGGTAGTCCAATGCATGTAGAATCTGCTCGTATTTAAATTGGATTAAAAAAAAAATTGATAGTAAAATTAAGCAAGGCTCTTAAGAATTTAACCGGGTTGACAACAGCCTGCATGATACAAGACGTGGGAAATGACCAAATTCCAGATTTTTATAGAACCCTATTAAAATCCTAGGGCTATGAAACTCTATGGGGTGGTAGTCCAATGCATGTAAAATCTGCTCGTATTTAAATTGGATTTTTAAAAAATATTCTTAATAGTGAAATTAAGCGAGGCTCTTAAGAATTTAACCGGGTTGACAACAGCCTGCATGATACAAGACGTGGGAAATGATCAAATTCCAGATTTTTATAGAACCCTATTAAAATCCTAGGGCTATGAAACTCTATGGGGTGGTAGTCCAATGCATGTAGAATCTGCTCGTATTTAAATTGGATTTAAAAAAAATATTCTTGATAGTTAAATTAAGCGAGGCTCTTAAGAATTTAACCGGGTTGACAACAGCCTGCATGATACAAGACGTGGGAAATGACCAAGTTTTCCAGATTTTTATAGAACCCTATTAAAATCCTAGGGCTATGAAACTCTATGGGGTGGTAGTCCAATGCATGTAGAATCTGCTCGTATTTAAATTGGATTAAAAAAAAAAAATTGATAGTGAAATTAAGCGAGGCTCTTAAGAATTTAACCGGGTTGACAACAGCCTGTATGATCCAAGACGTGAGAAATGACAAAGTTATCAAGATTTTTATAGACGCCTATTAAAATCCTAAGGCTATGAAACTCTACGGGATGGTAGTCCAGTGCATGTAGAATCTGCTCGTATTTAAATAGGATTTAAAAAAAATATTCTTGATAGTGAAATTGAGCGAGACTCTTAAGAAATTAACCGGGTTGACAACAGCCTGTATGATCCAAGACGTGGGAAATGACCAAGTTTTCCAGATTTTTATAGACGCCTAATAAAATCCTAGGGCTATGAAACTCTATGGGGTGGTAGTCCAATGCATGTAGAATCTGCTCGTATTTAAATTGGATTTAAAAAAAAATATTCTTGATAGTGAAATTAAGCGAGGCTCTTAAGAATTTAACCGGGTTGACATCAGCCTGTGTGATTCAAGACGTGAGAAATGACAAAGTTATCAAGATTTTTATAGACGCCTATAAAAATCCTAGGGCTATGAAACTCTATGGGATGGTAGTCCAGTGCATGTAGAATATGCTAGTATTTAAATTGGATTTGAAAAGAATATTCTTGATAGTCAAATTAAGCGAGGCTCTTAAGAATTTAACCGGGTTGACAACAGTCTGTATGATACAAGACGTGGGAAATGACCAAGTTTTCTAGATTTTTATAGACGCCTATGAAAACCCTAGGGCTATGAAACTCTACGGGGTGGTAGTCCAATGCATGTAGAATTTGCTCGTATTTAAATTGGATTTAAAAAAAATATTCTTGATAGTGAAATTAAGCGAGGCTCTTAAGAATTTAACCAGGTTGACAACAGCCTGTATGATCCAAGACGTGGGAAATGACCAAGTTTTCCAGATTTTTATAGACGCCTATAAAAATTATACGGCTATGAAACTTTATGGGGAGGTAGTCCAATGCATGTAGAATCTGCTCGTATTTAAATTGGATTTAAAAAAAAATATTCTTGATAGTGAAATTAAGCGAGGCTCTTAAGAGTTTACCCGGGTTGACAACAGCCTGTATGATCCAAGACGTGGGAAATGACCAAGTTTTCCAGATTTTTATAGACGCCTATGAAAATTCTACGGCTATGAAACTCTATGGGGTGGTAGTCCAATGCATGTAGAATCCGGTCGTATTTAAATTGGATTAAAAAAAATATTCTTGATAGTGAAATTAAGCAAGGCTCTTAAGAATTTACCGGGTTGACAACAGCCTGTATGATCCAAGACGTGGGAAATAACCAAGTTTTCCAGATTTTTATAGAAACCTATGAAAATCCTAATGCTATGAAACTCTATGGGGTGGTAGTCCAATGCATGTAGAATCTGCTCGTATTTAAATTGGATTAAAAAAAAAAATGATAGTGAAATTAAGCGAGGCTCTTAAGAATTTAACCGGGTTGACAACAGCCTGCATGATACAAGACGTGGGAAATGACCAAATTCCAGATTTTTATAGAACCCTATTAAAATCCTAGGGCTATGAAACTCTATGGGGTGGTAGTCCAATGCATGTAGAATCTGCTCGTATTTAAATTAGATTTTTAAAAAATATTCTTGATAGTGAAATTAAGCGAGGCTCTTAAGAATTTAACCGGGTTGACAACAGCCTGCATGATACAAGACGTGGGAAATGACCAAGTTTTCCAGATTTTAATAGAACCCTATCAAAATCCTAGGGCTATGAAACTCTATGGGGTGGTAGTCCAATGCATGTAGAATCTGCTCGTATTTAAATTGGATTAAAAAAAAAATTGATAGTGAAATTAAGCGAGGCTCTTAAGAATTTAACCGGGTTGACAACAGCCTGTATGATCCAAGACGTGAGAAATGACAAAGTTATCAAGATTTTTATAGACGCCTATTAAAATCCTAAGGCTATGAAACTCTACGGGATGGTAGTCCAATGCATGTAGAATCTGCTCGTATTTAAATAGGATTTAAAAAAATATTCTTGATAGTGAAATTGAGCGAGACTCTTAAGAAATTAACCGGGTTGGCAACAGCCTGTATGATTCAAGACGTGGGAAATGACCAAGTTTTCCAGATTTTTATAGACGCCTATTAAAATTCTACGGCTATGAAACTTTATGGGGAGGTAGTCCAATGCATGTAGAATCTGCTCGTATTTAAATTGGATTTAAAAAAAAAAAAATCTTGATAGTGAAATTAAGCGAGGCTCTTAAGAGTTTACCCGGGTTGACAACAGCCTGTATGATCCAAGACGTGGGAAATGACCAAATTTTCCAGATTTTTATAGACGCCTATGAAAATTCTACGGCTATGAAACTCTATGGGGTGGTAGTCCAATGCATGTAGAATCTGGTCGTATTTAAATTGGATTAAAAAAAATATTCTTGATAGTGAAATTAAGCGAGGCTCTTAAGAATTTAACCGGGTTGACAACAGCCTGTATGATTCAAGACGTGAGAAATGACAAAGTTATCAAGATTTTTATAGACGCCTATAAAAATTCTACGGCTATGAAACTTTATGGGGAGGTAGTCCAATGCATGTAGAATCTGCTCGTATTTAAATTGGATTTAAAAAAAAAATATTCTTGATAGTGAAATTAAGCGAGGCTCTTAAGAGTTTACCCGGGTTGACAACAGCCTGTATGATCCAAGACGTGGGAAATGACCAAATTTTCCAGATTTTTATAGACGCCTATGAAAATTCTACGGCTATGAAACTCTATGGGGTGGTAGTCCAATGCATGTAGAATCTGGTCGTATTTAAATTGGATTAAAAAAAATATTCTTGATAGTGAAATTAAGCGAGGCTCTTAAGAATTTAACCGGGTTGACAACAGCCTGTATGATTCAAGACGTGAGAAATGACAAAGTTATCAAGATTTTTATAGACGCCTATTAAAATCCTAAGGCTATGAAACTCTACGGGATGGTAGTCCAATGCATGTAGAATCTGCTCGTATTTAAATAGGATTTTAAAAAAATATTCTTGATAGTGAAATTGAGCGAGACTCTTAAGAAATTAACCGGGTTGACAACAGCCTGTATGATCCAAGACGTGGGAAATGACCGAGTTTTCCAGATTTTTATAGACGCCTAATAAAATCCTAGGGCTATGAAACTCTATGGGGTGGTAGTCCAATGCATGTAGAATCTGCTCGTATTTAAATTGGATTTAAAAAAAAAAATGATAGTGAAATTAAGCGAGGCTCTTAAGAATTTAACCGGGTTGACAACAGCCTGCATGATACAAGACGTGGGAAATGACCAAATTCCAGATTTTTATAGAACCCTATTAAAATCCTAGGGCTATGAAACTCTATGGGGTGGTAGTCCAATGCATGTAGAATCTGCTCGTATTTAAATTGGATTTTTAAAAAATATTCTTGATAGTGAAATTAAGCGAGGCTCTTAAGAATTTAACCGGGTTGACAACAGCCTGCATGATACAAGACGTGGGAAATGACCAAGTTTTCCAGATTTTTATAGAACCCTATTAAAATCCTAGGGCTATGAAACTCTATGGGGTGGTAGTCCAATGCATGTAGAATCTGCTCGTATTTAAATTGGATTAAAAAAAAAAATTGATAGTGAAATTAAGCGAGGCTCTTAAGAATTTAACCGGGTTGACAACAGCCTGTATGATCCAAGACGTGAGAAATGACAAAGTTATCAAGATTTTTATAGACGCCTATTAAAATCCTAAGGCTATGAAACTCTATGGGATGGTAGTCCAATGCATGTAGAATCTGCTCGTATTTAAATAGGATTTTAAAAAAATATTCTTGATAGTAAAATTGAGCGAGACTCTTAAGAAATTAACCGGGTTGGCAACAGCCTGTATGATCCAAGACGTGGGAAATGACCAAGCTTTCCAGATTTTTATAGACGCCTATGAAAATTCTACGGCTATGAAACTTTATGGGGAGGTAGTCCAATGCATGTAGAATCTGCTCGTATTTAAATTGGATTTAAAAAAAAAATATTCTTGATAGTGAAATTAAGCGAGGCTCTTAAGAGTTTACCCGGGTTGACAACAGCCTGTATGATCCAAGACGTGGGAAATGACCAAGTTTTCCAGATTTTTATAGACGCCTATGAAAATTCTACGGCTATGAAACTCTATGGGGTGGTAGTCCAATGCATGTAGAATCTGGTCGTATTTAAATTGGATTAAAAAAAATATTCTTGATAGTGAAATTAAGCAAGGCTCTTAAGAATTTACCGGGTTGACAACAGCCTGTATGATCCAAGACGTGGGAAATAACCAAGTTTTCCAGATTTTTATAGAAACCTATAAAAATCCTAATGCTATGAAACTCTATGGGGTGGTAGTCCAATGCATGTAGAATCTGCTCGTATTTAAATTGGATTAAAAAAAAAATTGATAGTAAAATTAAGCAAGGCTCTTAAGAATTTAACCGGGTTGACAACAGCCTGCATGATACAAGACGTGGGAAATGACCAAATTCCAGATTTTTATAGAACCCTATTAAAATCCTAGGGCTATGAAACTCTATGGGGTGGTAGTCCAGTGCATGTAAAATCTGCTCGTATTTAAATTGGATTTTTAAAAAATATTCTTAATAGTGAAATTAAGCGAGGCTCTTAAGAATTTAACCGGGTTGACAACAGCCTGCATGATACAAGACGTGGGAAATGACCAAGTTTTCCAGATTTTTATAGAACCCTATTAAAATCCTAGGGCTATGAAACTCTATGGGGTGGTAGTCCAATGCACGTAAAATCTGCTCGTATTTAAATTGGATTAAAAAAAAAATTGATAGTGAAATTAAGCGAGGCTCTTAAGAATTTAACCGGGTTGACAACAGCCTGTATGATCCAAGACGTGAGAAATGACAAAGTTATCAAGATTTTTATAGACGCCTATTAAAATCCTAAGGCTATGAAACTCTACGGGATGGTAGTCCAATGCATGTAGAATCTGCTCGTATTTAAATAGGATTTAAAAAAAATATTCTTGATAGTGAAATTGAGCGAGACTCTTAAGAAATTAACCGGGTTGACAACAGCCTGTATGATCCAAGACGTGGGAAATGACCAAGTTTTCCAGATTTTTATAGACGCCTATTAAAATCCTAGGGCTATGAAACTCTATGGGGTGGTAGTCCAATGCATGTAGAATCTGCTCGTATTTAAATTGGATTTAAAAAAAAAAATTCTTGATAGCGAAAATAAGCGAGGCTCTTAAGAATTTAACCGGGTTGACAACAGCCTGTATGATCCAAGACGTGGGAAATAACCAAGTTTTCCAGATTTTTATAGAAACCTATAACAATCCTAATGCTATGAAACTCTATGGGGTGGTAGTCCAATGCATGTAGAATCTGCTCGTATTTAAATTGGATTAAAAAAAAAATTGGTAATGAAATTAAGCGAGGCTCTTAAGAATACAACCGGGTTGACAACAGCCTGCATGATACAAGACGTGGGAAATGACCAAGTTTTCCAGATTTTTATAGAACCCTATTAAAATCCTAGGGCTATGAAACTCTATGGGGTGGTAGTCCAATGCATGTAGAATCTGCTCGTATTTAAATTGGATTTTTAAAAAATATTCTTGATAGTGAAATTAAGCGAGGCTCTTAAGAATTTAACCGGGTTGACAACAGCCTGCATGATACAAGACGTGGGAAATGACCAAGTTTTCCAGATTTTTATAGAACCCTATTAAAATCCTAGGGCTATGAAACTCTATGGGGTGGTAGTCCAATGCATGTAGAATCTGCTCGTATTTAAATTGAATTAAAAAAAAAATTGATAGTGAAATTAAGCGAGGCTCTTAAGAATTTAACCGGGTTGACAACAGCCTGTATGATCCAAGACGTGAGAAATGACAAAGTTATCAAGATTTTTATAGACGCCTATTAAAATCCTAGGGCTATGAAACTCTATGGCATGGTAGTCCAATGCATGTAGAATCTGCTCGTATTTAAATTGGATTTAAAAAAAATATTCTTGATAGTGAAATTGAGCGAGACTCTTGAGAAATTAACCGGGTTGACAACAGCCTGTATGATCCAAGACGTGAGAAATGACCAAATTTTCCAGATTTTTATAGATTTTTATATGATCCAAGACGTGGGAAATAACCAAGTTTTCCAGATTTTTATAGAAACCTATAAAAATCCTAATGCTATGAAACTCTATGGGGTGGTAGTCCAATGCATGTAGAATCTGCTCGTATTTAAATTGGATTAAAAAAAAAATTGATAGTAAAATTAAGCAAGGCTCTTAAGAATTTAACCGGGTTGACAACAGCCTGCATGATACAAGACGTGGGAAATGACCAAATTCCAGATTTTTATAGAACCCTATTAAAATCCTAGGGCTATGAAACTCTATGGGGTGGTAGTCCAATGCATGTAAAATCTGCTCGTATTTAAATTGGATTTTTAAAAAATATTCTTAATAGTGAAATTAAGCGAGGCTCTTAAGAATTTAACCGGGTTGACAACAGCCTGCATGATACAAGACGTGGGAAATGACCAAGTTTTCCAGATTTTTATAGAACCCTATTAAAATCCTAGGGCTATGAAACTCTATGGGGTGGTAGTCCAATGCACGTAAAATCTGCTCGTATTTAAATTGGATTAAAAAAAAAATTGATAGTGAAATTAAGCGAGGCTCTTAAGAATTTAACCGGGTTGACAACAGCCTGTATGATCCAAGACGTGAGAAATGACAAAGTTATCAAGATTTTTATAGACGCCTATTAAAATCCTAAGGCTATGAAACTCTACGGGATGGTAGTCCAATGCATGTAGAATCTGCTCGTATTTAAATAGGATTTAAAAAAAATATTCTTGATAGTGAAATTGAGCGAGACTCTTAAGAAATTAACCGGGTTGCCAACAGCCTGTATGATCCAAGACGTGGGAAATGACCAAGTTTTCCAGATTTTTATAGACGCCTATTAAAATCCTAGGGCTATGAAACTCTATGGGGTGGTAGTCCAATGCATGTAGAATCTGCTCGTATTTAAATTGGATTTAAAAAAAAAAATTCTTGATAGCGAAAATAAGCGAGGCTCTTAAGAATTTAACCGGGTTGACAACAGCCTGTATGATCCAAGACGTGGGAAATAACCAAGTTTTCCAGATTTTTATAGAAACCTATAACAATCCTAATGCTATGAAACTCTATGGGGTGGTAGTCCAATGCATGTAGAATCTGCTCGTATTTAAATTGGATTAAAAAAAAAATTGGTAATGAAATTAAGCGAGGCTCTTAAGAATACAACCGGGTTGACAACAGCCTGCATGATACAAGACGTGGGAAATGACCAAGTTTTCCAGATTTTTATAGAACCCTATTAAAATCCTAGGGCTATGAAACTCTATGGGGTGGTAGTCCAATGCATGTAGAATCTGCTCGTATTTAAATTGGATTTTTAAAAAATATTCTTGATAGTGAAATTAAGCGAGGCTCTTAAGAATTTAACCGGGTTGACAACAGCCTGCATGATACAAGACGTGGGAAATGACCAAGTTTTCCAGATTTTTATAGAACCCTATTAAAATCCTAGGGCTATGAAACTCTATGGGGTGGTAGTCCAATGCATGTAGAATCTGCTCGTATTTAAATTGAATTAAAAAAAAAATTGATAGTGAAATTAAGCGAGGCTCTTAAGAATTTAACCGGGTTGACAACAGCCTGTATGATCCAAGACGTGAGAAATGACAAAGTTATCAAGATTTTTATAGACGCCTATTAAAATCCTAGGGCTATGAAACTCTATGGCATGGTAGTCCAATGCATGTAGAATCTGCTCGTATTTAAATTGGATTTAAAAAAAAAAATTCTTGATAGCGAAAATAAGCGAGGCTCTTAAGAATTTAACCGGGTTGACAACAGCCTGTATGATCCAAGACGTGGGAAATAACCAAGTTTTCCAGATTTTTATAGAAACCTATAACAATCCTAATGCTATGAAACTCTATGGGGTGGTAGTCCAATGCATGTAGAATCTGCTCGTATTTAAATTGGATTAAAAAAAAAATTGGTAATGAAATTAAGCGAGGCTCTTAAGAATACAACCGGGTTGACAACAGCCTGCATGATACAAGACGTGGGAAATGACCAAGTTTTCCAGATTTTTATAGAACCCTATTAAAATCCTAGGGCTATGAAACTCTATGGGGTGGTAGTCCAATGCATGTAGAATCTGCTCGTATTTAAATTGGATTTTTAAAAAATATTCTTGATAGTGAAATTAAGCGAGGCTCTTAAGAATTTAACCGGGTTGACAACAGCCTGCATGATACAAGACGTGGGAAATGACCAAGTTTTCCAGATTTTTATAGAACCCTATTAAAATCCTAGGGCTATGAAACTCTATGGGGTGGTAGTCCAATGCATGTAGAATCTGCTCGTATTTAAATTGAATTAAAAAAAAAATTGATAGTGAAATTAAGCGAGGCTCTTAAGAATTTAACCGGGTTGACAACAGCCTGTATGATCCAAGACGTGAGAAATGACAAAGTTATCAAGATTTTTATAGACGCCTATTAAAATCCTAGGGCTATGAAACTCTATGGCATGGTAGTCCAATGCATGTAGAATCTGCTCGTATTTAAATTGGATTTAAAAAAAATATTCTTGATAGTGAAATTGAGCGAGACTCTTGAGAAATTAACCGGGTTGACAACAGCCTGTATGATCCAAGACGTGAGAAATGACCAAATTTTCCAGATTTTTATAGACGCCTATAAAAATCCTAGGGCTATGAAACTCTATGGGATGGTAGTCCAATGCATGTAGAATCTGCTCGTATTTAAATTGGATTTAAAAAAAAATATTCTTGATAGTGAAATTGAGCGAGACTCTTAAGAAATTAACAGGGTTGACAACAGCCTGTATGATCCAAGACGTGGGAAATGACCAAGTTTTCCAGATTTTTATAGACGCCTATTAAAATCCTAGGGCTATAAAACTCTACGGGGTGGTAGTCCAATGCATGTAGAAGTTGCTCGTATTTAAATTGGATTTGAAAAAAATATTCTTGATAGTGAAATTGAGCGAGACTCTTAAGAAATTAACCGGGTTGACAACAGCCTGTATGATCCAAGAGGTGGGAAATGACCAAGTTTTCCAGATTTTTATAGACGCCTATTAAAATCCTAGGGCTATGAAACTCTATGGGGTGGTAGTCCAATGCATGTAGAATCTGCTCGTATTTAAATTGGATTTAAAAAAAAAAATTCTTGATAGTGAAATTAAGCGAGGCTCTTAAGAATTTAACCGGGTTGACAACAGCCTGTGTGATTCAAGACGTGAGAAATGACAAAGTTATCAAGATTTTTATAGACGCCTATAAAAATCCTAGGGCTATGAAACTCTATGGGATGGTAGTCCAATGCATGTAGAATATGCTAGTATTTAAATTGGATTTGAAAAAAATATTCTTGATAGTCAAATTAAGCGAGGCTCTTAAGAATTTAACCGGGTTGACAACAGTCTGTATGATACAAGACGTGGGAAATGACCAAGTTTTCTAGATTTTTATAGACGCCTATTAAAACCCTAGGGCTATGAAACTCTACGGGGTGGTAGTCCAATGCATGTAGAATCTGGTCGTATTTAAATTGGATTAAAAAATATATTCTTGATAGTGAAATTAAGCAAGGCTCTTAAGAATTTACCGGGTTGACAACAGCCTGTATGATCCAAGACGTGGGAAATAACCAAGTTTTCCAGATTTTTATAGAAACCTATGAAAATCCTAATGCTATGAAACTCTATGGGGTGGTAGTCCAATACATGTAGAATCTGCTCGTATTTAAATTGGATTAAAAAAAAAATTGATAGTGAAATTAAGCGAGGCTCTTAAGAATTTAACCGGGTTGACAACAGCTTGCATGATACAAGACGTGGGAAATGACCAAATTCCAGATTTTTATAGAACCCTATTAAAATCCTAGGGCTATGAAACTCTATGGGGTGGTAGTCCAATGCATGTAGAATCTGCTCGTATTTAAATTGGATTTTTAAAAAATATTCTTGATAGTGAAATTAAGCGAGGCTCTTAAGAATTTAACCGGGTTGACAACAGCCTGCATGATACAAGACGTGGGAAATGACCAAGTTTTCCAGATTTTTATAGAACCCTATTAAAATCCTAGGACTATGAAACTCTATGTGGTGGTAGTCCAATGCATGTAGAATCTGCTCGTATTTAAATTGGATTAAAAAAAAATTTGATAGTGAAATTAAGCGAGGCTCTTAAGAATTTAACCGGGTTGACAACAGCCTGTATGATCCAAGACGTGAGAAATGACAAAGTTATCAAGATTTTTATAGACGCCTATTAAAATCCTAAGGCTATGAAACTCCACGGGATGGTAGTCCAATGCATTTAGAATCTGTTCGTATTTAAATAGGATTTAAAAAAAATATTCTTGATAGTGAAATTGAGCGAGACTCTTAAGAAATTAACCGGGTTGACAACAGCCTGTATGATCCAAGACGTGGGAAATGACCAAGTTTTCCAGATTTTTATAGACGCCTATTAAAATCCTAGGGCTATGAAACTCTATGGGGTGGTAGTCCAATGCATGTAGAATCTGCTCGTATTTAAGTTGGATTTAAAAAAAATATTCTTGATAGTGAAATTAAGCGAGGCTCTTAAGAATTTAACCGGGTTGACAACAGTCTGTATGATACAAGACGTGGGAAATGACCAAGTTTTCTAGATTTTTATAGACGCCTATGAAAATCCTAGGGCTATGAAACTCTACGGGGTGGTAGTCCAATGCATGTAGAATTTGCTCGTATTTAAATTAGATTTGAAAAAAATATTCTTGATAGTGAAATTAAGCGAGGCTCTTAAGAATTTAACCGGGTTGACAACAGTCTGTATGATACAAGACGTGGGAAATGACCAAGTTTTCCAGATTTTTATAGACGCCTATTAAATTCCTAGGGCTATGAAACTCTATGGGGTGGTAGTCCAATGCATGTAGAATCTGCTCGTATTTAAATTGGATTTAAAAAAAAAATTCTTGATAGTGAAATTAAGCGAGGCTCTTAAGAATTTAACCGGGTTGACAACAGCCTGTGTGATTCAAGACGTGAGAAATGACAAAGTTATCAAGATTTTTATAGACGCCTATAAACATTCTACGGCTATGAAACTCTATGGGGTGGTAGTCCAATGCATGTAGAATCTGGTCGTATTTAAATTGAATTAAAAAAAAAATCTTGATAGTGAAATTAAGCAAGGCTCTTAAGAATTTACCGGGTTGACAACAGCCTGTATGATCCAAGACGTGGGAAATAACCAAGTTTTCCAGATTTTTATAGAAACCTATTAAAATCCTAATGCTATGAAACTCTATGGGGTGGTAGTCCAATGCATGTAGAATCTGCTCGTATTTAAATTTGATTAAAAAAAAAAAATTGATAGTGAAATTAAGCGAGGCTCTTAAGAATACAACCGGGTTGACAACAGCCTGCATGATACAAGACGTGGGAAATGACCAAGTTTTCCAGATTTTTATAGAACCCTATTAAAATCCTAGGGCTATGAAACTCTATGGGGTGGTAGTCCAATGCATGTAGAATCTGCTCGTATTTAAATTGGATTTTTAAAAAATATTCTTGATAGTGAAATTAAGCGAGGCTCTTAAGAATTTAACCGGGTTGACAACAGCCTGCATGATACAAGACGTGGGAAATGACCAAGTTTTTCAGATTTTTATAGAACCCTATTAAAATCCTAGGGCTATGAAACTCTATGGGGTGGTAGTCCAATGCATGTAGAATCTGCTCGTATTTAAATTAGATTTGAAAAAAATATTCTTGATAGTGAAATTAGGCGAGGCTCTTAAGAATTTAACCGGGTTGACAACAGCCTGTATGATCCAAGACGTGAGAAATGACAAAGTTATCAAGATTTTTATAGACGCCTATTAAAATCCTAGGGCTATGAAACTCTATGGGATGGTAGTCCAATGCATGTAGAATCTGCTCGTATTCAAATTGGATTTAAAAAAAATATTCTTGATAATGAAAATGAGCGAGACTCTTAAGAAATTAACCGGGTTGACAACAGCCTGTATGATCCAAGACGTGGGAAATGACCAAGTTTTCCAGATTTTTAAAGACGCCTATTAAATTCCTAGGGCTATGAAACTCTATGGGGTGGTAGTCCAATGCATGTAGAATCTGCTCGTATTTAAATTGGATTTAAAAAAAAAATTCTTGATAGTGAAATTAAGCGAGGCTCTTAAGAATTTAACCGGGTTGACAACAGCCTGTGTGATTCAAGACGTGAGAAATGACAAAGTTATCAAGATTTTTATAGACGCCTATAAACATTCTACGGCTATGAAACTCTATGGGGTGGTAGTCCAATGCATGTAGAATCTGGTCGTATTTAAATTGGATTAAAAAAAAAAATCTTGATAGTGAAATTAAGCGAGGCTCTTAAGAATTTAACCGGGTTGACAACAGCCTGCATGATACAAGACGTGGGAAATGACCAAGTTTTCCAGATTTTTATAGAACCCCATTAAAATCCTAGGGCTATGAAACTCTATGGGGTGGTAGTCCAATGCATTCAAAATCTGGTCGTATTTAAATTGGATTAAAAAAAAATATTCTTGATAGTGAAATTAAGCGAGGCTCTTAAGAATTTACCGGGTTGACAACAGCCTGTATGATCCAAGACGTGGGAAATAACCAAGTTTTCTAGATTTTTATAGAAGCTTATAAAAATCCTAATGCTATGAAACTCTATGGGGTGGTAGTCCAATGCATGTAGAATCTGCTCGTATTTAAGTTGGATTTAAAAAAAATATTCTTGATAGTGAAATTAAGCGAGGCTCTTAAGAATTTAACCGGGTTGACAACAGTCTGTATGATACAAGACGTGGGAAATGACCAAGTTTTCTAGATTTTTATAGACGCCTATGAAAATCCTAGGGCTATGAAACTCTACGGGGTGGTAGTCCAATGCATGTAGAATTTGCTCGTATTTAAATTAGATTTGAAAAAAATATTCTTGATAGTGAAATTAAGCGAGGCTCTTAAGAATTTAACCGGGTTGACAACAGTCTGTATGATACAAGACGTGGGAAATGACCAAGTTTTCTAGATTTTTATAGACGCCTATTAAAATCCTAGGGCTATGAAACTGTACGGGGTGGTAGTCCAATGCATGTAGAATCTGCTCGTATTTAAATTGGATTTAAAAAAAATATTCTTGATAGTGAAATTAAGCGAGGCTCTTTAGAATTTAACCAGGTTGACAACAGCCTGTATGATCCAAGACGTGGGAAATGACCAAGTTTTCCAGATTTTTATAGACGCCTATTAAAATTATACGGCTATGAAACTTTATGGGGAGGTAGTCCAATGCATGTAGAATCTGGTCGTATTTAAATTGGATTAAAAAAAATATTCTTGATAGTGAAATTAAGCAAGGCTCTTAAGAATTTACCGGGTTGACAACAGCCTGTATGATCCAAGACGTGGGAAATAACCAAGTTTTCCAGATTTTTATAGAAACCTATGAAAATCCTAGGGCTATGAAACTCTACGGGGTGGTAGTCCAATGCATGTAGAATTTGCTCGTATTTAAATTAGATTTGAAAAAAATATTCTTGATAGTGAAATTAAGCGAGGCTCTTAAGAATTTAACCGGGTTGACAACAGTCTGTATGATCCAAGACGTGGGAAATAACCAAGTTTTCCAGATTTTTATAGAAACCTATGAAAATCCTAGGGCTATGAAACTCTACGGGGTGGTAGTCCAATGTATGTAGAATTTGCTCGTATTTAAATTAGATTTGAAAAAAATATTCTTGATAGTGAAGTTAAGCGAGGCTCTTAAGAATTTAACCGGGTTGACAACAGTCTGTATGATACAAGACGTGGGAAATAACCAAGTTTTCTAGATTTTTATAGAAGCTTATAAAAATCCTAATGCTATGAAACTCTATGGGGTGGTAGTCCAATGCATGTAGAATCTGCTCGTATTTAAGTTGGATTTAAAAAAAATATTCTTGATAGTGAAATTAAGCGAGGCTCTTAAGAATTTAACCGGGTTGACAACAGTCTGTATGATACAAGACGTGGGAAATGACCAAGTTTTCTAGATTTTTATAGACGCCTATGAAAATCCTAGGGCTATGAAACTCTACGGGGTGGTAGTCCAATGCATGTAGAATTTGCTCGTATTTAAATTAGATTTGAAAAAAATATTCTTGATAGTGAAATTAAGCGAGGCTCTTAAGAATTTAACCGGGTTGACAACAGTCTGTATGATACAAGACGTGGGAAATGACCAAGTTTTCTAGATTTTTATAGACGCCTATTAAAATCCTAGGGCTATGAAACTGTACGGGGTGGTAGTCCAATGCATGTAGAATCTGCTCGTATTTAAATTGGATTTAAAAAAAATATTCTTGATAGTGAAATTAAGCGAGGCTCTTTAGAATTTAACCAGGTTGACAACAGCCTGTATGATCCAAGACGTGGGAAATGACCAAGTTTTTCAGATTTTTATAGACGCCTATGAAAATTATACGGCTATGAAACTTTATGGGGAGGTAGTCCAATGCATGTAGAATCTGGTCGTATTTAAATTGGATTAAAAAGAATATTCTTGATAGTGAAATTAAGCAAGGCTCTTAAGAATTTACCGGGTTGACAACAGCCTGTATGATCCAAGACGTGGGAAATAACCAAGTTTTCCAGATTTTTATAGAAACCTATAACAATCCTAATGCTATGAAACTCTATGGGGTGGTAGTCCAATGCATGTAGAATCTGCTCGTATTTAAATTGGATTAAAAAAAAAGTTGGTAATGAAATTAAGCGAGGCTCTTAAGAATACAACCGGGTTGACAACAGCCTGCATGATACAAGACGTGGGAAATGACCAAGTTTTCCAGATTTTTATAGAACCCTATTAAAATCCTAGGGCTATGAAACTCTATGGGGTGGTAGTCCAATGCATGTAGAATCTGCTCGTATTTAAATTGGATTTTTAAAAAATATTCTTGATAGTGAAATTAAGCGAGGCTCTTAAGAATTTAACCGGGTTGACAACAGCCTGCATGATACAAGACGTGGGAAATGACCAAGTTTTCCAGATTTTTATAGAACCCTATTAAAATCCTAGGGCTATGAAACTCTATGGGGTGGTAGTCCAATGCATGTAGAATCTGCTCGTATTTAAATTGAATTAAAAAAAAAATTGATAGTGAAATTAAGCGAGGCTCTTAAGAATTTAACCGGGTTGACAACAGCCTGTATGATCCAAGACGTGAGAAATGACAAAGTTATCAAGATTTTTATAGACGCCTATTAAAATCCTAGGGCTATGAAACTCTATGGCATGGTAGTCCAATGCATGTAGAATCTGCTCGTATTTAAATTGGATTTAAAAAAAAATATTCTTGATAGTGAAATTGAGCGAGACTCTTGAGAAATTAACCGGGTTGACAACAGCCTGTATGATCCAAGACGTGGGAAATGACCAAGTTTTCCAGATTTTTATAGACGCCTATAAAAATCCTAGGGCTATGAAACTCTATGGGATGGTAGTCCAATGCATGTAGAATCTGCTCGTATTTAAATTGGATTTAAAAAAAAATATTCTTGATAGTGAAATTGAGCGAGACTCTTAAGAAATTAACAGGGTTGACAACAGCCTGTATGATCCAAGACGTGGGAAATGACCAAGTTTTCCAGATTTTTATAGACGCCTATGAAAATCCTAGGGCTATAAAACTCTACGGGGTGGTAGTCCAATGCATGTAGAAGTTGCTCGTATTTAAATTGGATTTGAAAAAAATATTCTTGATAGTGAAATTGAGCGAGACTCTTAAGAAATTAACCGGGTTGACAACAGCCTGTATGATCCAAGACGTGGGAAATGACCAAGTTTTCCAGATTTTTATAGACGCCTATTAAAATCCTAGGGCTATGAAACTCTATGGGGTGGTAGTCCAATGCATGTAGAATCTGCTCGTATTTAAATTGGATTTAAAAAAAAAATTCTTGATAGTGAAATTAAGCGAGGCTCTTAAGAATTTAACCGGGTTGACAACAGCCTGTGTGATTCAAGACGTGAGAAATGACAAAGTTATCAAGATTTTTATAGACGCCTATGAAAATCCTAGGGCTATGAAACTCTATGGGATGGTAGTCCAATGCATGTAGAATATGCTAGTATTTAAATTGGATTTGAAAAAAATATTCTTGATAGTCAAATTAAGCGAGGCTCTTAAGAATTTAACCGGGTTGACAACAGTCTGTATGATACAAGACGTGGGAAATGACCAAGTTTTCTAGATTTTTATAGACGCCTATTAAAACCCTAGGGCTATGAAACTCTACGGGGTGGTAGTCCAATGCATGTAGAATCTGGTCGTATTTAAATTGGATTAAAAAAAATATTCTTGATAGTGAAATTAAGCAAGGCTCTTAAGAATTTACCGGGTTGACAACAGCCTGTATGATCCAAGACGTGGGAAATAACCAAGTTTTCCAGATTTTTATAGAAACCTATGAAAATCCTAATGCTATGAAACTCTATGGGGTGGTAGTCCAATACATGTAGAATCTGCTCGTATTTAAATTGGATTAAAAAAAAAAATTGATAGTGAAATTAAGCGAGGCTCCTAAGAATTTAACCGGGTTGACAACAGCTTGCATGATACAAGACGTGGGAAATGACCAAATTCCAGATTTTTATAGAACCCCATTAAAATCCTAGGGCTATGAAACTCTATGGGGTGGTAGTCCAATGCATGTAGAATGTGCTCGTATTTAAATTGGATTTTTAAAAAATATTCTTGATAGTGAAATTAAGCGAGGCTCTTAAGAATTTAACCGGGTTGACAACAGCCTGCATGATACAAGACGTGGGAAATGACCAAGTTTTCCAGATTTTTATAGAACCCTATTAAAATCCTAGGACTATGAAACTCTATGTGGTGGTAGTCCAATGCATGTAGAATCTGCTCGTATTTAAATTGGATTAAAAAAAAAATTTGATAGTGAAATTAAGCGAGGCTCTTAAGAATTTAACCGGGTTGACAACAGCCTGTATGATCCAAGACGTGAGAAATGACAAAGTTATCAAGATTTTTATAGACGCCTATTAAAATCCTAAGGCTATGAAACTCCACGGGATGGTAGTCCAATGCATGTAGAATCTGCTCGTATTTAAATAGGATTTAAAAAAAATATTCTTGATAGTGAAATTGAGCGAGACTCTTAAGAAATTAACCGGGTTGACAACAGCCTGTATGATCCAAGACGTGGGAAATGACCAAGTTTTCCAGATTTTTATAGACGCCTATTAAAATCCTAGGGCTATGAAACTCTATGGGGTGGTAGTCCAATGCATGTAGAATCTGCTCGTATTTAAATTGGATTTAAAAAAAAAAATTATTGATAGTGAAATTAAGCGAGGCTCTTAAGAATTTAACCGGGTTGACAACAGCCTGTGTGATTCAAGACGTGAGAAATGACAAAGTTATCAAGATTTTTATAGACGCCTATGAAAATCCTAGGGCTATGAAACTCTATGGGATGGTAGTCCAATGCATGTAGAATATGCTAGTATTTAAATTGGATTTGAAAAAAATATTCTTGATAGTGAAATTAAGCGAGGCTCTTAAGAATTTACCGGGTTGACAACAGCCTGTATGATCCAAGACGTGGGAAATAACCAAGTTTTCCAGATTTTTATAGAAACCTATGAAAATCCTAATGCTATGAAACTCTATGGGGTGGTAGTCCAATGCATGTAGAATCTGCTCGTATTTAAATTGGATTAAAAAAAAAAATTGATAGTGAAATTAAGCGAGGCTCTTAAGAATTTAACCGGGTTGACAACAGCCTGTGTGATTCAAGACGTGAGAAATGACAAAGTTATCAAGATTTTTATAGACGCCTATAAAAATCCTAGGGCTATGAAACTCTATGGGATGGTAGTCCAATGCATGTAGAATATGCTAGTATTTAAATTGGATTTGAAAAAAATATTCTTGATAGTCAAATTAAGCGAGGCTCTTAAGAATTTAACCGGGTTGACAACAGTCTGTATGATACAAGACGTGGGAAATGACCAAGTTTTCTAGATTTTTATAGACGCCTATAATAACCCTAGGGCTATGAAACTCTACGGGGTGGTAGTCCAATGCATGTAGAATTTGCTCGTATTTAAATTGGATTTAAAAAAAATATTCTTGATAGTGAAATTAAGCGAGGCTCTTAAGAATTTACCGGGTTGACAGCAGCCTGTATGATCCAAGACGTGGGAAATAACCAAGTTTTCCAGATTTTTATAGAAACCTATGAAAATCCTAATGCTATGAAACTCTATGGGGTGGTAGTCCAATGCATGTAGAATCTGCTCGTATTTAAATTGGATTAAAAAAAAAAAATTGATAGTGAAATTAAGCGAGGCTCTTAAGAATTTTACAGGGTTGACAACAGCCTGCATGATACAAGCCGTGGGAAATGATCAAATTCCAGATTTTTATAGAACCCTATTAAAATCCTAGGGCTATGAAACTCTATGGGGTGGTAGTCCAATGCATGTAGAATCTGCTCGTATTTAAATTGGATTAAAAAAAAAAATTTGATAGTGAAATTAAGCGAGGCTCTTAAGAATTTAACCGGGTTGACAGCAGCCTGTATGATCCAAGACGTGAGAAATGACAAAGTTATCAAGATTTTTATAGACGCCTATTAAAATCCTAAGGCTATGAAACTCTACGGGATGGTAGTCCAATGCATGTAGAATCTGCTCGTATTTAAATAGGATTTAAAAAAAATATTCTTGATAGTGAAATTGAGCGAGACTCTTAATAAATTAACCGGGTTGACAACAGCCTGTATGATCCAAGACGTGGGAAATGACCAAGTTTTCCAGATTTTTATAGACGCCTATTAAAATCCTAGGGCTATGAAACTCTATGGTGTGGTAGTCCAATGCATGTAGAATCTGCTCGTATTTAAATTGGATTTAAAAAAAAAAATTCTTGATAGTGAAATTAAGCGAGGCTCTTAAGAATTTAACCGGGTTGACAACAGCCTGTGTGATTCAAGACGTGAGAAATGACAAAGTTATCAAGATTTTTATAGACGCCTATAAAAATCCTAGGGCTATGAAACTCTATGGGATGGTAGTCCAATGCATGTAGAATATGCTAGTATTTAAATTGGATTTGAAAAAAATATTCTTGATAGTCAAATTAAGCGAGGCTCTTAAGAATTTAACCGGGTTGACAACAGTCTGTATGATACAAGACGTGGGAAATGACCAAGTTTTCTAGATTTTTATAGACGCCTATTATAACCCTAGGGCTATGAAACTCTACGGGGTGGTAGTCCAATGCATGTAGAATCTGCTCGTATTTAAATTGGATTTAAAAAAAAATATTCTTGATAGTGAAATTAAGCGAGGCTCTTAAGAATTTACCGGGTTGACAACAGCCTGTATGATCCAAGACGTGGGAAATAACCAAGTTTTCCAGATTTTTATAGAAACCTATAAAAATCCTAATGCTATGAAACTCTATGGGGTGGTAGTCCAATGCATGTAGAATCTGCTCGTATTTAAATTGAATTAAAAAAAAAAATTGATAGTGAAATTAAGCGAGGCTCTTAAGAATTTAACCGGGTTGACAACAGCCTGCATGATACAAGACGTGGGAAATGATCAAATTCCAGATTTTTATAGAACCCTATTAATATCCTAGGGCTATGAAACTCTATGGGGTGGTAGTCCAATGCATGTAGAATCTGCTCGTATTTAAATTGGATTTTTAAAAAATATTCTTGATAGTTAAATTAAGCGAGGCTCTTAAGAATTTAACCGGGTTGACAACAGCCTGCATGATACAAGACGTGGGAAATGACCAAGTTTTCCAGATTTTTATAGAACCCTATCAAAATCCTAGGGCTATGAAACTCTATGGGGTGGTAGTCCAATGCATGTAGAATCTGCTCGTATTTAAATTGGATTAAAAAAAAAAAATTGATAGTGAAATTAAGCAAGGCTCTTAAGAATTTAACCGGGTTGACAACAGCCTGTATGATCCAAGACGTGAGAAATGACAAAGTTATCAAGATTTTTATAGACGCCTATTAAAATCCTAAGGCTATGAAACTCTACGGGATGGTAGTCCAATGCATGTAGAATCTGCTCGTATTTAAATAGGATTTAAAAAAAATATTCTTGATAGTGAAATTGAGCGAGACTCTTAAGAAATTAACCGGGTTGACAACAGCCTGTATGATCCAAGACGTGGGAAATGACCAAGTTTTCCAGATTTTTATAGACGCCTAATAAAATCCTAGGGCTATGAAACTCTATGGGGTGGTAGTCCCATGCATGTAGAATCTGCTCGTATTTAAATTGGATTTAAAAAAAATATTCTTAATAGTGAAATTAAGCGAGGCTCTTAAGAATTTAACCGGGTTGACAACAGCCTGTGTGATTCAAGACGTGAGAAATGACAAAGTTATCAAGATTTTTATAGACGCCTATTAAAATCCTAGGGCTATGAAACTCTATGGGATGGTAGTCCAATGCATGTAGAATATGCTAGTATTTAAATTGGATTTAAAAAAAATATTCTTGATAGTGAAATTAAGCGAGGCTTTTAAGAATTTAACCAGGTTGACAACAGCCTGTATGATCCAAGACGTGGGAAATGACCAAGTTTTCCAGATTTTTATAGACGCCTATGAAAATTCTACGGCTATGAAACTTTATGGGGAGGTAGTCCAATGCATGTAGAATCTGCTCGTATTTAAATTGGATTAAAAAAAAAAAATGATAGTGAAATTAAGCGAGGCTCTTAAGAATTTAACCGGGTTGACAACAGCCTGCATGATACAAGACGTGGGAAATGACCAAATTCCAGATTTTTATAGAACCCCATTAAAATCCTAGGGCTATGAAACTCTATGGGGTGGTAGTCCAATGCATGTAGAATCTGCTCGTATTTAAATTAGATTTTTAAAAAATATTCTTGATAGTGAAATTAAGCGAGGCTCTTAAGAATTTAACCGGGTTGACAACAGCCTGCATGATACAAGACGTGGGAAATGACCAAGTTTTCCAGATTCTAATAGAACCCTATTAAAATCCTAGGGCTATGAAACTCTATGGGGTAGTAGTCCAATGCATGTAGAATCTGCTCGTATTTAAATTGGATTAAAAAAAATATTCTTGATAGTGAAATTAAGCGAGGCTCTTAAGAATTTAACCGGGTTGACAACAGCCTGTATGATCCAAGACGTGAGAAATGACAAAGTTATCAAGATTTTTATAGACGCCTATAAAAATCCTAGGGCTATGAAACTCTATGGGGTGGTAGTCCAATGCATGTAGAATCTGCTCGTATTTAAATTGGATTTAAAAAAAATATTCTTAATAGTGAAATTAAGCGAGGCTCTTAAGAATTTAACCGGGTTGACAACAGCCTGTGTGATTCAAGACGTGAGAAATGACAAAGTTATCAAGATTTTTATAGACGCCTATTAAAATCCTAGGGCTATGAAACTCTATGGGATGGTAGTCCAATGCATGTAGAATATGCTAGTATTTAAATTGGATTTAAAAAAAATATTCTTGATAGTGAAATTAGGCGAGGCTTTTAAGAATTTAACCAGGTTGACAACAGCCTGTATGATCCAAGACGTGGGAAATGACCAAGTTTTCCAGATTTTTATAGACGCCTATAAAAATTCTACGGCTATGAAACTTTATGGGGAGGTAGTCCAATGCATGTAGAATCTGCTCGTATTTAAATTGGATTCAACAAAAAACATTCTTGATAGTGAAATTAAGCGAGACTCTTAAGAGTTTACCCGGGTTGACAACAGCCTGTATGATCCAAGACGTGGGAAATTACCAAGTTTTCCAGATTTTTATAGACGCCTATGAAAATTATACGGCTATGAAACTCTATGGGGTGGTAGTCCAATGCATGTAGAATCTGGTCGTATTTAAATTGGTTTAAAAAAAATATTCTTGATAGTGAAATTAAGCAAGGCTCTTAAGAATTTACCGGGTTGACAACAGCCTGTATGATCCAAGACGTGGGAAATAACCAAGTTTTCCAGATTTTTATAGAAACCTATAAAAATCCTAATGCTATGAAACTCTATGGGGTGGTAGTCCAATGCATGTAGAATCTGCTCGTATTTAAATTGGATTAAAAAAAAAAAAAATGATAGTGAAATTAAGCGAGGCTCTTAAGAATTTAACCGGGTTGACAACAGCCTGCATGATACAAGACGTGGGAAATGACCAAATTCCAGATTTTTATAGAACCCCATTAAAATCCTAGGGCTATGAAACTCTATGGGGTGGTAGTCCAATGCATGTAGAATCTGCTCGTATTTAAATTAGATTTTTAAAAAATATTCTTGATAGTGAAATTAAGCGAGGCTCTTAAGAATTTAACCGGGTTGACAACACCCTGCATGATACAAGACGTGGGAAATGACCAAGTTTTCCAGATTTTAATAGAACCCTATTAAAATCCTAGGGCTATGAAACTCTATGGGGTAGTAGTCCAATGCATGTAGAATCTGCTCGTATTTAAATTGGATTAAAAAAAAAATTGATAGTGAAATTAAGCGAGGCTCTTAAGAATTTAACCGGGTTGACAACAGCCTGTATGATCCAAGACGTGAGAAATGACAAAGTTATCAAGATTTTTATAGACGCCTATTAAAATCCTAAGGCTATGAAACTCAATGGGATGGTAGTCCAATGCATGTAGAATCTGCTCGTATTTAAATTGGATTTGAAAAAAATATTCTTGATAGTGAAATTAAGCGAGGCTCTTAAGAATATAACCGGGTTGACAACAGTCTGTATGATACAAGACGTGGGAAATGACCAATTTTTCTAGATTTTTATAGACGCCCATAAAAATCGTAATGCTATGAAACTCTATGGGATGGTAGTCTAATACATGTAGAATCTGCTCGTATTTAAATTGGATTTAAAAAAAATATTCTTGATAGTGAAATTGATTGAGGCTCTTAAGAAATTAACCGGGTTGACAACAGCCTGTATGATCCAAGACGTGGGAAATGACCAAGTTTTCCAGATTTTTATAGACGCCTATTAAAATCCTAGGACTCTGAAACTCTATGGGGTGGTAGTCCAATGCATGTAGAATCTGGTCATATTTAAATTGGATTAAAAAAAAAGATTCTTGATAGTGAAATTAAGCGAGGCTCATAAGAATTTACCGGGTTGACAACAGCCTGTATGATCCAAGACGTGAGAAATAACCAAGTTTTCCAGATTTTTATAGAAGCTTATAAAAATCCTAATGCTATGAAACTGTATGGGGTGGTAGTCCAATGCATGTAGAATCTGCTCATATTTAAATTGGAATAAAAAAAAAAATTGATAGTGAAATTAAGCGAGGCTCTTAAGAATTTAACCGGGTTGACAACAGCCTGTATGATTCAAGACGTGAGAAATGACAAAGTTATCAAGATTTTTATAGACGCCTATGAAAATCCTAGGGCTATGAAACTCAATGGGATGGTAGTCCAATGCATGTAGAATATGCTCGTATTTAAATTGGATTTGAAAAAAATATTCTTGATAGTGAAATTAAGCGAGGCTCTTAAGAATTTAACCGGGTTGACAACAGTCTGTATGATACAAGACGTGGGAAATGACCAAGTTTTCTAGATTTGTATAGACGCCCATAAAAATCGTAGGGCTATGAAACTCTATGGGATGGTAGTCTAATACATGTAGAAACTGCTCGTATTTCAATTGGATTTAAAAAAAATATTCTTGATAGTGAAATTGAGCGAGGCTCTTAAGAAATTAACCGGGTTGACAACAGCCTGTATGATCCAAGACGTGGGAAATGACCAAGTTTTCCAGATTTTTATAGACGCCTATTAAAATCCTAGGACTATGAAACTCTATGGGGTGGTAGTCCAATGCATGTAGAATCTGGTCATATTTAAATTGGATTAAAAAAAAATATTGTTGATAGTGAAATTAAGCGAGGCTCTTAAGAATTTAACCGGGTTGACAACAGCCTGTATGATCCAAGACGTGAGAAATGACAAAGTTATCAAGATTTTTATAGACGCCTATTAAAATCCTAAAGCTATGAAACTCTACGGGATGGTAGTCCAATGCATGTAGAATCTGCTCGTATTTAAATATGATTTAAAAAAAATATTCTTGATAGTGAAATTGAGCGAGACTCTTAAGAAATTAACCGGGTTGACAACAGCCTGTATGATCCAAGACGTGGGAAATGACCAAGTTTTCCAGATTTTTATAGACGCCTAATAAAATCCTAGGGCTATGAAACTCTATGGGATGGTAGTCTAATACATGTAGAATCTGCTCGTATTTAAATTGGATTAAAAAAAAATATTCTTGATAGTGAAATTGAGCGAGGCTCTTAAGAAATTAACCGGGTTGACAACAGCCTGTATGATCCAAGACGTGGGAAATGATCAAGTTTTCCAGATTTTTATAGACGCCTATTAAAATCCTAGGACTATGAAACTCTATGGGGTGGTAGTCCAATGCATGTAGAATCTGGTCATATTTAAATTGGATTAAAAAAAAATATTCTTGATAGTGAAATTAAGCGAGGCTCTTAAGAATTTACCGGGTTGACAACAGCCTGTATGATCCAAGACGTGAGAAATAACCAAGTTTTCCAGATTTTTATAGAAGCTTATAAAAATCCTAATGCTATGAAACTCTATGGGGTGGTAGTCCAATGCATGTAGAATCTGCTCGTATTTAAATTGGATTAAAAAAAAAATGATAGTGAAATTAAGCGAGGCTCTTAAGAATTTAACCGGGTTGACAACAGCCTGTATGATTCAAGACGTGAGAAATGACAAAGTTATCAAGATTTTTATAGACGCCTATTAAAATCCTAGGGCTATGAAACTCGATGGGATGGTAGTCCAATGCATGGAGAATATGCTCGTATTTAAATTGGGTTTGAAAAAAATATTCTTGATAGTGAAATTAAGCGAGGCTCTTAAGAATTTAACCGGGTTGACAACAGTCTGTATGATACACGACGTGGGAAATGACCAAGTTTTCTAGATTTTTATAGACGCCCATAAAAATCGTAGGGCTATGAAACTCTATGGGATGGTAGTCTAATACATGTAGAATCTGCTCGTATTTAAATTGGATTTAAAAAAAATATTCTTGATAGTGAAATTGAGCGAGGCTCTTAAGAAATTAACCGGGTTGACAACAGCCTGTATAATCCAAGACGTGGGAAATGACCAAGTTTTCCAGATTTTTATAGACGCCTATTAAAATCCTAGGGCTATGAAACTCTATTGGGTGGTAGTCCAATGCATGTAGAATCTGGTCATATTTAAATTGGTTAAAAAAAAAATATTCTTGATAGTGAAATTAAGCGAGGCACTTAAGAATTTACCGGTTTGACAACAGCCTGTATGATCCAAGACGTGCGAAATAACCAAGTTTTCCAGATTTTTATAGAAGCTTATGAAAATCCTAATGCTATGAAACTCTATGGGGTGGTAGTCCAATGCATGTAGAATCTGCTCGTATTTAAATAGGATTTAAAAAAAAATATTCTTGATAGTGAAATTGAGCGAGGCTCTTAAGAAATTAACCGGGTTGACAACAGCCTGTATGATCCAAGACGTGGGAAATGACCAAGTTTTCCAGATTTTTATAGACGCCTATTAAAATCCTAGGACTATGAAACTCTATGGGGTGGTAGTCCAATGCATGTAGAATCTGGTCATATTTAAATTGGATTAAAAAAAAATATTCTTGATAGTGAAATTAAGCGAGGCACTTAAGAATTTACCGGGTTGACAACAGCCTGTATGATCCAAGACGTGCGAAATAACCAAGTTTTCCAGATTTTTATAGAAGCTTATAAAAATCCTAATGCTATGAAACTCTATGGGGTGGTAGTCCAATGCATGTAGAATCTGCTCGTATTTAAATTGGATTAAAAAAAAAATTTTGATAGTGAAATTAAGCGAGGCTCTTAAGAATTTAACCGGGTTGACAACAGCCTGTATGATCCAAGACGTGAGAAATGACAAAGTTATCAAGATTTTTATAGACGCCTATAAAAATCCTAGGGCTATAAAACTCTATGGGATGGTAGTCCAATGCATGTAGAATCTGCTCGTATTTAAGTTGGATTTAAAAAAATATTCTTGATAGTGAAATTAAGCGAGACTCTTAAGAAATTAACCGGGTTGACAACAGCCTGTATGATCCAAGACGTGGGAAATGACCAAGTTTTCCAGATTTTTATAGACGCCTATTAAAATCCTAGGGCTATGAAACTCTATGGGGTGGTAGTCCAATGCATGTAGAATCTGCTCGTATTTAAATTGGATTTAAAAAAAAATATTCTTGATAGTGAAATTAAGCGAGGCTCTTAAGAATTTAACCGGGTTGACAACAGTCTGTATGATACAAGACGTGGGAAATGACCAAGTTTTCTAGATTTGTATAGACGCCCATAAAAATCGTAGGGCTATGAAACTCTATGGGATGGTAGTCCAATGCATGTAGAATCTGCTCGTATTTCAATTGGATTTAAAAAAAATATTCTTGATAGTGAAATTGAGCGAGGCTCTTAAGAAATTAACCGGGTTGACAACAGCCTGTATGATCCAAGACGTGGGAAATGACCAAGTTTTCCAGATTTTTATAGACGCCTATTAAAATCCTAGGACTATGAAACTCTATGGGGTGGTAGTCCAATGCATGTAGAATCTGGTCATATTTAAATTGGATTAAAAAAAAATATTCTTGATAGTGAAATTGAGCGAGGCTCTTAAGAAATTAACCGGGTTGACAACAGCCTGTATGATCCAAGACGTGAGAAATGATCAAGTTTTCCAGATTTTTATAGACGCCTATTAAAATCCTAGGACTATGAAACTCTATGGGGTGGTAGTCCAATGCATGTAGAATCTGGTCATATTTAAATTGGATTAAAAAAAAATATTCTTGATAGTGAAATTAAGCGAGGCTCTTAAGAATTTACCGGGTTGACAACAGCCTGTATGATCCAAGACGTGAGAAATAACCAAGTTTTCCAGATTTTTATAGAAGCTTATAAAAATCCTAATGCTATGAAACTCTATGGGGTGGTAGTCCAATGCATGTAGAATCTGCTCGTATTTAAATTGGATTAAAAAAAAAAATGATAGTGAAATTAAGCGAGGCTCTTAAGAATTTAACCGGGTTGACAACAGCCTGTATGATTCAAGACGTGAGAAATGACAAAGTTATCAAGATTTTTATAGACGCCTATAAAAATCCTAGGGCTATGAAACTCGATGGGATGGTAGTCCAATGCATGGAGAATATGCTCGTATTTAAATTGGGTTTGAAAAAAATATTCTTGATAGTGAAATTAAGCGAGGCTCTTAAGAATTTAACCGGGTTGACAACAGTCTGTATGATACACGACGTGGGAAATGACCAAGTTTTCTAGATTTTTATAGACGCCCATAAAAATCGTAGGGCTATGAAACTCTATGGGATGGTAGTCTAATACATGTAGAATCTGCTCGTATTTAAATTGGATTTAAAAAAAATATTCTTGATAGTGAAATTGAGCGAGGCTCTTAAGAAATTAACCGGGTTGACAACAGCCTGTATGATCCAAGACGTGGGAAATGACCAAGTTTTCCAGATTTTTATAGACGCCTATTAAAATCCTAGGACTATGAAACTCTATTGGGTGGTAGTCCAATGCATGTAGAATCTGGTCATATTTAAATTGGTTAAAAAAAAAATATTCTTGATAGTGAAATTAAGCGAGGCACTTAAGAATTTACCGGTTTGACAACAGCCTGTATGATCCAAGACGTGCGAAATAACCAAGTTTTCCAGATTTTTATAGAAGCTTATGAAAATCCTAATGCTATGAAACTTTATGGGGAGGTAGTCCAATGCATGTAGAATCTGCTCGTATTTAAATTGGATTCAACAAAAAACATTCTTGATAGTGAAATTAAGCGAGACTCTTAAGAGTTTACCCGGGTTGACAACAGCCTGTATGATCCAAGACGTGGGAAATTACCAAGTTTTCCAGATTTTTATAGACGCCTATGAAAATTATACGGCTATGAAACTCTATGGGGTGGTAGTCCAATGCATGTAGAATCTGGTCGTATTTAAATTGGTTTAAAAAAAATATTCTTGATAGTGAAATTAAGCAAGGCTCTTAAGAATTTACCGGGTTGACAACAGCCTGTATGATCCAAGACGTGGGAAATAACCAAGTTTTCCAGATTTTTATAGAAACCTATTAAAATCCTAATGCTATGAAACTCTATGGGGTGGTAGTCCAATGCATGTAGAATCTGCTCGTATTTAAATTGGATTAAAAAAAAAAAAAATGATAGTGAAATTAAGCGAGGCTCTTAAGAATTTAACCGGGTTGACAACAGCCTGCATGATACAAGACGTGGGAAATGACCAAATTCCAGATTTTTATAGAACCCCATTAAAATCCTAGGGCTATGAAACTCTATGGGGTGGTAGTCCAATGCATGTAGAATCTGCTCGTATTTAAATTAGATTTTTAAAAAATATTCTTGATAGTGAAATTAAGCGAGGCTCTTAAGAATTTAACCGGGTTGACAACACCCTGCATGATACAAGACGTGGGAAATGACCAAGTTTTCCAGATTTTAATAGAACCCTATTAAAATCCTAGGGCTATGAAACTCTATGGGGTAGTAGTCCAATGCATGTAGAATCTGCTCGTATTTAAATTGGATTAAAAAAAAAATTGATAGTGAAATTAAGCGAGGCTCTTAAGAATTTAACCGGGTTGACAACACCCTGCATGATACAAGACGTGGGAAATGACCAAGTTTTCCAGATTTTAATAGAACCCTATTAAAATCCTAGGGCTATGAAACTCAATGGGATGGTAGTCCAATGCATGTAGAATCTGCTCGTATTTAAATTGGATTTGAAAAAAATATTCTTGATAGTGAAATTAAGCGAGGCTCTTAAGAATATAACCGGGTTGACAACAGTCTGTATGATACAAGACGTGGGAAATGACCAATTTTTCTAGATTTTTATAGACGCCCATAAAAATCGTAATGCTATGAAACTCTATGGGATGGTAGTCTAATACATGTAGAATCTGCTCGTATTTAAATTGGATTTAAAAAAAATATTCTTGATAGTGAAATTGATTGAGGCTCTTAAGAAATTAACCGGGTTGACAACAGCCTGTATGATCCAAGACGTGGGAAATGACCAAGTTTTCCAGATTTTTATAGACGCCTATTAAAATCCTAGGACTCTGAAACTCTATGGGGTGGTAGTCCAATGCATGTAGAATCTGGTCATATTTAAATTGGATTAAAAAAAAAGATTCTTGATAGTGAAATTAAGCGAGGCTCATAAGAATTTACCGGGTTGACAACAGCCTGTATGATCCAAGACGTGAGAAATAACCAAGTTTTCCAGATTTTTATAGAAGCTTATAAAAATCCTAATGCTATGAAACTGTATGGGGTGGTAGTCCAATGCATGTAGAATCTGCTCGTATTTAAATTGGAATAAAAAAAAAATTGATAGTGAAATTAAGCGAGGCTCTTAAGAATTTAACCGGGTTGACAACAGCCTGTATGATTCAAGACGTGAGAAATGACAAAGTTATCAAGATTTTTATAGACGCCTATGAAAATCCTAGGGCTATGAAACTCAATGGGATGGTAGTCCAATGCATGTAGAATATGCTCGTATTTAAATTGGATTTGAAAAAAATATTCTTGATAGTGAAATTAAGCGAGGCTCTTAAGAATTTAACCGGGTTGACAACAGTCTGTATGATACAAGACGTGGGAAATGACCAAGTTTTCTAGATTTGTATAGACGCCCATAAAAATCGTAGGGCTATGAAACTCTATGGGATGGTAGTCTAATACATGTAGAAACTGCTCGTATTTCAATTGGATTTAAAAAAAATATTCTTGATAGTGAAATTGAGCGAGGCTCTTAAGAAATTAACCGGGTTGACAACAGCCTGTATGATCCAAGACGTGGGAAATGACCAAGTTTTCCAGATTTTTATAGACGCCTATTAAAATCCTAGGACTATGAAACTCTATGGGGTGGTAGTCCAATGCATGTAGAATCTGGTCATATTTAAATTGGATTAAAAAAAAATATTGTTGATAGTGAAATTAAGCGAGGCTCTTAAGAATTTAACCGGGTTGACAACAGCCTGTATGATCCAAGACGTGAGAAATGACAAAGTTATCAAGATTTTTATAGACGCCTATTAAAATCCTAAGGCTATGAAACTCTACGGGATGGTAGTCCAATGCATGTAGAATCTGCTCGTATTTAAATATGATTTAAAAAAAATATTCTTGATAGTGAAATTGAGCGAGACTCTTAAGAAATTAACCGGGTTGACAACAGCCTGTATGATCCAAGACGTGGGAAATGACCAAGTTTTCCAGATTTTTATAGACGCCTAATAAAATCCTAGGGCTATGAAACTCTATGGGATGGTAGTCTAATACATGTAGAATCTGCTCGTATTTAAATTGGATTAAAAAAAAATATTCTTGATAGTGAAATTGAGCGAGGCTCTTAAGAAATTAACCGGGTTGACAACAGCCTGTATGATCCAAGACGTGGGAAATGATCAAGTTTTCCAGATTTTTATAGACGCCTATTAAAATCCTAGGACTATGAAACTCTATGGGGTGGTAGTCCAATGCATGTAGAATCTGGTCATATTTAAATTGGATTAAAAAAAAATATTCTTGATAGTGAAATTAAGCGAGGCACTTAAGAATTTACCGGGTTGACAACAGCCTGTATGATCCAAGACGTGCGAAATAACCAAGTTTTCCAGATTTTTATAGAAGCTTATAAAAATCCTAATGCTATGAAACTCTATGGGGTGGTAGTCCAATGCATGTAGAATCTGCTCGTATTTAAATTGGATTAAAAAAAAAATTTTGATAGTGAAATTAAGCGAGGCTCTTAAGAATTTAACCGGGTTGACAACAGCCTGTATGATCCAAGACGTGAGAAATGACAAAGTTATCAAGATTTTTATAGACGCCTATGAAAATCCTAGGGCTATAAAACTCTATGGGATGGTAGTCCAATGCATGTAGAATCTGCTCGTATTTAAGTTGGATTTAAAAAAATATTCTTGATAGTGAAATTAAGCGAGACTCTTAAGAAATTAACCGGGTTGACAACAGCCTGTATGATCCAAGACGTGGGAAATGACCAAGTTTTCCAGATTTTTATAGACGCCTATTAAAATCCTAGGGCTATGAAACTCTATGGGGTGGTAGTCCAATGCATGTAGAATCTGCTCGTATTTAAATTGGATTTAAAAAAAAATATTCTTGATAGTGAAATTAAGCGAGGCTCTTAAGAATTTAACCGGGTTGACAACAGTCTGTATGATACAAGACGTGGGAAATGACCAAGTTTTCTAGATTTGTATAGACGCCCATAAAAATCGTAGGGCTATGAAACTCTATGGGATGGTAGTCCAATGCATGTAGAATCTGCTCGTATTTCAATTGGATTTAAAAAAAATATTCTTGATAGTGAAATTGAGCGAGGCTCTTAAGAAATTAACCGGGTTGACAACAGCCTGTATGATCCAAGACGTGGGAAATGACCAAGTTTTCCAGATTTTTATAGACGCCTATTAAAATCCTAGGACTATGAAACTCTATGGGGTGGTAGTCCAATGCATGTAGAATCTGGTCATATTTAAATTGGATTAAAAAAAAATATTCTTGATAGTTAAATTGAGCGAGGCTCTTAAGAAATTAACCGGGTTGACAACAGCCTGTATGATCCAAGACGTGAGAAATGATCAAGTTTTCCAGATTTTTATAGACGCCTATTAAAATCCTAGGACTATGAAACTCTATGGGGTGGTAGTCCAATGCATGTAGAATCTGGTCATATTTAAATTGGATTAAAAAAAAATATTCTTGATAGTGAAATTAAGCGAGGCTCTTAAGAATTTACCGGGTTGACAACAGCCTGTATGATCCAAGACGTGAGAAATAACCAAGTTTTCCAGATTTTTATAGAAGCTTATAAAAATCCTAATGCTATGAAACTCTATGGGGTGGTAGTCCAATGCATGTAGAATCTGCTCGTATTTAAATTGGATTAAAAAAAAAAATGATAGTGAAATTAAGCGAGGCTCTTAAGAATTTAACCGGGTTGACAACAGCCTGTATGATTCAAGACGTGAGAAATGACAAAGTTATCAAGATTTTTATAGACGCCTATAAAAATCCTAGGGCTATGAAACTCGATGGGATGGTAGTCCAATGCATGGAGAATATGCTCGTATTTAAATTGGGTTTGAAAAAAATATTCTTGATAGTGAAATTAAGCGAGGCTCTTAAGAATTTAACCGGGTTGACAACAGTCTGTATGATACACGACGTGGGAAATGACCAAGTTTTCTAGATTTTTATAGACGCCCATAAAAATCGTAGGGCTATGAAACTCTATGGGATGGTAGTCTAATACATGTAGAATCTGCTCGTATTTAAATTGGATTTAAAAAAAATATTCTTGATAGTGAAATTGAGCGAGGCTCTTAAGAAATTAACCGGGTTGACAACAGCCTGTATGATCCAAGACGTGGGAAATGACCAAGTTTTCCAGATTTTTATAGACGCCTATTAAAATCCTAGGACTATGAAACTCTATTGGGTGGTAGTCCAATGCATGTAGAATCTGGTCATATTTAAATTGGTTAAAAAAAAAAATATTCTTGATAGTGAAATTAAGCGAGGCACTTAAGAATTTACCGGTTTGACAACAGCCTGTATGATCCAAGACGTGCGAAATAACCAAGTTTTCCAGATTTTTATAGAAGCTTATGAAAATCCTAATGCTATGAAACTCTATGGGGTGGTAGTCCAATGCATGTAGAATCTGCTCGTATTTAAATAGGATTTAAAAAAAAATATTCTTGATAGTGAAATTGAGCGAGGCTCTTAAGAAATTAACCGGGTTGACAACAGCCTGTATGATCCAAGACGTGGGAAATGACCAAGTTTTCCAGATTTTTATAGACGCCTATTAAAATCCTAGGACTATGAAACTCTATGGGGTGGTAGTCCAATGCATGTAGAATCTGGTCATATTTAAATTGGATTAACAAAAAATATTCTTGATAGTGAAATTAAGCGAGGCACTTAAGAATTTACCGGGTTGACAACAGCCTGTATGATCCAAGACGTGCGAAATAACCAAGTTTTCCAGATTTTTATAGAAGCTTATAAAAATCCTAATGCTATGAAACTCTATGGGGTGGTAGTCCAATGCATGTAGAATCTGCTCGTATTTAAATTGGATTAAAAAAAAAATTTTGATAGTGAAATTAAGCGAGGCTCTTAAGAATTTAACCGGGTTGACAACAGCCTGTATGATCCAAGACGTGAGAAATGACAAAGTTATCAAGATTTTTATAGACGCCTATTAAAATCCTAGGGCTATAAAACTCTATGGGATGGTAGTCCAATGCATGTAGAATCTGCTCGTATTTAAGTTGGATTTAAAAAAATATTCTTGATAGTGAAATTAAGCGAGACTCTTAAGAAATTAACCGGGTTGACAACAGCCTGTATGATCCAAGACGTGGGAAATGACCAAGTTTTCCAGATTTTTATAGACGCCTATTAAAATCCTAGGGCTATGAAACTCTATGGGGTGGTAGTCCAATGCATGTAGAATCTGCTCGTATTTAAATTGGATTTAAAAAAAAATATTCTTGATAGTGAAATTAAGCGAGGCTCTTAAGAATTTAACCGGGTTGACAACAGCCTGTATGATCCAAGACGTGAGAAATGACAAAGTTATCAAGATTTTTATAGACGCCTATTAAAATCCTAAGGCTATGAAACTCTACGGGATGGTAGTCCAATGCATGTAGAATCTGCTCGTATATAAATAGGATTTAAAAAAAAAAATTCTTGATAGTGAAATTGAGCGAGACTCTTAAGAAATTAACCGGTTTGACAACAGTCTGTATGATACAAGACGTGGGAAATGACCAAGTTTTCTAGATTTTTATAGACGCCCATAAAAATCGTAGGGCTATGAAACTCTATGGGATGGTAGTCCAATGCATGTAGAATCTGGTCATATTTAAATTGGATTAAAAAAAAATATTCTTGATAGTGAAATTAAGCGAGGCTCTTAAGAAGTTACCGGGTTGACAACAGCCTGTACGATCCAAGACGTGGGAAATGACCAAGTTTTCCAGATTTTTATAGACGCCTATTAAAATCCTAGGACTTTGAAACTCTATGGGGTGGTAGTCCAATGCATGTAGAATCTGCTCGTATTTAAATTGGATTAAAAAAAAAAATTTGATAGTGAAATTAAGCGAGGCTCTTAAGAATTTAACCGGGTTGACAACAGCCTGTATGATTCAAGACGTGAGAAATGACAAAGTTATCAAGATTTTTATAGACGCCTATAAAAATCCTAGGGCTATGAAACTCAATGGGATGGTAGTCCAATGCATGTAGAATATGCTAGTATTTAAATTGGATTTGAAAAAAATATTCTTGATAGTGAAATTAAGCGAGGCTCTTAAGAATTTAACCGGGTTGACAACAGTCTGTATGATACAAGACGTGGGAAATGACCAAGTTTTCTAGATTTTTATAGACGCCCTAAAAATCGTAGGGCTATGAAACTCTATGGGGTGGTAGTCCAATGCATGTAGAATCTGCTCGTATTTAAATTGGATTAAAAAAAAAATTTTGATAGTGAAATTAAGCGAGGCTCTTAAGAATTTAACCGGGTTGACCACAGCCTGTATGATCCAAGACGTGAGAAATGACAAAGTTATCAAGATTTTTATAGACGCCTATAAAAATCCTAGGGCTATAAAACTCTATGGGATGGTAGTCCAATGCATGTAGAATCTGCTCGTATTTAAGTTGGATTTAAAAAAATATTCTTGATAGTGAAATTGAGCGAGACTCTTAAGAAATTAACCGGGTTGACAACAGCCTGTATGATCCAAGACGTGGGAAATGACCAAGTTTTCCAGATTTTTATAGACGCCTATTAAAATCCTAGGGCTATGAAACTCTATGGGGTGGTAGTCCAATACATGTAAAATCTGGTCATATTTAAATTGGATTAAAAAAAAATATTATTGATAGTGAAATTAAGCGAGGCTCTTAAGAATTTACCGGGTTGACAACAGCCTGTATGATCCAAGACGTGGGGAATAACCAAGTTTTCCAGATTTTTATAGACGCTTATTATAATCCTAGGGCTATTAAACTCTATGGAGTGGTAGTCCAATGCATGTAGAATCTGCTCGTATTTCAATTGGATTTTTAAAAAATATTCTTGATAGTGAAATTGAGCGAGGCTCTTAAGAAATTAACCGGGTTGACAACAGCCTGTATGATCCAAGACGTGGGAAATGACCAAGTTATCAATATTTTTATAGACGCCTATGAAAATCGTAGGGCTATGAAACTCCATGGAGTGGTAGACCAATGCATGTTAAATCTGCTCGTATTTAAATTGAATTTTTAAAAAATATTCTTGATAGTGAAATTGAGCGAGGCTCTTAAGAAAATAACCGGGTTGACAACAGCCTGTATGATCCAAGACGTGGGAAATGACCAAGTTATCAAGATTTTTATAGACGCCTATTAAAATCCTAGGGCTATGAAACTCTATGGGATGGTAGTCCAATGCATGTAGAATCTGCTCGTATTTAAATTTGATTTAAAACAAATATTCTTGATAGTGAAATTGAGCGAGGCTCGTAAGAAATTAACCGGGCTGACAACAGCCTGTATGATCCAAGACGTGGGAAATGACCAAGTTTTCCAGATTTTTATAGACGCCTATTAAAATCCTAGGGCTATGAAACTCTATGGGGTGGTAGTCCAATGCATGTAGAATCTGCTCGTATTTAAATTGGATTTAAAAAAAATATTCTTGATAGTGAAATCATGCGAGGCTCTTAAGAATTTAACCGGGTTGACAACAGCCTGTATGATTCAAGACGTGAAAAATGACAAAGTTATCAAGATTTTTATAGACGCCTATAAAAATCCTAGGGCTATGAAACTCTATGGGATGGTAGTCCAATACATGTAGAATCTGCTGGTATTTCAATTTGATTTAAAACAAATATTCTTGATAGTGAAATTGAGCGAGGCTCTTAAGAAATTAACCGGGTTGACAACAGCCTGTATGATCCAAGACGTGGGAAATGACCAAGTTATCAATATTTTTATAGACGCCTATGAAAATCGTAGGGCTATGAAACTCCATGGAGTGGTAGACCAATGCATGTTAAATCTGCTCGTATTTAAATTGAATTTTTAAAAAATATTCTTGATAGTGAAATTGAGCGAGGCTCTTAAGAAAATAACCGGGTTGACAACAGCCTGTATGATCCAAGACGTGGGAAATGACCAAGTTATCAAGATTTTTATAGACGCTTATGAAAATCGTAGGGCTATGAAACTTTACGGGGTGGTAGTCCAATGCATGTAGAATCTGCTCGTATTTAAATTGGATTTTTTAAAAATATTCTTGATAGTGAAATTAAGCGAGGCTCTTAAGAATTTAACCGGGTTGACAACAGCCTGCATGATACAAGACGTGGGAAATGACCAAGTTTTCCAGATTTTCATAGACGCCTATTAAAACCCTACAGCTATTAAACTCTATGGGATGGTAGTCCAATGCATGCAAATTTGATTTTTTTAAAATATTCGTGATAGTGAAATTGAGCGAGGCTCTTAAGAAATTAACCGGGTTGACAACAGCCTGTATGATCCAAGACGTGGGAAATGACCAAGTTTTCCAGATTTTTATAGACGCCTATTAAAATCCTAGGGCTATGAAACTCTATGGGGTGGTAGTCCAATGCATGTAGAATCTGCTCGTATTTAAACTGGATTTTTAAAAAATACTCTTGATAGTGAAATTAAACGAGGCTCTTAAGAATTTAACCGGGTTGACAACAGCCTGCATGATACAAGACGTGGGAAATAACCAAGTTTTCCAGATTTTTATAGACGGCTATTAAAATCTTCGGGCTATGAAACTCTATGGGGTGGTAGTCCAATGCATGTAGAATCTGGTCGTATTTAAATTGGATTAAAAAAAAAAATTCTTGATAGTAAAATTAAGCGAGGCTCTTAAGAAATTAACCGGGTTGACAACAGCCTGTATGATACAAGACGTGGGAAATGACCAAGTTTTCCAGATTTTTATAGACGCTTATAATAATCCTAGGGCTATTAAACTCTATGGAGTGGTAGTCCAATGCATGTAGAATCTGCTCGTATTTAAATTGGATTTAAAAAAAAATATTCTTGATAGTGAAATTGAGCGAGGCTCTTAAGAAATTAACCGGGTTGACAACAGCCTGTATGATCCAAGACGTGGGAAATGACCAAGTTTTCCAGATTTTTATAGACGCCTATTAAAATCCTAGGGCTATGAAACTCTATGGGGTGGTAGTCCAATGCATGTAGAATCTGCTCGTATTTAAATAGGATTTAAAAATAATATTCTTGATAGTGAAATCAAGCGAGGCTCTTAAGAATTTAACCGGGTTGACAACAGCCTGTATGATTCAAGACGTGAGAAATGACAAAGTTATCAAGATTTTTATAGACGCCTATTAAAATCCTAGGGCTATGAAACTCTATGGGATGGTAGTCCAATGCATGTAGAATCTGCTCGTATTTAAATTTGATTTAAAACAAATATTCTTGATAGTAAAATTGAGCGAGGCTCTTAAGAAATTAACCGGGTTGATAACAGCCTGTATGATCCAAGACGTGGGAAATGACCAAGTTATCAAGATTTTTATAGACGGCTATTAAAATCCTCGGGCTATGAAACTCTATGGGGTGGTAGTCCAATGCATGTAGAATCTGGTCGTATTTAAATTGGATTTAAAAAAAATATTCTTGATAGTGAAATTAAGCGAGGCTCTTAAGAAATAAACCGGGTTGACAACAGCCTGTATGATACAAGACGTGGGAAATGACCAAGTTTTCCAGATTTTTATAGACGCTTATAATAATCCTAGGGCTATTAAACTCTATGGAGTGGTAGTCCAATGCATGTAGAATCTGCTCGTATTTAAATTGGATTTTTTAAAAATATTCTTGATAGTGAAATTGAGCGAGGCTTTTAAGAAATTAACCGGGTTGACAACAGCCTGTATGATCCAAGACGTGGGAAATGACCAAGTTATCAAGATTTTTATAGACGCTTATGAAAATAGAAGGGCTATGAAACTTTACGGGGTGGTAGTCCAATGCATGTAGAATCTGCTCGTATTTAAATTGGATTTAAAAAAAAATATTCTTGATAGTGAAATTAAGCGAGGCTCTTAAGAATTTAACCGGGTTGACAACAGCCTGCATGATACAAGACGTGGGAAATGACCAAGTTTTTTTCCAGATTTTTATAGACGCCTATTAAAATCCTACAGCTATGAAACTCTATGGGATGGTAGTCCAATGCATGCAAATTTGATTTTTAAAAAATATTCTTGATAGTGAAATTGAGCGAGGCTCTTAAGAAATTAACCGGGTTAACAACAGCCTGTATGATCCAAGACGTGGGAAATGACCAAGTTTTCCAGATTTTTATAGACGCCTATTAAAATCCTAGGGCTATGAAACTCTATGGGGTGGTAGTCCAATGCATGTAGAATCTGCTCGTATTTAAATTGGATTTAAAAAAAATATTCTTGATAGTGAAATCAAGCGAGGCTCTTAAGAATTTAACCGGGTTGACAACAGCCTGTATGATTCAAGACGTGAAAAATGACAAAGTTATCAAGATTTTTATAGACGCCTATAAAAATCCTAGGGCTATGAAACTCTATGGGATGGTAGTCCAATGCATGTAGAATCTGCTCGTATTTAAATTTGATTTAAAACAAATATTCTTGATAGTAAAATTGAGCGAGGCTCTTAAGAAATTAACCGGGTTGACAACAGCCTGTATGATACAAGACGTGGGAAATGACCAAGTTTTCCAGATTTTTATAGACGCTTATTATAATCCTATTGCTATTAAACTCTATGGAGTGGTAGTCCAATGCATGTAGAATCTGCTCGTATTTCAATTGGATTTTTTAAAAATATTCTTGATAGTGAAATTGAGCGAGGCTCTTAAGAAATTAACCGGGTTGACAACAGCCTGTATGATCCAAGACGTGGGAAATGACCAAGTTATCAATATTTTTATAGACGCCTATGAAAATCGTAGGGCTATGAAACTCCATGGAGTGGTAGTCCAATGCATGTAGAATCTGCTCGTATTTAAATTGAATTTTTAAAAAATATTCTTGATAGTGAAATTGAGCGAGGCTCTTAAGAAAATAACCGGGTTGACAACAGCCTGTATGATCCAAGACGTGGGAAATGACCAAGTTATCAAGATTTTTATAGACGCTTATGAAAATCGTAGGGCTATGAAACTTTACGGGGTGGTAGTCCAATGCATGTAGAATCTGCTCGTATTTAAATTGGATTTTTTAAAAATATTCTTGATAGTGAAATTAAGCGAGGCTCTTAAGAATTTAACCGGGTTGACAACAGCCTGCATGATACAAGACGTGGGAAATGACCAAGTTTTCCAGATTTTTATAGACGCCTATTAAAATCGTAGGGCTATGAAACTTTACGGGGTGGTAGTCCAATGCATGTAGAATCTGCTCGTATTTAAATTGGATTTTTTTAAAATATTCTTGATAGTGAAATTAAGCGAGGCTCTTAAGAATTTAACCGGGTTGACAACAGCCTGTATGATACAAGACGTGGGAAATGACCAAGTTTTCCAGATTTTTATAAACGCTTATTATAATCCTATTGCTATTAAACTCTATGGAGTGGTAGTCCAATGCATGTAGAATCTGCTCGTATTTCAATTGGATTTTTTAAAAATATTCTTGATAGTGAAATTGAGCGAGGCTCTTAAGAAATTAACCGGGTTGACAACAGCCTGTATGATCCAAGACGTGGGAAATGACCAAGTTATCAATATTTTTATAGACGCCTATGAAAATCGTAGGGCTATGAAACTCCATGGAGTGGTAGTCCAATGCTTGTAGAATCTGCTCGTATTTAAATTGAATTTTTAAAAAATATTCTTGATAGTGAAATTGAGCGAGGCTCTTAAGAAAATAACCGGGTTGACAACAGCCTGTATGATCCAAGACGTGGGAAATGACCAAGTTATCAAGATTTTTATAGACGCTTATGAAAATCGTAGGGCTATGAAACTTTACGGGGTGGTAGTCCAATGCATGTAGAATCTGCTCGTATTTAAATTGGATTTTTTAAAAATATTCTTGATAGTGAAATTAAGCGAGGCTCTTAAGAATTTAACCGGGTTGACAACAGCCTGCATGATACAAGACGTGGGAAATGACCAAGTTTTCCAGATTTTTATAGACGCCTATTAAAATCCTACAGCTATTAAACTCTATGGGATGGTAGTCCAATGCATGCAAATTTGATTTTTTAAAAATATTCTTGATAGTGAAATTGAGCGAGGCTCTTAAGAAATTAACCGGGTTGACAACAGCCTGTATGATCCAAGACGTGGGAAATGACCAAGTTTTCCAGATTTTTATAGACGCCTATTAAAATCCAAGGGCTATGAAACTCTATGGGGTGGTAGTCCAATGCATGTAGAATCTGCTCGTATATAAACTGGATTTTTAAAAAATACTCTTGATAGTGAAATTAAACGAGGCTCTTAAGAATTTAACCGGGTTGACAACAGCCTGTATGATTCAAGACGTGAAAAATGACAAAGTTATCAAGATTTTTATAGACGCCTATTAAAATCCTAGGGCTATGAAACTCTATGGGATGGTAGTCCAATGCATGTAGAATCTGCTCGTATTTAAATTTGATTTAAAACAAATATTCTTGATAGTGAAATTGAGCGAGGCTCGTAAGAAATTAACCGGGCTGACAACAGCCTGTATGATCCAAGACGTGGGAAATGACCAAGTTTTCCAGATTTTTATAGACGCCTATTAAAATCCTAGGGCTATGAAACTCTATGGGGTGGTAGTCCAATGCATGTAGAATCTGCTCGTATTTAAATTGGATTTAAAAAAAATATTCTTGATAGTGAAATCAAGCGAGGCTCTTAAGAATTTAACCGGGTTGACAACAGCCTGTATGATTCAAGACGTGAAAAATGACAAAGTTATCAAGATTTTTATAGACGCCTATAAAAATCCTAGGGCTATGAAACTCTATGGGATGGTAGTCCAATACATGTAGAATCTGCTCGTATTTCAATTTGATTTAAAACAAATATTCTTGATAGTGAAATTGAGCGAGGCTCTTAAGAAATTAACCGGGTTGACAACAGCCTGTATGATCCAAGACGTGGGAAATGACCAAGTTATCAATATTTTTATAGACGCCTATGAAAATCGTAGGGCTATGAAACTCCATGGAGTGGTAGACCAATGCATGTTAAATCTGCTCGTATTTAAATTGAATTTTTAAAAAATATTCTTGATAGTGAAATTGAGCGAGGCTCTTAAGAAAATAACCGGGTTGACAACAGCCTGTATGATCCAAGACGTGGGAAATGACCAAGTTATCAAGATTTTTATAGACGCTTATGAAAATCGTAGGGCTATGAAACTTTACGGGGTGGTAGTCCAATGCATGTAGAATCTGCTCGTATTTAAATTGGATTTTTTAAAAATATTCTTGATAGTGAAATTAAGCGAGGCTCTTAAGAATTTAACCGGGTTGACAACAGCCTGCATGATACAAGACGTGGGAAATGACCAAGTTTTCCAGATTTTTATAGACGCCTATTAAAACCCTACAGCTATTAAACTCTATGGGATGGTAGTCCAATGCATGCAAATTTGATTTTTTTAAAATATTCGTGATAGTGAAATTGAGCGAGGCTCTTAAGAAATTAACCGGGTTGACAACAGCCTGTAATATCCAAGACGTGGGAAATGACCAAGTTTTCCAGATTTTTATAGACGCCTATTAAAATCCTAGGGCTATGAAACTCTATGGGGTGGTAGTCCAATGCATGTAGAATCTGCTCGTATTTAAACTGGATTTTTAAAAAATACTCTTGATAGTGAAATTAAACGAGGCTCTTAAGAATTTAACCGGGTTGACAACAGCCTGCATGATACAAGACGTGGGAAATAACCAAGTTTTCCAGATTTTTATAGACGGCTATTAAAATCTTCGGGCTATGAAACTCTATGGGGTGGTAGTCCAATGCATGTAGAATCTGGTCGTATTTAAATTGGATTAAAAAAAAATATTCTTGATAGTAAAATTAAGCGAGGCTCTTAAGAAATTAACCGGGTTGACAACAGCCTGTATGATACAAGACGTGGGAAATGACCAAGTTTTCCAGATTTTTATAGACGCTTATAATAATCCTAGGGCTATTAAACTCTATGGAGTGGTAGTCCAATGCATGTAGAATCTGCTCGTATTTAAATTGGATTTAAAAAAAAATATTCTTGATAGTGAAATTAAGCGAGGCTCTTAAGAATTTAACCGGGTTGACAGCAGCCTGTATGATCCAAGACGTGGGAAATGACCAAGTTATCAAGATTTTTATAGACGCCTATTAAAATTGTAGGGCTATGAAACTCTATGGGGTGCTAGTCCAATGCATCTAGAATCTGCTCGTATTTAAATTGGATTTTTAAAAAATATTCTTGATAGTGAAATTAAGCGAGGCTCTTAAGAATTTAACCGGGTTGACAACAGCCTGTATGATCCAAGACGTGGGAAATGACCAAGTTTTCCAGATTTTTATAGACGCCTATTAAAATCCTAGGGCTATGAAACTCTATGGGGTGGTAGTCCAATGCATGTAGAATCTGGTCGTATTTAAATTGGATTTAAAAAAAAATATTCTTGATAGTGAAATTAAGCGAGGCTCTTAAGAATTTAACCGGGTTGACAACAGCCCGTATGATCCAAGACGTGGGAAATGACCAAGTTATCAAGATTTTTATAGACGCCTATTAAAATCGTAGGGCTATGAAACTCTATGGGGTGGTAGTCCAATGCATGTAGAATCTGCTCGTATTTAAATTAGATTAAAAAAAAATATTCTTGATAGTGAAATTAAGCGAGGCTTTTAAGAAATTAACCGGGTTGACAACAGCCTGTATGATCCAAGACGTGGGAAATGACCAAGTTATCAATATTTTTATAGACGCCTATGAAAATCGTAGGGCTATGAAACTCCATGGAGTGGTAGTCCAATGCATGTAGAATCTGCTCGTATTTAAATTGAATTTTTAAAAAATATTCTTGATAGTGAAATTGAGCGAGGCTCTTAAGAAAATAACCGGGTTGACAACAGCCTGTATGATCCAAGACGTGGGAAATGACCAAGTTATCAAGATTTTTATAGACGCTTATGAAAATCGTAGGGCTATGAAACTTTACGGGGTGGTAGTCCAATGCATGTAGAATCTGCTCGTATTTAAATTGGATTTTTTAAAAATATTCTTGATAGTGAAATTAAGCGAGGCTCTTAAGAATTTAACCGGGTTGACAACAGCCTGCATGATACAAGACGTGGGAAATGACCAAGTTTTCCAGATTTTTATAGACGCCTATTAAAATCCTACAGCTATTAAACTCTATGGGATGGTAGTCCAATGCATGCAAATTTGATTTTTTAAAAATATTCTTGATAGTGAAATTGAGCGAGGCTCTTAAGAAATTAACCGGGTTGACAACAGCCTGTATGATCCAAGACGTGGGAAATGACCAAGTTTTCCAGATTTTTATAGACGCCTATTAAAATCCAAGGGCTATGAAACTCTATGGGGTGGTAGTCCAATGCATGTAGAATCTGCTCGTATATAAACTGGATTTTTAAAAAATACTCTTGATAGTGAAATTAAACGAGGCTCTTAAGAATTTAACCGGGTTGACAACAGCCTGTATGATTCAAGACGTGAAAAATGACAAAGTTATCAAGATTTTTATAGACGCCTATTAAAATCCTAGGGCTATGAAACTCTATGGGATGGTAGTCCAATGCATGTAGAATCTGCTCGTATTTAAATTTGATTTAAAACAAATATTCTTGATAGTGAAATTGAGCGAGGCTCGTAAGAATTTAACCGGGCTGACAACAGCCTGTATGATCCAAGACGTGGGAAATGACCAAGTTTTCCAGATTTTTATAGACGCCTATTAAAATCCTAGGGCTATGAAACTCTATGGGGTGGTAGTCCAATGCATGTAGAATCTGCTCGTATTTAAATTGGATTTAAAAAAAATATTCTTGATAGTGAAATCAAGCGAGGCTCTTAAGAATTTAACCGGGTTGACAACAGCCTGTATGATTCAAGACGTGAAAAATGACAAAGTTATCAAGATTTTTATAGACGCCTATGAAAATCCTAGGGCTATGAAACTCTATGGGATGGTAGTCCAATACATGTAGAATCTGCTCGTATTTCAATTTGATTTAAAACAAATATTCTTGATAGTGAAATTGAGCGAGGCTCTTAAGAAATTAACCGGGTTGACAACAGCCTGTATGATCCAAGACGTGGGAAATGACCAAGTTATCAATATTTTTATAGACGCCTATGAAAATCGTAGGGCTATGAAACTCCATGGAGTGGTAGACCAATGCATGTTAAATCTGCTCGTATTTAAATTGAATTTTTAAAAAATATTCTTGATAGTGAAATTGAGCGAGGCTCTTAAGAAAATAACCGGGTTGACAACAGCCTGTATGATCCAAGACGTGGGAAATGACCAAGTTATCAAGATTTTTATAGACGCTTATGAAAATCGTAGGGCTATGAAACTTTACGGGGTGGTAGTCCAATGCATGTAGAATCTGCTCGTATTTAAATTGGATTTTTTAAAAATATTCTTGATAGTGAAATTAAGCGAGGCTCTTAAGAATTTAACCGGGTTGACAACAGCCTGCATGATACAAGACGTGGGAAATGACCAAGTTTTCCAGATTTTTATAGACGGCTATTAAAATCCTAGGGCTATGAAACTCTATGGGGTGGTAGTCCAATGCATGTAGAATCTGCTCGTATTTAAACTGGATTTTTAAAAAATACTCTTGATAGTGAAATTAAACGAGGCTCTTAAGAATTTAACCGGGTTGACAACAGCCTGCATGATACAAGACGTGGGAAATAACCAAGTTTTCCAGATTTTTATAGACGGCTATTAAAATCTTCGGGCTATGAAACTCTATGGGGTGGTAGTCCAATGCATGTAGAATCTGGTCGTATTTAAATTGGATTAAAAAAAAATATTCTTGATAGTAAAATTAAGCGAGGCTCTTAAGAAATTAACCTGGTTGACAACAGCCTGTATGATACAAGACGTGGGAAATGACCAAGTTTTCCAGATTTTTATAGACGCTTATAATAATCCTAGGGCTATTAAACTCTATGGAGTGGTAGTCCAATGCATGTAGAATCTGCTCGTATTTAAATTGGATTTAAAAAAAAATATTCTTGATAGTGAAATTAAGCGAGGCTCTTAAGAATTTAACCGGGTTGACAGCAGCCTGTATGATCCAAGACGTGGGAAATGACCAAGTTATCAAGATTTTTATAGACGCCTATTAAAATTGTAGGGCTATGAAACTCTATGGGGTGCTAGTCCAATGCATCTAGAATCTGCTCGTATTTAAATTGGATTTTTAAAAAATATTCTTGATAGTGAAATTAAGCGAGGCTCTTAAGAATTTAACCGGGTTGACAACAGCCTGTATGATCCAAGACGTGGGAAATGACCAAGTTTTCCAGATTTTTATAGACGCCTATTAAAATCCTAGGGCTATGAAACTCTATGGGGTGGTAGTCCAATGCATGTAGAATCTGGTCGTATTTAAATTGGATTTAAAAAAAAATATTCTTGATAGTGAAATTAAGCGAGGCTCTTAAGAATTTAACCGGGTTGACAACAGCCCGTATGATCCAAGACGTGGGAAATGACCAAGTTATCAAGATTTTTATAGACGCCTATTAAAATCGTAGGGATATGAAACTCTATGGGGTGGTAGTCCAATGCATGTAGAATCTGCTCGTATTTAAATTAGATTAAAAAAAAATATTCTTGATAGTGAAATTAAGCGAGGCTTTTAAGAAATTAACCGGGTTGACAGCAGCCTGTATGATTCAAGACGTGGAAAATGACCAAGTTTTCTAGATTTTTATAGACGCCTAGAAAAATCCTAGGGCTATGAAACTCTATGGGATGGTAGTCCAATGCATGTAAAATCTGCTCGTATTTAAATTGAATTTAAAAAAAATATTCTTGATAGTGAAATTGAGCGAGGCTCTTAAGAAATTAACCGGGTTGACAACAGCCTGTATGATCCAAGACGTGGGAAATGACCAAGTTATCAATATTTTTATAGACGCTTGTGAAAATCGTAGGGCTATGAAACTTTACGGGGTGGTAGTCCAATGCATGTAGAATCTGCTCGTATTTAAATTGGATTTTTTAAAAATATTCTTGATAGTGAAATTAAGCGAGGCTCCTAAGAATTTAACCGGGTTGACAACAGCCTGCATGATACAAGTCGTGGGAAATGACCAAGTTTTCCAGATTTTTATAGACGCCTATTAAAATCCTAGGGCTATGAAACTCTATGGGGTGGTAGTCCAATGCATGTAGAATCTGCTCGTATTTAAATTGGATTTTTTAAAAATAATCTTGATAGTGAAATTGAGCGAGGCTCTTAAGAAAACAACCGGGTTGACAACAGCCTGTATGATCCAAGACGTGGGAAATGACCAAGTTATCAAGATTTTTATAGACGCTTATGAAAATCGTAGGGCTATGAAACTTTACGGGGTGGTAGTCCAATGCATGTAGAATCTGCTCGTATTTAAATTGGATTTTTTAAAAATATTCTTGATAGTGAAATTAAGCGAGGCTCTTAAGAATTTAACCGGGTTGACAACAGCCTACATGATACAAGACGTGGGAAATGACCAAGTTTTCCAGAATTTTATAGACGCCTATTAAAATCCTAGGGCTATGAAACTCTATGGGGTGGTAGTCCAATGCATGTAGAATCTGGTCGTATTTAAATTGGATTAAAAAAATATTCTTGATAGTGAAATTGAGCGAGGCTCTTAAGAAATTAACCGGGTTGACAACAGCCTGTATGATCCAAGACGTGGGAAATGACCAAGTTTTCCAGATTTTTATAGACGCCTATTAAAATCCTAGGGCTATGAAACTCTATGGGGTGGTAGTCCAATGCATGTAGAATCTGCTCGTATTTAAATAGGATTTAAAAATAATATTCTTGATAGTGAAATCAAGCGAGGCTCTTAAGAATTTAACCGGGTTGACAACAGCCTGTATGATTCAAGACGTGAGAAATGACAAAGTTATCAAGATTTTTATAGACGCCTATTAAAATCCTAGGGCTATGAAACTCTATGGGATGGTAGTCCAATGCATGTAGAATCTGCTCGTATTTAAATTTGATTTAAAACAAATATTCTTGATAGTAAAATTGAGCGAGGCTCTTAAGAAATTAACCGGGTTGATAACAGCCTGTATGATCCAAGACGTGGGAAATGACCAAGTTTTCCAGATTTTTATAGACGGCTATTAAAATCCTCGGGCTATGAAACTCTATGGGGTGGTAGTCCAATGCATGTAGAATCTGGTCGTATTTAAATTGGATTTAAAAAAAATATTCTTGATAGTGAAATTAAGCGAGGCTCTTAAGAAATTAACCGGGTTGACAACAGCCTGTATGATACAAGACGTGGGAAATGACCAAGTTTTCCAGATTTTTATAGACGCTTATAATAATCCTAGGGCTATTAAACTCTATGGACTGGTAGTCCAATGCATGTAGAATCTGCTCGTATTTAAATTGGATTTTTTAAAAATATTCTTGATAGTGAAATTGAGCGAGGCTTTTAAGAAATTAACCGGGTTGACAACAGCCTGTATGATCCAAGACGTGGGAAATGACCAAGTTATCAAGATTTTTATAGACGCTTATGAAAATAGAAGGGCTATGAAACTTTACGGGGTGGTAGTCCAATGCATGTAGAATCTGCTCGTATTTAAATTGGATTTAAAAAAAAATATTCTTGATAGTGAAATTAAGCGAGGCTCTTAAGAATTTAACCGGGTTGACAACAGCCTGCATGATACAAGACGTGGGAAATGACCAAGTTTTTTTCCAGATTTTTATAGACGCCTATTAAAATCCTACAGCTATGAAACTCTATGGGATGGTAGTCCAATGCATGCAAATTTGATTTTTAAAAAATATTCTTGATAGTGAAATTGAGCGAGGCTCTTAAGAAATTAACCGGGTTAACAACAGCCTGTATGATCCAAGACGTGGGAAATGACCAAGTTTTCCAGATTTTTATAGACGCCTATTAAAATCCTAGGGCTATGAAACTCTATGGGGTGGTAGTCCAATGCATGTAGAATCTGCTCGTATTTAAATTGGATTTAAAAAAAATATTCTTGATAGTGAAATCAAGCGAGGCTCTTAAGAATTTAACCGGGTTGACAACAGCCTGTATGATTCAAGACGTGAAAAATGACAAAGTTATCAAGATTTTTATAGACGCCTATAAAAATCCTAGGGCTATGAAACTCTATGGGATGGTAGTCCAATGCATGTAGAATCTGCTCGTATTTAAATTTGATTTAAAACAAATATTCTTGATAGTGAAATTGAGCGAGGCTCTTAAGAAATTAACCGGGTTGACAACAGCCTGTATGATACAAGACGTGGGAAATGACCAAGTTTTCCAGATTTTTATAGACGCCTATTAAAATCCTAGGGCTATGAAACTCTATGGGGTGGTAGTCCAATGCATGTAGAATCTGCTCGTATTTAAACTGGATTTTAAAAAAATACTCTTGATAGTGAAATTAAGCGAGGCTCTTAAGAAATTAACCGGGTTGACAACAGCCTGTATGATACAAGACGTGGGAAATGACCAAGTTTCCAGATTTTTATAGACGCTTATTATAATCCTAGGGCTATTAAACTCTATGGAGTGGTAGTCCAATGCATGTAGAATCTGCTCGTATTTCAATTGGATTTTTTAAAAATATTCTTGATAGTGAAATTGAGCGAGGCTCTTAAGAAATTAACCGGGTTGACAACAGCCTGTATGATCCAAGACGTGGGAAATGACCAAGTTATCAATATTTTTATAGACGCCTATGAAAATCGTAGGGCTATGAAACTCCATGGAGTGGTAGTCCAATGCATGTAGAATCTGCTCGTATTTAAATTGAATTTTTAAAAAATATTCTTGATAGTGAAATTGAGCGAGGCTCTTAAGAAAATAACCGGGTTGACAACAGCCTGTATGATCCAAGACGTGGGAAATGACCAAGTTATCAAGATTTTTATAGACGCTTATGAAAATCGTAGGGCTATGAAACTTTACGGGGTGGTAGTCCAATGCATGTAGAATCTGCTCGTATTTAAATTGGATTTTTAAAAAATATTCTTGATAGTGAAATTAAGCGAGGCTCTTAAGAATTTAACCGGGTTGACAACAGCCTGCATGATACAAGACGTGGGAAATGACCAAGTTTTCCAGATTTTTATAGACGCCTATTAAAATCCTACAGCTATTAAACTCTATGGGATGGTAGTCCAATGCATGCAAATTTGATTTTTTAAAAATATTCTTGATAGTGAAATTGAGCGAGGCTCTTAAGAAATTAACCGGGTTGACAACAGCCTGTATGATCCAAGACGTGGGAAATGACCAAGTTTTCCAGATTTTTATAGACGCCTATTAAAATCCAAGGGCTATGAAACTCTATGGGGTGGTAGTCCAATGCATGTAGAATCTGCTCGTATATAAACTGGATTTTTAAAAAATACTCTTGATAGTGAAATTAAACGAGGCTCTTAAGAATTTAACCGGGTTGACAACAGCCTGTATGATTCAAGACGTGAAAAATGACAAAGTTATCAAGATTTTTATAGACGCCTATTAAAATCCTAGGGCTATGAAACTCTATGGGATGGTAGTCCAATGCATGTAGAATCTGCTCGTATTTAAATTTGATTTAAAACAAATATTCTTGATAGTGAAATTGAGCGAGGCTCGTAAGAAATTAACCGGGCTGACAACAGCCTGTATGATCCAAGACGTGGGAAATGACCAAGTTTTCCAGATTTTTATAGACGCCTATTAAAATCCTAGGGCTATGAAACTCTATGGGGTGGTAGTCCAATGCATGTAGAATCTGCTCGTATTTAAATTGGATTTAAAAAAAATATTCTTGATAGTGAAATCAAGCGAGGCTCTTAAGAATTTAACCGGGTTGACAACAGCCTGTATGATTCAAGACGTGAAAAATGACAAAGTTATCAAGATTTTTATAGACGCCTATAAAAATCCTAGGGCTATGAAACTCTATGGGATGGTAGTCCAATACATGTAGAATCTGCTCGTATTTCAATTTGATTTAAAACAAATATTCTTGATAGTGAAATTGAGCGAGGCTCTTAAGAAATTAACCGGGTTGACAACAGCCTGTATGATCCAAGACGTGGGAAATGACCAAGTTATCAATATTTTTATAGACGCCTATGAAAATCGTAGGGCTATGAAACTCCATGGAGTGGTAGACCAATGCATGTTAAATCTGCTCGTATTTAAATTGAATTTTTAAAAAATATTCTTGATAGTGAAATTGAGCGAGGCTCTTAAGAAAATAACCGGGTTGACAACAGCCTGTATGATCCAAGACGTGGGAAATGACCAAGTTATCAAGATTTTTATAGACGCTTATGAAAATCGTAGGGCTATGAAACTTTACGGGGTGGTAGTCCAATGCATGTAGAATCTGCTCGTATTTAAATTGGATTTTTTAAAAATATTCTTGATAGTGAAATTAAGCGAGGCTCTTAAGAATTTAACCGGGTTGACAACAGCCTGCATGATACAAGACGTGGGAAATGACCAAGTTTTCCAGATTTTTATAGACGCCTATTAAAACCCTACAGCTATTAAACTCTATGGGATGGTAGTCCAATGCATGCAAATTTGATTTTTTTAAAATATTCGTGATAGTGAAATTGAGCGAGGCTCTTAAGAAATTAACCGGGTTGACAACAGCCTGTATGATCCAAGACGTGGGAAATGACCAAGTTTTCCAGATTTTTATAGACGCCTATTAAAATCCTAGGGCTATGAAACTCTATGGGGTGGTAGTCCAATGCATGTAGAATCTGCTCGTATTTAAACTGGATTTTTAAAAAATACTCTTGATAGTGAAATTAAACGAGGCTCTTAAGAATTTAACCGGGTTGACAACAGCCTGCATGATACAAGACGTGGGAAATAACCAAGTTTTCCAGATTTTTATAGACGGCTATTAAAATCTTCGGGCTATGAAACTCTATGGGGTGGTAGTCCAATGCATGTAGAATCTGGTCGTATTTAAATTGGATTAAAAAAAAATATTCTTGATAGTAAAATTAAGCGAGGCTCTTAAGAAATTAACCGGGTTGACAACAGCCTGTATGATACAAGACGTGGGAAATGACCAAGTTTTCCAGATTTTTATAGACGCTTATTATAATCCTAGGGCTATTAAACTCTATGGAGTGGTAGTCCAATGCATGTAGAATCTGCTCGTATTTAAATTGGATTTAAAAAAAAATATTCTTGATAGTGAAATTAAGCGAGGCTCTTAAGAATTTAACCGGGTTGACAGCAGCCTGTATGATCCAAGACGTGGGAAATGACCAAGTTATCAAGATTTTTATAGACGCCTATTAAAATTGTAGGGCTATGAAACTCTATGGGGTGCTAGTCCAATGCATCTAGAATCTGCTCGTATTTAAATTGGATTTTTAAAAAATATTCTTGATAGTGAAATTAAGCGAGGCTCTTAAGAATTTAACCGGGTTGACAACAGCCTGTATGATCCAAGACGTGGGAAATGACCAAGTTTTCCAGATTTTTATAGACGCCTATTAAAATCCTAGGGCTATGAAACTCTATGGGGTGGTAGTCCAATGCATGTAGAATCTGGTCGTATTTAAATTGGATTTAAAAAAAAATATTCTTGATAGTGAAATTAAGCGAGGCTCTTAAGAATTTAACCGGGTTGACAACAGCCCGTATGATCCAAGACGTGGGAAATGACCAAGTTATCAAGATTTTTATAGACGCCTATTAAAATCGTAGGGCTATGAAACTCTATGGGGTGGTAGTCCAATGCATGTAGAATCTGCTCGTATTTAAATTAGATTAAAAAAAAATATTCTTGATAGTGAAATTAAGCGAGGCTTTTAAGAAATTAACCGGGTTGACAACAGCCTGTATGATACAAGACGTGGAAAATGACCAAGTTTTCTAGATTTTTATAGACGCCTAGAAAAATCCTAGGGCTATGAAACTCTATGGGATGGTAGTCCAATGCATGTAAAATCTGCTCGTATTTAAATTGAATTTTAAAAAAATATTCTTGATAGTGAAATTGAGCGGGGCTCTTAAGAAATTAACCGGGTTGACAACAGCCTGTATGATCCAAGACGTGGGAAATGACCAAGTTATCAATATTTTTATAGACGCCTATGAAAATCGTAGGGCTATGAAACTCTATGGAGTGGTAGTCCAATGCATGTAGAATCTGCTCGTATTTAAATTGGATTTTTTAAAAATATTCTTGATAGTGAAATTAAGCGAGGCTCTTAAGAATTTAACCGGGTTGACAACAGCCTGCATGATACAAGACGTGGGAAATGACCAAGTTTTCCAGATTTTTAAAAACGCCTATTAAAATCCTAGGGCTATGAAACTCTATGGGGTGGTAGTCCAATGCATGTAGAATCTGGTCGTATTTAAATTGGATTTAAAAAAAAATATTCTTGATAGTGAAATTAAGCGAGGCTCTTAAGAATTTAACCGGGTTGACAACAGCCCGTATGATCCAAGACGTGGGAAATGACCAAGTTATCAAGATTTTTATAGACGCCTATAAAAATCGTAGGGCTATGAAACTCTATGGGGTGGTAGTCCAATGGATGTAGAATCTGCTCGTATTTAAACTGGATTTTTAAAAAATATTCTTAATAGTGAAATTAAGCGAGGCTCTTAAGAATTTAACCGGGTTGACAACAGCCTGCATGATACAAGACGTGGGAAATGACCAAGTTTTCCAGATTTTTATAGAAGCCTATAAAAATCCTAATGCTATGAAACTCTATGGGGTGGTAGTCCAACGCATGTAGAATCTGCTCGTATTTAAATTGAATTTAAAAAAAAATATTCTTGATAGTGAAATTAAGCGAGGCTCTTAAGAATTTAACCGGGTTGACAACAGCCTGTATGATCCAAGACGTGGGAAATGACCAAGTTATCAAGATTTTTATAGACGCCTATTAAAATTGTAGGGCTATGAAACTCTATGGGGTGGTAGTCCAATGCATCTAGAATCTGCTCGTATTTAAATTGGATTTTTAAAAAATATTCTTGATAGTGAAATTAAGCGAGGCTCTTAAGAATTTAACCGGGTTGACAACAGCCTGTATGATCCAAGACGTGGGAAATGACCAAGTTTTCCAGATTTTTATAGACGCCTATTAAAATCCTAGGGCTATGAAACTCTATGGGGTGGTAGTCCAATGCATGTAGAATCTGGTCGTATTTAAATTGGATTTAAAAAAAAATATTCTTGATAGTGAAATTAAGCGAGGCTCTTAAGAATTTAACCGGGTTGACAACAGCCCGTATGATCCAAGACGTGGGAAATGACCAAGTTATCAAGATTTTTATAGACGCCTATAAAAATCGTAGGGCTATGAAACTCTATGGGGTGGTAGTCCAATGCATGTAGAATCTGCTCGTATTTAAATTGGATTTTTAAAAAATATTCTTAATAGTGAAATTAAGCGAGGCTCTTAAGAATTTAACCGGGTTGACAACAGCCTGCATGATACAAGACGTGGGAAATGACCAAGTTTTCCAGATTCTTATAGAAGCCTATAAAAATCCTAATGCTATGAAACTCTATGGGGTGGTAGTCCAATGCATGTAGAATCTGCTCGTATTTAAATTGGATTTAAAAAAAAATATTCTTGATAGTGAAATTAAGCGAGGCTCTTAAGAATTTAACCGGGTTGACAACAGCCCGTATGATCCAAGACGTGGGAAATGACCAAGTTATCAAGATTTTTATAGACGCCTATTAAAATCGTAGGGCTATGAAACTCTATGGTGTGGTAGTCCAATGCATGTAGAATCTGCTCGTATTTAAATTAGATTAAAAAAAAATATTCTTGATAGTGAAATTAAGCGAGGCTTTTAAGAAATTAACCGGGTTGACAACAGCCTGTATGATACAAGACGTGGAAAATGACCAAGTTTTCTAGATTTTTATAGACGCCTAGAAAAATCCTAGGGCTATGAAACTCTATGGGATGGTAGTCCAATGCATGTAAAATCTGCTCGTATTTAAATTGAATTTTAAAAAAATATTCTTGATAGTGAAATTGAGCGAGGCTCTTAAGAAATTAACCGGGTTGACAACAACCTGTATGATCCAAGACGTGGGAAATGACCAAGTTATCAATATTTTTATAGACGCCTATGAAAATCGTAGGGCTATGAAACTCTATGGAGTGGTAGTCCAATGCATGTAGAATCTGCTCGTATTTAAATTAGATTAAAAAAAAATATTCTTGATAGTGAAATTAAGCGAGGCTCTTAAGAATTTAACCGGGTTGACAACAGCCTGCATGATACAAGACGTGGGAAATGACCAAGTTTTCCAGATTTTTAAAAACGCCTATTAAAATCCTAGGGCTATGAAACTCTATGGGGTGGTAGTCCAATGCATGTAGAATCTGGTCGTATTTAAATTGGATTTAAAAAAAAATATTCTTGATAGTGAAATTAAGCGAGGCTCTTAAGAATTTAACCGGGTTGACAACAGCCCGTATGATCCAAGACGTGGGAAATGACCAAGTTATCAAGATTTTTATAGACGCCTATAAAAATCGTAGGGCTATGAAACTCTATGGGGTGGTAGTCCAATGCATGTAGAATCTGCTCGTATTTAAATTGGATTTTTAAAAAATATTCTTAATAGTGAAATTAAGCGAGGCTCTTAAGAATTTAACCGGGTTGACAACAGCCTGCATGATACAAGACGTGGGAAATGACCAAGTTTTCCAGATTTTTATAGAAGCCTATGAAAATCCTAATGCTATGAAACTCTATGGGGTGGTAGTCCAATGCATGTAGAATCTGCTCGTATTTAAATTGAATTTAAAAAAAAATATTCTTGATAGTGAAATTAAGCGAGGCTCTTAAGAATTTAACCGGGTTGACAACAGCCTGTATGATCCAAGACGTGGGAAATGACCAAGTTATCAAGATTTTTATAGACGCCTATTAAAATTGTAGGGCTATGAAACTCTATGGGGTGGTAGTCCAATGCATCTAGAATCTGCTCGTATTTAAATTGGATTTTTAAAAAATATTCTTGATAGTGAAATTAAGCGAGGCTCTTAAGAATTTAACCGGGTTGACAACAGCCTGTATGATCCAAGACGTGGGAAATGACCAAGTTTTCCAGATTTTTATAGACGCCTATTAAAATCCTAGGGCTATGAAACTCTATGGGGTGGTAGTCCAATGCATGTAGAATCTGGTCGTATTTAAATTGGATTTAAAAAAAAATATTCTTGATAGTGAAATTAAGCGAGGCTCTTAAGAATTTAACCGGGTTGACAACAGCCCGTATGATCCAAGACGTGGGAAATGACCAAGTTATCAAGATTTTTATAGACGCCTATAAAAATCGTAGGGCTATGAAACTCTATGGGGTGGTAGTCCAATGCATGTAGAATCTGCTCGTATTTAAATTGGATTTTTAAAAAATATTCTTAATAGTGAAATTAAGCGAGGCTCTTAAGAATTTAACCGGGTTGACAACAGTCTGCATGATACAAGACGTGGGAAATGACCAAGTTTTCCAGATTCTTATAGAAGCCTATTAAAATCCTAATGCTATGAAACTCTATGGGGTGGTAGTCCAATGCATGTAGAATCTGCTCGTATTTAAATTGGATTTAAAAAAAAATATTCTTGATAGTGAAATTAAGCGAGGCTCTTAAGAATTTAACCGGGTTGACAACAGCCTGTATGATCCAAGACGTGGGAAATGACCAAGTTATCAAGATTTTCATAGACGCCTATAAAAATTGTAGGGCTATGAAACTCTATGGGGTGGTAGTCCAATGCATCTAGAATCTGCTCGTATTTAAATTGGATTTTTAAAAAATATTCTTGATAGTGAAATTGAGCGAGGCTCTTAAGAAATTAACCGGGTTGACAACAGCCTGTATGATCCAAGACGTGGGAAATGACCAAGTTATCAATATTTTTATAGACGCCTATGAAAATCGTAGGGCTATGAAACTCTATGGAGTGGTAGTCCAATGCATGTAGAATCTGCTCGTATTTAAATTGGATTTTTTAAAAATATTCTTGATAGTGAAATTGAGCGAGGCTCTTAAGAAAATAACCGGGTTGACAACAACCTGTATGATCCAAGACGTGGGAAATGACCAAGTTATCAAGATTTTTATAGACGCTTATGAAAATCGTAGGGCTATGAAACTTTACGGGGTGGTAGTCCAATGCATGTAGAATCTGCTCGTATTTAAATTGGATTTTTAAAAAATATTCTTAATAGTGAAATTAAGCGAGGCTCTTAAGAATTTAACCGGGTTGACAACAGCCTGCATGATACAAGACGTGGGAAATGACCAAGTTTTCCAGATTTTTATAGAAGCCTATTAAAATCCTAATGCTATGAAACTCTATGGGGTGGTAGTCCAATGCATGTAGAATCTGCTGGTATTTAAATTGGATTTAAAAAAAAATATTCTTGATAGTGAAATTAAGCGAGGCTCTTAAGAATTTAACCGGGTTGACAACAGCCTGTATGATCCAAGACGTGGGAAATGACCAAGTTATCAAGATTTTCATAAACGCCTATAAAAATTGTAGGGCTATGGAACTCTATGGGGTGGTAGTCCAATGCATCTAGAATCTGCTCGTATTTAAATTGGATTTTTAAAAAATATTCTTGATAGTGAAATTGAGCGAGGCTCTTAAGAAATTAACCGGGTTGACAACAGCCTGTATGATCCAAGACGTGGGAAATGACCAAGTTATCAATATTTTTATAGACGCCTATGAAAATCGTAGGGCTATGAAACTCTATGGAGTGGTAGTCCAATGCATGTAGAATCTGCTCGTATTTAAATTGGATTTTTTAAAAATATTCTTGATAGTGAAATTGAGCGAGGCTCTTAAGAAAATAACCGGGTTGACAACAACCTGTATGATCCAAGACGTGGAGAAATGACCAAGTTATCAAGATTTTTATAGACGCTTATGAAAATCGTAGGGCTATGAAACCTTACGGGGTGGTAGTCCAATGCATGTAGAATCTGCTCGTATTTAAATTGGATTTTTAAAAAATATTCTTAATAGTGAAATTAAGCGAGGCTCTTAAGAATTTAACCGGGTTGACAACAGCCTGCATGATACAAGACGTGGGAAATGACAAAGTTTTCCAGATTTTTATAGAAGCCTATTAAAATCCTAATGCTATGAAACTCTATGGGGTGGTAGTCCAATGCATGTAGAATCTGCTCGTATTTAAATTGGACTTAAAAAAAAATATTCTTGATAGTGAAATTAAGCGAGGCTCTTAAGAATTTAACCGGGTTGACAACAGCCTGTATGATCCAAGACGTGGGAAATGACCAAGTTATCAAGATTTTCATAGACGCCTATGAAAATTGTAGGGCTATGAAACTCTATGGGGTGGTAGTCCAATGCATGTAGAATCTGCTCGTATTTAAATTGGATTTTTTAAAAATATTCTTGATAGTGAAATTAAGCGAGGCTCTTAAGAATTTAACCGGGTTGACTACAGCCTGCATGATACAAGACGTGGGAAATGACCAAGTTTTCCAGATTTTTAAAAACGCCTATTAAAATCCTAGGGCTATGAAACTCTATGGGGTGGTAGTCCAATGCATGTAGAATCTGGTCGTATTTAAATTGGATTTAAAAAAAAATATTCTTGATAGTGAAATTAAGCGAGGCTCTTAAGAATTTAACCGGGTTGACAACAGCCCGTATGATCCAAGACGTGGGAAATGACCAAGTTATCAAGATTTTTATAGACGCCTATAAAAATCGTAGGGCTATGAAACTCTATGGGGTGGTAGTCCAATGCATGTAGAATCTGCTCGTATTTAAATTGGATTTTTAAAAAATATTCTTAATAGTGAAATTAAGCGAGGCTCTTAAGAATTTAACCGGGTTGACAACAGCCTGCATGATACAAGACGTTGGAAATGACCAAGTTTTCCAGATTTTTATAGAAGCCTATGAAAATCCTAATGCTATGAAACTCTATGGGGTGGTAGTCCAATGCATGTAGAATCTGCTCGTATTTAAATTGAATTTAAAAAAAAATATTCTTGATAGTGAAATTAAGCGAGGCTCTTAAGAATTTAACCGGGTTGACAACAGCCTGTATGATCCAAGACGTGGGAAATGACCAAGTTATCAAGATTTTTATAGACGCCTATTAAAATTGTAGGGCTATGAAACTCTATGGGGTGGTAGTCCAATGCATCTAGAATCTGCTCGTATTTAAATTGGATTTTTAAAAAATATTCTTGATAGTGAAATTAAGCGAGGCTCTTAAGAATTTAACCGGGTTGACAACAGCCTGTATGATCCAAGACGTGGGAAATGACCAAGTTTTCCAGATTTTTATAGACGCCTATTAAAATCCTAGGGCTATGAAACTCTATGGGGTGGTAGTCCAATGCATGTAGAATCTGGTCGTATTTAAATTGGATTTAAAAAAAAATATTCTTGATAGTGAAATTAAGCGAGGCTCTTAAGAATTTAACCGGGTTGACAACAGCCCGTATGATCCAAGACGTGGGAAATGACCAAGTTATCAAGATTTTTATAGACGCCTATGAAAATCGTAGGGCTATGAAACTCTATGGGGTGGTAGTCCAATGCATGTAGAATCTGCTCGTATTTAAATTGGATTTTTAAAAAATATTCTTAATAGTGAAATTAAGCGAGGCTCTTAAGAATTTAACCGGGTTGACAACAGCCTGCATGATACAAGACGTGGGAAATGACCAAGTTTTCCAGATTCTTATAGAAGCCTATAAAAATCCTAATGCTATGAAACTCTATGGGGTGGTAGTCCAATGCATGTAGAATCTGCTCGTATTTAAATTGGATTTAAAAAAAAATATTCTTGATAGTGAAATTAAGCGAGGCTCTTAAGAATTTAACCGGGTTGACAACAGCCTGTATGATCCAAGACGTGGGAAATGACCAAGTTATCAAGATTTTCATAGACGCCGATAAAAATTGTAGGGCTATGAAACTCTATGGGGTGGTAGTCCAATGCATCTAGAATCTGCTCGTATTTAAATTGGATTTTTAAAAAATATTCTTGATAGTGAAATTGAGCGAGGCTCTTAAGAAATTAACCGGGTTGACAACAGCCTGTATGATCCAAGACGTGGGAAATGACCAAGTTATCAATATTTTTATAGACGCCTATGAAAATCGTAGGGCTATGAAACTCTATGGAGTGGTAGTCCAATGCATGTAGAATCTGCTCGTATTTAAATTGGATTTTTTAAAAATATTCTTGATAGTGAAATTGAGCGAGGCTCTTAAGAAAATAACCGGGTTGACAACAACCTGTATGATCCAAGACGTGGGAAATGACCAAGTTATCAAGATTTTTATAGACGCTTATGAAAATCGTAGGGCTATGAAACTTTACGGGGTGGTAGTCCAATGCATGTAGAATCTGCTCGTATTTAAATTGGATTTTTAAAAAATATTCTTAATAGTGAAATTAAGCGAGGCTCTTAAGAATTTAACCGGGTTGACAACAGCCTGCATGATACAAGACGTGGGAAATGACCAAGTTTTCCAGATTTTTATAGAAGCCTATTAAAATCCTAATGCTATGAAACTCTATGGGGTGGTAGTCCAATGCATGTAGAATCTGCTCGTATTTAAATTGGATTTAAAAAAAAATATTCTTGATAGTGAAATTAAGCGAGGCTCTTAAGAATTTAACCGGGTTGACAACAGCCTGTATGATCCAAGACGTGGGAAATGACCAAGTTATCAAGATTTTCATAAACGCCTATAAAAATTGTAGGGCTATGGAACTCTATGGGGTGGTAGTCCAATGCATCTAGAATCTGCTCGTATTTAAATTGGATTTTTAAAAAATATTCTTGATAGTGAAATTGAGCGAGGCTCTTAAGAAATTAACCGGGTTGACAACAGCCTGTATGATCCAAGACGTGGGAAATGACCAAGTTATCAATATTTTTATAGACGCCTATGAAAATCGTAGGGCTATGAAACTCTATGGAGTGGTAGTCCAATGCATGTAGAATCTGCTCGTATTTAAATTGGATTTTTTAAAAATATTCTTGATAGTGAAATTGAGCGAGGCTCTTAAGAAAATAACCGGGTCGACAACAACCTGTATGATCCAAGACGTGGAGAAATGACCAAGTTATCAAGATTTTTATAGACGCTTATGAAAATCGTAGGGCTATGAAACCTTACGGGGTGGTAGTCCAATGCATGTAGAATCTGCTCGTATTTAAATTGGATTTTTAAAAAATATTCTTAATAGTGAAATTAAGCGAGGCTCTTAAGAATTTAACCGGGTTGACAACAGCCTGCATGATACAAGACGTGGGAAATGACCAAGTTTTCCAGATTTTTATAGAAGCCTATTAAAATCCTAATGCTATGAAACTCTATGGGGTGGTAGTCCAATGCATGTAGAATCTGCTCGTATTTAAATTGGACTTAAAAAAAAATATTCTTGATAGTGAAATTAAGCGAGGCTCTTAAGAATTTAACCGGGTTGACAACAGCCTGTATGATCCAAGACGTGGGAAATGACCAAGTTATCAAGATTTTTATAGACGCCTATGAAAATTGTAGGGCTATGAAACTCTATGGGGTGGTAGTCCAATGCATCTAGAATCTGCTCGTATTTAAATTGGATTTTTAAAAAATATTCTTGATAGTGAAATTAAGCGAGGCTCTTAAGAATTTAACCGGGTTGACAACAGCCTGTATGATCCAAGACGTGGGAAATGACCAAGTTTTCCAGATTTTTATAGACGCCTATTAAAATCCTAGGGCTATGAAACTCTATGGGGTGGTAGTCCAATGCATGTAGAATCTGGTCGTATTTAAATTGGATTTAAAAAAAAATATTCTTGATAGTGAAATTAAGCGAGGCTCTTAAGAATTTAACCGGGTTGACAACAGCCCGTATGATCCAAGACGTGGGAAATGACCAAGTTATCAAGATTTTTATAGACGCCTATTAAAATCGTAGGGCTATGAAACTCTATGGGGTGGTAGTCCAATGCATGTAGAATCTGCTCGTATTTAAATTGGATTTTTAAAAAATATTCTTAATAGTGAAATTAAGCGAGGCTCTTAAGAATTTAACCGGGTTGACAACAGCCTGCATGATACAAGACGTGGGAAATGACCAAGTTTTCCAGATTTTTATAGAAGCCTATTAAAATCCTAGGGCTATGAAACTCTATGGGGTGGTAGTGCAATGCATGTAGAATCTGCTCGTATTTAAATTGGATTTAAAAAAAAATATTCTTGATAGTAAAATTAAGCGAGGCTCTTAAGAATTTAACCGGGTTGACAACAGCCCGTATGATCCAAGACGTGGGAAATGACCAAGTTATCAAGATTTTTATAGACGCCTATTAAAATCGTAGGGCTATGAAACTCTATGGGGTGGTAGTCCAATGCATGTAGAATCTGCTCGTATTTAAATTGGATTTTTGAAAAATATTCTTAATAGTGAAATTAAGCGAGGCTCTTAAGAATTTAACCGGGTTGACAACAGCCTGCATGATACAAGACGTGGGAAATGACCAAGTTTTCCAGATTTTTATAGAAGCCTATGAAAATCCTATTGCTATGAAACTCTATGGGGTGGTAGTCCAATGCATGTAGAATCTGCTCGTATTTAAATTGGATTTAAAAAAAAATATTCTTGATAGTGAAATTAAGCGAGGCTCTTAAGAATTTAACCGGGTTGACAACAGCCTGTATGATCCAAGACGTGGGAAATGACCAAGTTATCAAGATTTTTATAGACGCCTATGAAAATCGTAGGGCTATGAAACTCTATGGGGTGGTAGTCCAATGCATGTAGAATCTGCTCGTATTTAAATTGGATTTTTAAAAAATATTCTTGATAGTGAAATTAAGCGAGGCTCTTAAGAATTTAACCGGGTTGACAACAGCCTGCATGATACAAGACGTGGGAAATGACCAAGTTTTCCAGAATTTTATAGACGCCTATTAAAATACTAGGGCTATGAAACTCTATGGGGTGGTAGTCCAATGCATGTAGAATCTGGTCGTATTTAAATTAGATTAAAAAAAATATTCTTGATAGTGAAATTGAGCGAGGCTCTTAAGAAATTAACCGGGTTGACAACAGCCTGTATGATCCAAGACGTGGGAAATGACCAAGTTTTCCAGATTTTTATAGACGCCTATTAAAATCCTAGGGCCATGAAACTCTATGGGGTGGTAGTCCAATGCATGTAGAATCTGCTCGTATTTAAATTGGATTTAAAAAAAAAATTCTTAATAGTGAAATTAAGCGAGGCTCTTAAGAATTTAACCGGGTTGACTACAGCCTGCATGATACAAGACGTGGGAAATGACCAAGTTTTCCAGATTTTTAAAAACGCCTATTAAAATCCTAGGGCTATGAAACTCTATGGGGTGGTAGTCCAATGCATGTAAAATCTGCTCGTATTTAAACTGGATTTTTAAAAAAATACTCTTCATAGTGAAATTAAACGAGGCTCTTAAGAATTTAACCGGGTTGACAACAGCCTGCATGATACAAGACTTGGGAAATGACCAAGTTTCCCAGATTTTTATAGACGCCTATTAAAATCCTACAGCTATTAAACTCTATGGGATGGTAGTCCAATGCATGCAAATTTGATTTTTAAAAAATATTCTTGATAGTGAAATTGAGCGAGGCTCTTAAGAAATTAACCGGGTTGATAAAAGCCTGTATGATCCAAGACGTGGGAAATTACCAAGTTTTCCAGATTTGTATAGACGCCTATTAAAATCCTAGGGCTATGAAACTCTATGGGGTGGTAGTCCAATGCATGTAGAATCTGCTCGTATTTAAACTGGATTTTTAAAAAATACTCTTGATAGTGAAATTAAGCGAGGCTCTTAAGAAATTAACCGGGTTGACAACAGCCTGCATGATACAAGACGTGGGAAATGACCAAGTTTTCCAGAATTTTATAGACGCCTATTAAAATACTAGGGCTATGAAACTCTATGGGGTGGTAGTCCAATGCATGTAGAATCTGGTCGTATTTAAATTAGATTAAAAAAAATATTCTTGATAGTGAAATTGAGCGAGGCTCTTAAGAAATTAACCGGGTTGACAACAGCCTGTATGATCCAAGACGTGGGAAATGACCAAGTTTTCCAGATTTTTATAGACGCCTATTAGAATCCTAGGGCTATGAAACTCTATGGGGTGGTAGTCCAATGCATGTAAAATCTGCTCGTATTTAAACTGGATTTTTAAAAAATACTCTTCATAGTGAAATTAAACGAGGCTCTTAAGAATTTAACCGGGTTGACAACAGCCTGCATGATACAAGCCTTGGGAAATGACCAAGTTTCCCAGATTTTTATAGACGCCTATTAAAATCCTACAGCTATTAAACTCTATGGGATGGTAGTCCAATGCATGCAAATTTGATTTTTAAAAAATATTCTTGATAGTGAAATTGAGCGAGGCTCTTAAGAATTTAACCGGGTTGACAACAGCCTGTATGATACAAGACGTGGGAAATGACCAAGTTTTCCAGAATTTTATAGACGCCTATTAAAATCCTAGGGCTATGAAACTCTATGGGGTGGTAGTCCAATGCATGTAGAATCTGGTCGTATTTAACTTGGATTAAAAAAAATATTCTTGATAGTGAAATTGAGCGAGGCTCTTAAGAAATTAACCGGGTTGACAACAGCCTGTATGATCCAAGACGTGGGAAATGACCAAGTTTTCCAGATTTTTATAGACGCCTATTAAAATCCTAGGGCTATGAAACTCTATGGGGTGGTAGTCCAATGCATGTAGAATCTGCTGGTATTTAAATTGGATTTAAAAAAAAATATTCTTGATAGTGAAATTAAGCGAGGCTCTTAAGAATTTAACCGGGTTGACAACAGCCTGTATGATCCAAGACGTGGGAAATGACCAAGTTATCAAGATTTTCATAAACGCCTATAAAAATTGTAGGGCTATGGAACTCTATGGGGTGGTAGTCCAATGCATCTAGAATCTGCTCGTATTTAAATTGGATTTTTAAAAAATATTCTTGATAGTGAAATTGAGCGAGGCTCTTAAGAAATTAACCGGGTTGACAACAGCCTGTATGATCCAAGACGTGGGAAATGACCAAGTTATCAATATTTTTATAGACGCCTATGAAAATCGTAGGGCTATGAAACTCTATGGAGTGGTAGTCCAATGCATGTAGAATCTGCTCGTATTTAAAATGGATTTTTTAAAAATATTCTTGATAGTGAAATTGAGCGAGGCTCTTAAGAAAATAACCGGGTTGACAACAACCTGTATGATCCAAGACGTGGAGAAATGACCAAGTTATCAAGATTTTTATAGACGCTTATGAAAATCGTAGGGCTATGAAACCTTACGGGGTGGTAGTCCAATGCATGTAGAATCTGCTCGTATTTAAATTGGATTTTTAAAAAATATTCTTAATAGTGAAATTAAGCGAGGCTCTTAAGAATTTAACCGGGTTGACAACAGCCTGCATGATACAAGACGTGGGAAATGACAAAGTTTTCCAGATTTTTATAGAAGCCTATTAAAATCCTAATGCTATGAAACTCTATGGGGTGGTAGTCCAATGCATGTAGAATCTGCTCGTATTTAAATTGGACTTAAAAAAAAATATTCTTGATAGTGAAATTAAGCGAGGCTCTTAAGAATTTAACCGGGTTGACAACAGCCTGTATGATCCAAGACGTGGGAAATGACCAAGTTATCAAGATTTTCATAGACGCCTATAAAAATTGTAGGGCTATGAAACTCTATGGGGTGGTAGTCCAATGCATGTAGAATCTGCTCGTATTTAAATTGGATTTTTTAAAAATATTCTTGATAGTGAAATTAAGCGAGGCTCTTAAGAATTTAACCGGGTTGACTACAGCCTGCATGATACAAGACGTGGGAAATGACCAAGTTTTCCAGATTTTTAAAAACGCCTATTAAAATCCTAGGGCTATGAAACTCTATGGGGTGGTAGTCCAATGCATGTAGAATCTGGTCGTATTTAAATTGGATTTAAAAAAAAATATTCTTGATAGTGAAATTAAGCGAGGCTCTTAAGAATTTAACCGGGTTGACAACAGCCCGTATGATCCAAGACGTGGGAAATGACCAAGTTATCAAGATTTTTATAGACGCCTATGAAAATCGTAGGGCTATGAAACTCTATGGGGTGGTAGTCCAATGCATGTAGAATCTGCTCGTATTTAAATTGGATTTTTAAAAAATATTCTTAATAGTGAAATTAAGCGAGGCTCTTAAGAATTTAACCGGGTTGACAACAGCCTGCATGATACAAGACGTTGGAAATGACCAAGTTTTCCAGATTTTTATAGAAGCCTATAAAAATCCTAATGCTATGAAACTCTATGGGGTGGTAGTCCAATGCATGTAGAATCTGCTCGTATTTAAATTGAATTTAAAAAAAAATATTCTTGATAGTGAAATTAAGCGAGGCTCTTAAGAATTTAACCGGGTTGACAACAGCCTGTATGATCCAAGACGTGGGAAATGACCAAGTTATCAAGATTTTTACAGACGCCTATTAAAATTGTAGGGCTATGAAACTCTATGGGGTGGTAGTCCAATGCATCTAGAATCTGCTCGTATTTAAATTGGATTTTTAAAAAATATTCTTGATAGTGAAATTAAGCGAGGCTCTTAAGAATTTAACCGGGTTGACAACAGCCTGTATGATCCAAGACGTGGGAAATGACCAAGTTTTCCAGATTTTTATAGACGCCTATTAAAATCCTAGGGCTATGAAACTCTATGGGGTGGTAGTCCAATGCATGTAGAATCTGGTCGTATTTAAATTGGATTTAAAAAAAAATATTCTTGATAGTGAAATTAAGCGAGGCTCTTAAGAATTTAACCGGGTTGACAACAGCCCGTATGATCCAAGACGTGGGAAATGACCAAGTTATCAAGATTTTTATAGACGCCTATGAAAATCGTAGGGCTATGAAACTCTATGGGGTGGTAGTCCAATGCATGTAGAATCTGCTCGTATTTAAATTGGATTTTTAAAAAATATTCTTAATAGTGAAATTAAGCGAGGCTCTTAAGAATTTAACCGGGTTGACAACAGCCTGCATGATACAAGACGTGGGAAATGACCAAGTTTTCCAGATTCTTATAGAAGCCTATAAAAATCCTAATGCTATGAAACTCTATGGGGTGGTAGTCCAATGCATGTAGAATCTGCTCGTATTTAAATTGGATTTAAAAAAAAATATTCTTGATAGTGAAATTAAGCGAGGCTCTTAAGAATTTAACCGGGTTGACAACAGCCTGTATGATCCAAGACGTGGGAAATGACCAAGTTATCAAGATTTTCATAGACGCCGATAAAAATTGTAGGGCTATGAAACTCTATGGGGTGGTAGTCCAATGCATCTAGAATCTGCTCGTATTTAAATTGGATTTTTAAAAAATATTCTTGATAGTGAAATTGAGCGAGGCTCTTAAGAAATTAACCGGGTTGACAACAGCCTGTATGATCCAAGACGTGGGAAATGACCAAGTTATCAATATTTTTATAGACGCCTATGAAAATCGTAGGGCTATGAAACTCTATGGAGTGGTAGTCCAATGCATGTAGAATCTGCTCGTATTTAAATTGGATTTTTTAAAAATATTCTTGATAGTGAAATTGAGCGAGGCTCTTAAGAAAATAACCGGGTTGACAACAACCTGTATGATCCAAGACGTGGGAAATGACCAAGTTATCAAGATTTTTATAGACGCTTATGAAAATCGTAGGGCTATGAAACTTTACGGGGTGGTAGTCCAATGCATGTAGAATCTGCTCGTATTTAAATTGGATTTTTAAAAAATATTCTTAATAGTGAAATTAAGCGAGGCTCTTAAGAATTTAACCGGGTTGACAACAGCCTGCATGATACAAGACGTGGGAAATGACCAAGTTTTCCAGATTTTTATAGAAGCCTATTAAAATCCTAATGCTATGAAACTCTATGGGGTGGTAGTCCAATGCATGTAGAATCTGCTCGTATTTAAATTGGATTTAAAAAAAAATATTCTTGATAGTGAAATTAAGCGAGGCTCTTAAGAATTTAACCGGGTTGACAACAGCCTGTATGATCCAAGACGTGGGAAATGACCAAGTTATCAAGATTTTCATAAACGCCTATAAAAATTGTAGGGCTATGGAACTCTATGGGGTGGTAGTCCAATGCATCTAGAATCTGCTCGTATTTAAATTGGATTTTTAAAAAAATATTCTTGATAGTGAAATTGAGCGAGGCTCTTAAGAAATTAACCGGGTTGACAACAGCCTGTATGATCCAAGACGTGGGAAATGACCAAGTTATCAATATTTTTATAGACGCCTATGAAAATCGTAGGGCTATGAAACTCTATGGAGTGGTAGTCCAATGCATGTAGAATCTGCTCGTATTTAAATTGGATTTTTTAAAAATATTCTTGATAGTGAAATTGAGCGAGGCTCTTAAGAAAATAACCGGGTCGACAACAACCTGTATGATCCAAGACGTGGAGAAATGACCAAGTTATCAAGATTTTTATAGACGCTTATGAAAATCGTAGGGCTATGAAACCTTACGGGGTGGTAGTCCAATGCATGTAGAATCTGCTCGTATTTAAATTGGATTTTTAAAAAATATTCTTAATAGTGAAATTAAGCGAGGCTCTTAAGAATTTAACCGGGTTGACAACAGCCTGCATGATACAAGACGTGGGAAATGACCAAGTTTTCCAGATTTTTATAGAAGCCTATTAAAATCCTAATGCTATGAAACTCTATGGGGTGGTAGTCCAATGCATGTAGAATCTGCTCGTATTTAAATTGGACTTAAAAAAAAATATTCTTGATAGTGAAATTAAGCGAGGCTCTTAAGAATTTAACCGGGTTGACAACAGCCTGTATGATCCAAGACGTGGGAAATGACCAAGTTATCAAGATTTTCATAGACGCCTATAAAAATTGTAGGGCTATGAAACTCTATGGGGTGGTAGTCCAATGCATCTAGAATCTGCTCGTATTTAAATTGGATTTTTAAAAAATATTCTTGATAGTGAAATTGAGCGAGGCTCTTAAGAAATTAACCGGGTTGACAACAGCCTGTATGATCCAAGACGTGGGAAATGACCAAGTTATCAATATTTTTATAGACGCCTATGAAAATCGTAGGGCTATGAAACTCTATGGAGTGGTAGTCCAATGCATGTAGAATCTGCTCGTATTTAAATTGGATTTTTTAAAAATATTCTTGATAGTGAAATTGAGCGAGGCTCTTAAGAAAATAACCGGGTTGACAACAACCTGTATGATCCAAGACGTGGGAAATGACCAAGTTATCAAGATTTTTATAGACGCTTATGAAAATCGTAGGGCTATGAAACTTTACGGGGTGGTAGTCCAATGCATGTAGAATCTGCTCGTATTTAAATTGGATTTTTAAAAAATATTCTTAATAGTGAAATTAAGCGAGGCTCTTAAGAATTTAACCGGGTTGACAACAGCCTGCATGATACAAGACGTGGGAAATGACCAAGTTTTCCAGATTTTTATAGAAGCCTATTAAAATCCTAATGCTATGAAACTCTATGGGGTGGTAGTCCAATGCATGTAGAATCTGCTCGTATTTAAATTGGATTTAAAAAAAAATATTCTTGATAGTGAAATTAAGCGAGGCTCTTAAGAATTTAACCGGGTTGACAACAGCCTGTATGATCCAAGACGTGGGAAATGACCAAGTTATCAAGATTTTTATAGACGCCTATGAAAATTGTAGGGCTATGAAACTCTATGGGGTGGTAGTCCAATGCATCTAGAATCTGCTCGTATTTAAATTGGATTTTTAAAAAATATTCTTGATAGTGAAATTAAGCGAGGCTCTTAAGAATTTAACCGGGTTGACAACAGCCTGTATGATCCAAGACGTGGGAAATGACCAAGTTTTCCAGATTTTTATAGACGCCTATTAAAATCCTAGGGCTATGAAACTCTATGGGGTGGTAGTCCAATGCATGTAGAATCTGGTCGTATTTAAATTGGATTTAAAAAAAAATATTCTTGATAGTGAAATTAAGCGAGGCTCTTAAGAATTTAACCGGGTTGACAACAGCCCGTATGATCCAAGACGTGGGAAATGACCAAGTTATCAAGATTTTTATAGACGCCTATTAAAATCGTAGGGCTATGAAACTCTATGGGGTGGTAGTCCAATGCATGTAGAATCTGCTCGTATTTAAATTGGATTTTTAAAAAATATTCTTAATAGTGAAATTAAGCGAGGCTCTTAAGAATTTAACCGGGTTGACAACAGCCTGCATGATACAAGACGTGGGAAATGACCAAGTTTTCCAGATTTTTATAGAAGCCTATTAAAATCCTAGGGCTATGAAACTCTATGGGGTGGTAGTGCAATGCATGTAGAATCTGCTCGTATTTAAATTGGATTTAAAAAAAAATATTCTTGATAGTAAAATTAAGCGAGGCTCTTAAGAATTTAACCGGGTTGACAACAGCCCGTATGATCCAAGACGTGGGAAATGACCAAGTTATCAAGATTTTTATAGACGCCTATTAAAATCGTAGGGCTATGAAACTCTATGGGGTGGTAGTCCAATGCATGTAGAATCTGCTCGTATTTAAATTGGATTTTTGAAAAATATTCATAATAGTGAAATTAAGCGAGGCTCTTAAGAATTTAACCGGGTTGACAACAGCCTGCATGATACAAGACGTGGGAAATGACCAAGTTTTCCAGATTTTTATAGAAGCCTATGAAAATCCTATTGCTATGAAACTCTATGGGGTGGTAGTCCAATGCATGTAGAATCTGCTCGTATTTAAATTGGATTTAAAAAAAAATATTCTTGATAGTGAAATTAAGCGAGGCTCTTAAGAATTTAACCGGGTTGACAACAGCCTGTATGATCCAAGACGTGGGAAATGACCAAGTTATCAAGATTTTTATAGACGCCTATTAAAATCGTAGGGCTATGAAACTCTATGGGGTGGTAGTCCAATGCATGTAGAATCTGCTCGTATTTAAATTGGATTTTTAAAAAATATTCTTGATAGTGAAATTAAGCGAGGCTCTTAAGAATTTAACCGGGTTGACAACAGCCTGCATGATACAAGACGTGGGAAATGACCAAGTTTTCCAGAATTTTATAGACGCCTATTAAAATACTAGGGCTATGAAACTCTATGGGGTGGTAGTCCAATGCATGTAGAATCTGGTCGTATTTAAATTAGATTAAAAAAAATATTCTTGATAGTGAAATTGAGCGAGGCTCTTAAGAAATTAACCGGGTTGACAACAGCCTGTATGATCCAAGACGTGGGAAATGACCAAGTTTTCCAGATTTTTATAGACGCCTATTAAAATCCTAGGGCCATGAAACTCTATGGGGTGGTAGTCCAATGCATGTAGAATCTGCTCGTATTTAAATTGGATTTAAAAAAAAAATTCTTGATAGTGAAATCAAGAGAGGCTCTTAAGAATTTAAAAGGGTTGACAACAGCCTGTATGATTCAAGACGTGAGAAATGACAAAGTTATCAAGATTTTTATAGACGCCTATAAAAATCCTAGGGCTATGAAACTCTATGGGGTGGTAGTCCAATGCATGTAAAATCTGCTCGTATTTAAACTGGATTTTTAAAAAAATACTCTTCATAGTGAAATTAAACGAGGCTCTTAAGAATTTAACCGGGTTGACAACAGCCTGCATGATACAAGACTTGGGAAATGACCAAGTTTCCCAGATTTTTATAGACGCCTATTAAAATCCTACAGCTATTAAACTCTATGGGATGGTAGTCCAATGCATGCAAATTTGATTTTTAAAAAATATTCTTGATAGTGAAATTGAGCGAGGCTCTTAAGAAATTAACCGGGTTGATAAAAGCCTGTATGATCCAAGACGTGGGAAATTACCAAGTTTTCCAGATTTGTATAGACGCCTATTAAAATCCTAGGGCTATGAAACTCTATGGGGTGGTAGTCCAATGCATGTAGAATCTGCTCGTATTTAAACTGGATTTTTAAAAAATACTCTTGATAGTGAAATTAAGCGAGGCTCTTAAGAAATTAACCGGGTTGACAACAGCCTGCATGATACAAGACGTGGGAAATGACCAAGTTTTCCAGAATTTTATAGACGCCTATTAAAATACTAGGGCTATGAAACTCTATGGGGTGGTAGTCCAATGCATGTAGAATCTGGTCGTATTTAAATTAGATTAAAAAAAATATTCTTGATAGTGAAATTGAGCGAGGCTCTTAAGAAATTAACCGGGTTGACAACAGCCTGTATGATCCAAGACGTGGGAAATGACCAAGTTTTCCAGATTTTTATAGACGCCTATTAGAATCCTAGGGCTATGAAACTCTATGGGGTGGTAGTCCAATGCATGTAAAATCTGCTCGTATTTAAACTGGATTTTTAAAAAATACTCTTCATAGTGAAATTAAACGAGGCTCTTAAGAATTTAACCGGGTTGACAACAGCCTGCATGATACAAGCCTTGGGAAATGACCAAGTTTCCCAGATTTTTATAGACGCCTATTAAAATCCTACAGCTATTAAACCCTATGGGATGGTAGTCCAATGCATGCAAATTTGATTTTTAAAAAATATTCTTGATAGTGAAATTGAGCGAGGCTCTTAAGAATTTAACCGGGTTGACAACAGCCTGTATGATACAAGACGTGGGAAATGACCAAGTTTTCCAGAATTTTATAGACGCCTATTAAAATCCTAGGGCTATGAAACTCTATGGGGTGGTAGTCCAATGCATGTAGAATCTGGTCGTATTTAACTTGGATTAAAAAAAATATTCTTGATAGTGAAATTGAGCGAGGCTCTTAAGAAATTAACCGGGTTGACAACAGCCTGTATGATCCAAGACGTGGGAAATGACCAAGTTTTCCAGATTTTTATAGACGCCTATTAAAATCCTAGGGCTATGAAACTCTATGGGGTGGTAGTCCAATGCATGTAGAATCTGCTCGTATTTAAATTGGATTTAAAAAAAATATTCTTGATAGTGAAATCAAGCGAGGCTCTTAAGAATTTAACAGGGTTGACAACAGCCTGTATGATTCAAGACGTGAGAAATGACAAAGTTATCAAGATTTTTATAGACGCCTATAAAAATCCTAGGGCTATGAAACTCTATGGGATGGTAGTCCAATGCATGTAGAATCTGCTCGTATTTAAATTTGATTGAAAAAAAAATTCTTGATAGTGAAATTGAGCGAGGCTCTTAAGAAATTAACCGGGTTGATAAAAGCCTGTATGATCCAAGACGTGGGAAATTACCAAGTTTTCCAGATTTTTATAGACGCCTATTAAAATCCTAGGGCTATGAAACTCTATGGGGTGGTAGTCCAATGCATGTAAAATCTGCTCGTATTTAAACTGGATTTTTAAAAAATACTCTTCATAGTGAAATTAAGCGAGGCTCTTAAGAATTTAACCGGGTTGACAACAGCCTGCATGATACAAGACTTGGGAAATGACCAAGTTTCCCAGATTTTTATAGACGCCTATTAAAATCCTACAGCTATTAAACTCTATGGGATGGTAGTCCAATGCATGCAAATTTGATTTTTAAAAAATATTCTTGATAGTGAAATTGAGCGAGGCTCTTAAGAAATTAACCGGGTTGACAACAGCCTGTATGATCCAAGACGTGGGAAATGACCAAGTTTTCCAGATTTTTATAGACGCCTATTAAAATCCTAGGGCTATGAAACTCTATGGGGTGGTAGTCCAATGCATGTAGAATCTGCTCGTATTTAAACTGGATTTAAAAAAAATACTCTTGATAGTGAAATTAAACGAGGCTCTTAAGAATTTAATCGGGTTGACAACAGCCTGCATGATACAAGACGTGGGAAATGACCAAGTTATCCAGATTTTTATAGACGGCTATTAAAATCCTCGGGCTATGAAACTCTATGGGGTGGTAGTCCAATGCATGTAGAATCTGGTCGTATTTAAATTGGATTAAAAAAAAATATTCTTGATAGTGAAATTAAGCGAGGCTCTTAAGAAATTAACCGGGTTGACAACAGCCTGTATGATACAAGACGTGGGAAATGACCAAGTTTTCCAGATTTTTATAGACGCTTATAATAATCCTAGGGCTATTAAACTCTATGGAGTGGTAGTCCAATGCATGTAGAATCTGCTCGTATTTAAATTGGATTTTTTAAAAATATTCTTGATAGTGGAATTTAGCGAGGCTCTTAAGAAATTAACCGGGTTGACAACAGCCTGTATGATCCAAGACGTGGGAAATGACCAAGTTATCAATATTTTTATAGACGCCTATAAAAATCGTAGGGCTATGAAACTCTATGGAGTGGTAGTCCAATGCATGTAGAATCTGCTCGTATTTAAATTGGATTTTTTAAAAATATTCTTGATAGTGAAATTAAGCGAGGCTCTTAAGAAAATAACCGGGTTGACAACAGCCTGTATGATCCAAGACGTGGGAAATGACCAAGTTATCAAGATTTTTATAGACGCTTATGAAAATCGTAGGGCTATGAAACTTTACGGGGTGGTAGTCCAATGCATGTAGAATCTGCTCGTATTTAAATTGGATTTTTAAAAAATATTCGTGATAGTGAAATTAAGCGAGGCTCTTAAGAATTTAACCGGGTTGACAACAGCCTGCATGATACAAGACGTGGGAAATGACCAAGTTTTCCAGATTTTTATAGACGCCTATTAAAATCCTAGGGCTATGAAACTCTATGGGATGGTAGTCCAATGCATGTAGAATCTGGTCGTATTTAAAATGGATTTAAAAAAAAATATTCTTGATAGTGAAATTAAGCGAGGCTCTTAAGATTTTAACCGGGTTGACAACAGCCTGTATGATCCAAGACGTGGGAAATGACCAAGATATCAAGATTTTTATAGACGCCTATTAAAATCGTAGGGCTATGAAACTCTATGGGGTGGTAGTCCAATGCATGTAGAATCTGTTCGTATTTAAATTGGATTTTTTAAAAATATTCTTGATAGTGAAATTAAGCGAGGCTCTTAAGAAAATAACCGGGTTGACAACAGCCTGTATGATCCAAGACGTGGGAAATGACCAAGTTATCAAGATTTTTAGAGACGCTTATGAAAATCCTAATGCTATGAAACTCTATGGGGTGGTAGTCCAATGCATGTAGAATCTGGTCGTATTTAAATTCGATTAAAAAAAATATTCTTGATAGTGAAATTGAGCGAGGCTCTTAAGAAATTAACCGGGTTGACAACAGCCTGTATGATCCAAGACGTGGGAAATGACCAAGTTTTCCAGATTTTTATAGACGCCTATTAAAATCCTAGGGCTATGAAACTCTATGGGGTGGTAGTCCAATGCATGTAGAATGTGCTCGTATTTAAATTGGATTTAAAAAAAATATTCTAGATAGTGAAATCAAGCGAGGCTCTTAAGAATTTAACAGGGTTGACAACAGCCTGTATGATTCAAGACGTGAGAAATGACAAAGTTATCAAGATTTTTATAGACGCCTATTAAAATCCTAGGGCTATGAAACTCTATGGGATGGTAGTCCAATGCATGTTAAATCTGCTCGTATTTAAACTGGATTTTTAAAAAATACTCTTCATAGCGAAATTAAACGAGGCTCTTAAGAATTTAACCGGGTTGACAACAGCCTGCATGATACAAGACTTGGGAAATGACCAAGTTTCCCAGATTTTTATAGACGCCTATTAAAATCCTACAGCTATTAAACTCTATGGGATGGTAGTCCAATGCATGCAAATTTGATTTTTTAAAAATATTCTTGATAGTGAAATTGAGCGAGGCTCTTAAGAAATTAACCGGGTTGACAACAGCCTGTATGATCCAAGACGTGGGAAATGACCAAGTTTTCCAGATTTTTATAGACGCCTATTAAAATCCTAGGGCTATGAAACTCTATGGGGTGGTAGTCCAATGCATGTAGAATCTGCTCGTATTTAAACTGGATTTTTAAAAAATACTCTTGATAGTGAAATTAAGCGAGGCTCTTAAGAATTTAACCGGGTTGACAACAGCCTGCATGATACAAGACGTGGGAAATGACCAAGTTTTCCAGAATTTTATAGACGCTTATGAAAATCGTAGGGCTATGAAACTTTACGGGGTGGTAGTCCAATGCATGTAGAATCTGCTCGTATTTAAATTGGATTTTTTAAAAATATTCTTGATAGTGAAATTAAGCGAGGCTCTTAAGAATTTGACCGGGTTGACAACAGCCTGCATGATACAAGACGTGGGAAATGACCAAGTTTTCCAGATTTTTATAGACGCCTATTAAAATCCTAGGGCTATGAAACTCTATGGGATGGTAGTCCAATGCATGTAGAATCTGGTCGTATTTAAAATGGATTTAAAAAAAAATATTCTTGATAGTGAAATTAAGCGAGGCTCTTAAGATTTTAACCGGGTTGACAACAGCCTGTATGATCCAAGACGTGGGAAATGACCAAGTTATCAAGATTTTTATAGACGCCTATTAAAATCGTAGGGCTATGAAACACTATGGGGTGGTAGTCCAATGAATGTAGAATCTGTTCGTATTTAAATTGGATTTTTTAAAAATATTCTTGATAGTGAAATTAAGCGAGGCTCTTAAGAAAATAACCGGGTTGACAACAGCCTGTATGATCCAAGACGTGGGAAATGACCAAGTTATAAAGATTTTTAGAGACGCTTATGAAAATCCTAATGCTATGAAACTCTATGGGGTGGTAGTCCAATGCATGTAGAATCTGGTCGTATTTAAATTCGATTAAAAAAAATATTCTTGATAGTGAAATTGAGCGAGGCTCTTAAGAAATTAACCGGGTTGACAACAGCCTGTATGATCCAAGACGTGGGAAATGACCAAGTTTTCCAGATTTTTATAGACGCCTATTAAAATCCTAGGGCTATGGAACTCTATGGGGTGGTAGTCCAATGCATGTAGAATGTGCTCGTATTTAAACTGGATTTTTAAAAAATACTCTTCATAGTGAAATTAAACGAGGCTCTTAAGAATTTAACCGGGTTGACAACAGCCTGCATGATACAAGACTTGGGAAATGACCAAGTTTCCCAGATTTTTATAGACGCCTATTAAAATCCTACAGCTATTAAACTCTATGGGATGGTAGTCCAATGCATGCAAATTTGATTTTTAAAAAATATTCTTGATAGTGAAATTGAGCGAGGCTCTTAAGAAATTAACCGGGTTGACAACAGCCTGTATGATCCAAGACGTGGGAAATGACCAAGGTTTCCAGATTTTTATAGACGCCTATTAAAATCCTAGGTTTTATGAAACTCTATGGGGTGGTAGTCCAATGCATGTAGAATCTGCTCGTATTTAAACTGGATTTTTAAAAAATACTCTTGATAGTGAAATTAAGCGAGGCTCTTAAGAATTTAACCGGGTTGACAACAGCCTGCATGATACAAGACGTGGGAAATGACCAAGTTTTCCAGAATTTTATAGACGCTTATGAAAATCGTAGGGCTATGAAACTTTACGGGGTGGTAGTCCAATGCATGTAGAATCTGCTCGTATTTAAATTGGATTTTTAAAAAATATTCTTGATAGTGAAATTAAGCGAGGCTCTTAAGAATTTGACCGGGTTGACAACAGCCTGCATGATACAAGACGTGGGAAATGACCAAGTTTTCCAGATTTTTATAGACGCCTATTAAAATCCTAGGGCTATGAAACTCTATGGGATGGTAGTCCAATGCATGTAGAATCTGGTCGTATTTAAAATGGATTTAAAAAAAAATATTCTTGATAGTGAAATTAAGCGAGGCTCTTAAGATTTTAACCGGGTTGACAACAGCCTGTATGATCCAAGACGTGGGAAATGACCAAGTTATCAAGATTTTTATAGACGCCTATTAAAATCGTAGGGCTATGAAACACTATGGGGTGGTAGTCCAATGAATGTAGAATCTGTTCGTATTTAAATTGGATTTTTTAAAAATATTCTTGATAGTGAAATTAAGCGAGGCTCTTAAGAAAATAACCGGGTTGACAACAGCCTGTATGATCCAAGACGTGGGAAATGACCAAGTTATCAAGATTTTTATAGACGCCTATAAAAATCCTAGGGCTATGAAACTCTATGGGATGGTAGTCTAATGCATGTAGAATCTGCTCGTATTTAAATTTGATTAAAAAAAAAATTCTTGATAGTGAAATTGAGCGAGGCTCTTAAGAAATTAACCGGGTTGATAACAGCCTGTATGATCCGAGACGTGGGAAATGACCAAGTTTTCCAGATTTTTATAGACGCCTATTAAAATCCAAGGGCTATGAAACTCAATGGGGTGGTAGTCCAATGCATGTAAAATCTGCTCGTATTTAAACTGGATTTTTAAAAAATACTCTTCATAGTGAAATTAAACGAGGCTCTTAAGAATTTAACCGGGTTGACAACAGCCTGCATGATACAAGACTTGGGAAATGACCAAGTTTCCCAGATTTTTATAGACGCCTATTAAAATCCTACAGCTTTTAAACTCTATGGGATGGTAGTCCAATGCATGCAAATTTGATTTTTAAAAAATATTCTTGATAGTGAAATTGAGCGAGGCTCTTAAGAAGTTAACCGGGTTGACAACAGCCTGTATGATCCAAGACGTGGGAAATGACCAAGTTTTCCAGATTTTTATAGACGCCTATTAAAATCCTAGGGCTATGAAACTCTATGGGGTGGTAGTCCAATGCATGTAGAATCTGCTCGTATTTAAATTGGATTTAAAAAAAATATTCTTGATAGTGAAATCAAGCGAGGCTCTTAAGAATTTAACAGGGTTGACAACAGCCTGTATGATTCAAGACGTGAGAAATGACAAAGTTATCAAGATTTTTATAGACGCCTATAAAAATCCTAGGGCTATGAAACTCTATGGGATGGTAGTCTAATGCATGTAGAATCTGCTCGTATTTAAATTTGATTAAAAAAAAAATTCTTGATAGTGAAATTGAGCGAGGCTCTTAAGAATTTAACCGGGTTGACAACAGCCTGTATGATACAAGACGTGGGAAATGTCCAAGTTTTCCAGAATTTTATAGACGCCTATTAAAATCCTAGGGCTATGAAACTCTATGGGGTGGTAGTCCAATGCATGTAGAATCTGGTCGTATTTAACTTGGATTAAAAAAAATATTCTTGATAGTGAAATTGAGCGAGGCTCTTAAGAAATTAACCGGGTTGACAACAGCCTGTATTATCCAAGACGTGGGAAATGACCAAGTTTTCCAGATTTTTATAGACGCCTATTAAAATCCTAGGGCTATGAAACTCTATGGGGTGGTAGTCCAATGCATGTAAAATCTGCTCGTATTTAAACTGGATTTTTAAAAAATACTCTTCATAGTGAAATTAAACGAGGCTCTTAAGAATTTAACCGGGTTGACAACAGCCTGCATGATACAAGACTTGGGAAATGACCAAGTTTCCCAGATTTTTATAGACGCCTATTAAAATCCTACAGCTATTAAACTCTATGGGATGGTAGTCCAATGCATGCAAATTTGATTTTTTAAAAATATTCTTGATAGTGAAATTGAGCGAGGCTCTTAAGAAATTAACCGGGTTGACAACAGCCTGTATGATCCAAGACGTGGGAAATGACCAAGTTTTCCAGATTTTTATAGACGCCTATTAAAATCCTAGGGCTATGAAACTCTATGGGGTGGTAGTCCAATGCATGTAGAATCTGCTCGTATTTAAACTGGATTTTTAAAAAATACTCTTGATAGTGAAATTAAGCGAGGCTCTTAAGAATTTAACCGGGTTGACAACAGCCTGCATGATACAAGACGTGGGAAATGACCAAGTTTTCCAGAATTTTATAGACGCTTATGAAAATCGTAGGGCTATGAAACTTTACGGGGTGGTAGTCCAATGCATGTAGAATCTGCTCGTATTTAAATTGGATTTTTAAAAAATATTCTTGATAGTGAAATTAAGCGAGGCTCTTAAGAATTTGACCGGGTTGACAACAGCCTGCATGATACAAGACGTGGGAAATGACCAAGTTTTCCAGATTTTTATAGACGCCTATTAAAATCCTAGGGCTATGAAACTCTATGGGATGGTAGTCCAATGCATGTAGAATCTGGTCGTATTTAAAATGGATTTAAAAAAAAATATTCTTGATAGTGAAATTAAGCGAGGCTCTTAAGATTTTAACCGGGTTGACAACAGCCTGTATGATCCAAGACGTGGGAAATGACCAAGTTATCAAGATTTTTATAGACGCCTATTAAAATCGTAGGGCTATGAAACACTATGGGGTGGTAGTCCAATGAATGTAGAATCTGTTCGTATTTAAATTGGATTTTTTAAAAATATTCTTGATAGTGAAATTAAGCGAGGCTCTTAAGAAAATAACCGGGTTGACAACAGCCTGTATGATCCAAGACGTGGGAAATGACCAAGTTATCAAGATTTTTATAGACGCCTATGAAAATCCTAATGCTATGAAACTCTATGGGGTGGTAGTCCAATGCATGTAGAATCTGGTCGTATTTAAATTGGATTAAAAAAAATATTCTTGATAGTGAAATTGAGCGAGGCTCTTAAGAAATTAACCGGGTTGACAACAGCCTGTATGATCCAAGACGTGGGAAATGACCAAGTTTTCCAGATTTTTATAGACGCCTATTAAAATCCTAGGGCTATGAAACTCTATGGGGTGGTAGTCCAATGCATGTAGAATCTGCTCGTATTTAAATTGGATTTAAAAAAAATATTCTTGATAGTGAAATCAAGCGAGGCTCTTAAGAATTTAACAGGGTTGACAACAGCCTGTATGATTCAAGACGTGAGAAATGACAAAGTTATCAAGATTTTTATAGACGCCTATTAAAATCCTAGGGCTATGAAACTCTATGGGATGGTAGTCTAATGCATGTAGAATCTGCTCGTATTTAAATTTGATTAAAAAAAAAATTCTTGATAGTGAAATTGAGCGAGGCTCTTAAGAATTTAACAGGGTTGACAACAGCCTGTATGATTCAAGACGTGAGAAATGACAAAGTTATCAAGATTTTTATAGACGCCTATTAAAATCCTAGGGCTATGAAACTCTATGGGATGGTAGTCCAATGCATGTAGAATCTGCTCGTATTTAAATTTGATTAAAAAAAAATTCTTGATAGTGAAATTGAGCGAGGCTCTTAAGAAATTAACCGGGTTGATAAAAGCCTGTATGATCCAAGACGTGGGAAATGACCAAGTTTTCCAGATTTTTATAGACGCCTATTAAAATCCTAGGGCTATGAAACTCTACGGGGTGGTAGTCCAATGCATGTAAAATCTGCTCGTATTTAAACTGGATTTTTAAAAAATACTCTTCATAGTGAAATTACACGAGGCTCTTAAGAATTTAACCGGGTTGACAACAGCCTGCATGATACAAGCCTTGGGAAATGACCAAGTTTCCCAGATTTTTATAGACGCCTATTAAAATCCTACAGCTATTAAACTCTATGGGATGGTAGTCCAATGCATGCAAATTTGATTTTTTTAAAATATTCTTGATAGTGAAATTGAGCGAGGCTCTTAAGAATTTAACCGGGTTGACAACAGCCTGTATGATACAAGACGTGGGAAATGACCAAGTTTTCCAGAATTTTATAGACGCCTATTAAAATCCTAGGGCTATGAAACTCTATGGGGTGGTAGTCCAATGCATGTAGAATCTGGTCGTATTTAACTTGGATTAAAAAAAATATTCTTGATAGTGAAATTGAGCGAGGCTCTTAAGAAATTAACCGGGTTGACAACAGCCTGTATGATCCAAGACGTGGGAAATGACCAAGTTTTCCAGATTTTTATAGACGCCTATTAAAATCCTAGGGCTATGAAACTCTATGGGGTGGTAGTCCAATGCATGTAGAATCTGCTCGTATTTAAATTGGATTTAAAAAAAAAATTCTTGATAGTGAAATCAAGCGAGGCTCTTAAGAATTTAACAGGGTTGACAACAGCCTGTATGATTCAAGACGTGAGAAATGACAAAGTTATCAAGATTTTTATAGACGCCTATTAAAATCCTAATGCTATGAAACTCTATGGGATGGTAGTCCAATGCATGTAGAATCTGCTCGTATTTAAATTTGATAAAAAAAAAAATTCTTGATAGTGAAATTGAGCGAGGCTCTTAAGAAATTAACCGGGTTGATAAAAGCCTGTATGATCCAAGACGTGGGAAATGACCAAGTTTTCTAGATTTTTATAGACGCCTATTAAAATCCTAGGGCTATGAAACTCTATGGGGTGGTAGTCCAATGCATGTAAAATCTGCTCGTATTTAAACTGGATTTTTAAAAAATACTCTTCATAGTGAAATTACACGAGGCTCTTAAGAATTTAACCGGGTTGACAACAGCCTGCATGATACAAGCCTTGGGAAATCACCAAGTTTCCCAGATTTTTATAGACGCCTATTAAAATCCTACAGCTATTAAACTCTATGGGATGGTAGTCCAATGCATGCAAATTTGATTTTTAAAAAATATTCTTGATAGTGAAATTGAGCGAGGCTCTTAAGAATTTAACCGGGTTGACAACAGCCTGTATGATACAAGACGTGGGAAATGACCAAGTTATCAAGATTTTTATAGACGCCTATTAAAATCGTAGGGCTATGAAATTCTATAGGGTGGTAGTCCAATGCATGTAGAATCTGTTCGTATTTAAATTGGATTTTTTAAAAATATTCTTGATAGTGAAATTAAGCGAGGCTCTTAAGAAAATAACCGGGTTGACAACAGCCTGTATGATCCAAGACGTGGGAAATGACCAAGTTATTAAGATTTTTATAGACGCTTATGAAAATCCTAATGCTATGAAATTCTATAGGGTGGTAGTCCAATGCATGTAGAATCTGGTCGTATTTAAATTGGATTAAAAAAAGTATTCTTGATAGTGAAATTGAGCGAGGCTCTTAAGAAATTAACCGGGTTGACAACAGCCTGTATGATCCAAGACGTGGGAAATGACCAAGTTTTCCAGATTTTTATAGACGCCTATTAAAATCCTAGGGCTATGAAACTCTATGGGGTGGTAGTCCAATGCATGTAGAATCTGCTCGTATTTAAATTGGATTTAAAAAAAATATTCTTGATAGTGAAATCAAGCGAGGCTCTTAAGAATTTAACAGGGTTGACAACAGCCTGTATGATTCAAGACGTGAGAAATGACAAAGTTATCAAGATTTTTATAGACGCCTATAAAAATCCTAGGGCTATGAAACTCTATGGGATGGTAGTCTAATGCATGTAGAATCTGCTCGTATTTAAATTTGATTAAAAAAAAAATTCTTGATAGTGAAATTGAGCGAGGCTCTTAAGAAATTAACCGGGTTGATAACAGCCTGTATGATCCGAGACGTGGGAAATGACCAAGTTTTCCAGATTTTTATAGACGCCTATTAAAATCCTAGGGCTATGAAACTCTATGGGGTGGTAGTCCAATGCATGCAAATTTGATTTAAAAAAAATATTTTTCGATGATGAAATTGAGCGAGGCTCTTAAGAAATTAACCGGGTTGACAACAGCCTGTATGATACAAGACTTGGGAAATGACCAAGTTTCCCAGATTTTTATAGACGCCTATTAAAATCCTACAGCTATTAAACTATATGGGATGGTAGTCCAATGCATGCAAATTTGATTTAAAAAAAATATTTTTCGATAGTGAAATTGAGCGAGGCTCTTAAGAAATTAACCGGGTTGACAACAGCCTGTATGATCCAAGACGTGGGAAATGACCAAGTTTTCCAGATTTTTATAGACGCCTATTAAAATCCTAGGGCTATGAAACTCTATGGGGTGGTAGTCCAATGCATGTAGAATCTGCTCGTATTTAAATTGGATTTAAAAAAAAATTCTTGATAGTGAAATCAAGAGAGGCTCTTAAGAATTTAACAGGGTTGACAACAGCCTGTATGATTCAAGACGTGAGAAATGACAAAGTTATCAAGATTTTTATAGACGCCTATAAAAATCCTAGGGCTATGAAACTCTATGGGGTGGTAGTCCAATGCATGTAAAATCTGCTCGTATTTAAACTGGATTTTTAAAAAATACTCTTCATAGTGAAATTAAACGAGGCTCTTAAGAATTTAACCGGGTTGACAACAGCCTGCATGATACAAGACTTGGGAAATGACCAAGTTTCCCGGATTTTTATAGACGCCTATTAAAATCCTACAGCTATTAAACTCTATGGGATGGTAGTCCAATGCATGCAAATTTGATTTTTAAAAAATATTCTTGATAGTGAATTGAGCGAGGCTCTTAAGAAATTAACCGGGTTGACAACAGCCTGTATGATCCAAGACGTGGGAAATGACCAAGTTTTCCAGATTTTTATAGACGCCTATTAAAATCCTAGGGCTATGAAACTCTATGGGGTGGTAGTCCAATGCATGTAGAATCTGCTCGTATTTAAACTGGATTTTTAAAAAATACTCTTGATAGTGAAATTAAGCGAGGCTCTTAAGAATTTAACCGGGTTGACAACAGCCTGCATGATACAAGACGTGGGAAATGACCAAGTTTTCCAGAATTTTATAGACGCCTATTAAAATCCTAGGGCTATGAAACTCTATGGGGTGGTAGTCCAATGCATGTAGTATCTGGTCGTATTTAAATTGGATTAAAAAAAATATTCTTGATAGTGAAATTGAGCGAGGCTCTTAAGAAATTAACCGGGTTGACAACAGCCTGTATGATCCAAGACGTGGGAAATGACCAAGTTTTCCAGATTTTTATAGACGCCTATTAAAATCCTAGGGCTATGAAACTCTATGGGGTGGTAGTCCACTGCATGTAGAATCTGCTCGTATTCAAATTGGATTTAAAAAAAATATTCTTGATAGTGAAATCAAGCGAGGCTCTTAAGAATTTAACAGGGTTGACAACAGCCTGTATGATTCAAGACGTGAGAAATGACAAAGTTATCAAGATTTTTATAGACGCCTATTAAAATCCTAGGGCTATGAAACTCTATGGGATGGTAGTCCAATGCATGTAGAATCTGCTCGTATTTAAATTTGATTAAGAAAAAAATTCTTGATAGTGAAATTGAGCGAGGCTCTTAAGAAATTAACCGGGTTGATAAAAGCCTGTATGATCCAAGACGTGGGAAATGACCAAGTTTTCCAGATTTTTATAGACGCCTATTAAAATCCTAGGGCTATGAAACTCTATGGGGTGGTAGTCCAATGCATGTAAAATCTGCTCGTATTTAAACTGGATTTTTAAAAAATACTCTTCATAGTGAAATTACACGAGGCTCTTAAGAATTTAACCGGGTTGACAACAGCCTGCATGATACAAGCCTTGGGAAATGACCAAGTTTCCCAGATTTTTATAGACGCCTATTAAAATCCTACAGCTATTAAACTCTATGGGATGGTAGTCCAATGCATGCAAATTTGATTTTTAAAAAATATTCTTGATAGTGAAATTGAGCGAGGCTCTTAAGAATTTAACCGGGTTGACAACAGCTTGTATGATACAAGACGTGGGAAATGACCAAGTTTTCCAGAATTTTATAGACGCCTATTAAAATCCTAGGGCTATGAAACTCTATGGGGTGGTAGTCCAATGCATGTAGAATCTGGTCGTATTTAAAATGGATTTAAACAAAAATATTCTCGATAGTGAAATTAAGCGAGGCTCTTAAGATTTTAACCGGGTTGACAACAGCCTGTATGATCCAAGACGTGGGAAATGACCAAGTTATCAAGATTTTTATAGACGCCTATTAAAATCGTAGGGCTATGAAACTCTATGGGGTGGTAGACCAATGCATGTAGAATCTGTTCGTATTTAAATTGGATTTTTTAAAAATATTCTTGATAGTGAAATTAAGCGAGGCTCTTAAGAAATTAACCGGGTTGACAACAGCCTGTATGATCCAAGACGTGGGAAATGACCAAGTTTTCCAGATTTTTATAGACGCCTATTAAAATCCTAGGGCTATGAAACTCTATGGGGTGGTAGTCAAATGCATGTAGAATCTGCTCGTATTTAAATTGGATTTAAAAAAAAATTCTTGATAGTGAAATCAAGAGAGGCTCTTAAGAATTTAACAGGGTTGACAACAGCCTGTATGATTCAAGACGTGAGAAATGACAAAGTTATCAAGATTTTTATAGACGCCTATGAAAATCCTAGGGCTATGAAACTCTATGGGGTGGTAGTCCAATGCATGTAAAATCTGCTCGTATTTAAACTGGATTGTTAAAAAATACTCTTCATAGTGAAATTAAACGAGGCGCTTAAGAATTTAACCGGGTTGACAACAGCCTGCATGATACAAGACTTGGGAAATGACCAAGTTTCCCGGATTTTTATAGACGCCTATTAAAATCCTACAGCTATTAAACTCTATGGGATGGTAGTCCAATGCATGCAAATGTGATTTTTAAAAAATATTCTTGATAGTGAAATTGAGCGAGGCTCTTAAGAAATTAACCGGGTTGACAACAGCCTGTATGATCCAAGACGTGGGAAATGACCAAGTTTTCCAGATTTTTATAGACGCCTATTAAAATCCTAGGGCTATGAAACTCTATGGGGTGGTAGTCCAATGCATGTAGAATCTGCTCGTATTTAAACTGGATTTTTAAAAAATACTCTTGATAGTGAAATTAAGCGAGGCTCTTAAGAATTTAACCGGGTTGACAACAGCCTGCATGATACAAGACGTGGGAAATGACCAAGTTTTCCAGAATTTTATAGACGCCTATTAAAATCCTAGGGCTATGAAACTCTATGGGGTGGTAGTCCAATGCATGTAGAATCTGGTCGTATTTAAATTGGATTAAAAAAAATATTCTTGATAGTGAAATTGAGCGAGGCTCTTAAGAAATTAACCGGGTTGACAACAGCCTGTATGATCCAAGACGTGGGAAATGACCAAGTTTTCCAGATTTTTATAGACGCCTATTAAAATCCTAGGGCTATGAAACTCTATGGGGTGGTAGTCCACTGCATGTAGAATCTGCTCGTATTCAAATTGGATTTAAAAAAATATTCTTGATAGAGAAATCAAGCGAGGCTCTTAAGAATTTAACAGGGTTGACAACAGCCTGTATGATTCAAGACGTGAGAAATGACAAAGTTATCAAGATTTTTATAGACGCCTATTAAAATCCTAGGGCTATGAAACTCTATGGGATGGTAGTCCAATGCATGTAGAATCTGCTCGTATTTAAATTTGATTAAGAAAAAAATTATTGATAGTGAAATTGAGCGAGGCTCTTAAGAAATTAACCGGGTTGATAAAAGCCTGTATGATCCAAGACGTGGGAAATGACCAAGTTTTCCAGATTTTTATAGACGCCTATTAAAATCCTAGGGCTATGAAACTCTATGGGGTGGTAGTCCAATGCATGTAGAATCTGCTCGTATTTAAACTGGATTTTTAAAAAATACTCTTCATAGTGAAATTACACGAGGCTCTTAAGAATTTAACCGGGTTGACAACAGCCTGCATGATACAAGCCTTGGGAAATGACCAAGTTTCCCAGATTTTTATAGACGCCTATTAAAATCCTACAGCTATTAAACTCTATGGGATGGTAGTCCAATGCATGCAAATTTGATTTTTAAAAAATATTCTTGATAGTGAAATTGAGCGAGGCTCTTAACAATTTAACCGGGTTGACAACAGCCTGTATGATACAAGACGTGGGAAATGACCAAGTTTTCCAGAATTTTATAGACGCCTATTAAAATCCTAGGGCTATGAAACTCTATGGGGTGGTAGTCCAATGCATGTAGAATCTGGTCGTATTTAAAATGGATTTAAAAAAAAATATTCTTGATAGTGAAATTAAGCGAGGCTCTTAAGATTTTAACCGGGTTGACAACAGCCTGTATGATCCAAGACGTGGGAAATGACCAAGTTATCAAGATTTTTATAGACGCCTATTAAAATCGTAGGGCTCTGAAACTCTATGGGGTGGTAGTCCAATGCATGTAGAATCTGTTCGTATTTAAATTGGATTTTTTAAAAATATTCTTGATAGTGAAATTAAGCGAGGCTCTTAAGAAAATAACCGGGTTGACAACAGCCTGTATGATCCAAGACGTGGGAAATGACCAAGTTATCAAGATTTTTATAGACGCTTATGAAAATCCTAATGCTATGAAACTCTATGGGGTGGTAGTCCAATGCATGTAGAATCTGGTCGTATTTAAATTGGATTAAAAAAAATATTCTTGATAGTGAAATTGAGCGAGGCTCTTAAGAAATTAACCGGGTTGACAACAGCCTGTATGATCCAAGACGTGGGAAATGACCAAGTTTTCCAGATTTTTATAGACGCCTATTAAAATCCTAGGGCTATGAAACTCTATGGGGTGGTAGTCCAATGCATGTAGAATCTGCTCGTATTTAAATTGGATTTTAAAAAAAAATTCTTGATAGTGAAATCAAGAGAGGCTCTTAAGAATTTAACAGGGTTGACAACAGCCTGTATGATTCAAGACGTGAGAAATGACAAAGTTATCAAGATTTTTATAGACGCCTATAAAAATCCTAGGGCTATGAAACTCTATGGGGTGGTAGTCCAATGCATGTAAAATCTGCTCGTATTTAAACTGGATTTTTAAAAAATACTCTTCATAGTGAAATTAAACGAGGCTCTTAAGAATTTAACCGGGTTGACAACAGCCTGCATGATACAAGACTTGGGAAATGACCAAGTTTCCCGGATTTTTATAGACGCCTATTAAAATCCTACAGCTATTAAACTCTATGGGATGGTAGTCCAATGCATGCAAATTTGATTTTTAAAAAATATTCTTGATAGTGAAATTGAGCGAGGCTCTTAAGAAATTAACCGGGTTGACAACAGCCTGTATGATCCAAGACGTGGGAAATGACCAAGTTTTCCAGATTTTTATAGACGCCTATTAAAATCCTAGGGCTATAAAACTCTATGGGGTGGTAGTCCAATGCATGTAGAATCTGCTCGTATTTAAACTGGATTTTTAAAAAATACTCTTGATAGTGAAATTAAGCGAGGCTCTTAAGAATTTAACCGGGTTGACAACAGCCTGCATGATACAAGACGTGGGAAATGACCAAGTTTTCCAGAATTTTATAGACGCCTATTAAAATCCTAGGGCTATGAAACTCTATGGGGTGGTAGTCCAATGCATGTAGAATCTGGTCGTATTTAAATTGGATTAAGAAAAATATTCTTGATAGTGAAATTGAGCGAGGCTCTTAAGAAATTAACCGGGTTGACAACAGCCTGTATGATCCAAGACGTGGGAAATGACCAAGTTTTCCAGATTTTTATAGACGCCTATTAAAATCCTAGGGCTATGAAACTCTATGGGGTGGTAGTCCACTGCATGTAGAATCTGCTCGTATTCAAATTGGATTTAAAAAAATATTCTTGATAGTGAAATCAAGCGAGGCTCTTAAGAATTTAACAGGGTTGACAACAGCCTGTATGATTCAAGACGTGAGAAATGACAAAGTTATCAAGATTTTTATAGACGCCTATTAAAATCCTAGGGCTATGAAACTCTATGGGATGGTAGTCCAATGCATGTAGAATCTGCTCGTATTTAAATTTGATTAAGAAAAAAATTCTTGATAGTGAAATTGAGCGAGGCTCTTAAGAAATTAACCGGGTTGATAAAAGCCTGTATGATCCAAGACGTGGGAAATGACCAAGTTTTCCAGACTTTTATAGACGCCTATTAAAATCCTAGGGCTATGAAACTCTATGGGGTGGTAGTCCAATGCATGTAAAATCTGCTCGTATTTAAACTGGATTTTTAAAAAATACTCTTCATAGTGAAATTACACGAGGCTCTTAAGAATTTAACCGGGTTGACAACAGCCTGCATGATACAAGCCTTGGGAAATGACCAAGTTTCCCAGATTTTTATAGACGCCTATTAAAATCCTACAGCTATTAAACTCTATGGGATGGTAGTCCAATGCATGCAAATTTGATTTTTAAAAAATATTCTTGATAGTGAAATTGAGCGAGGCTCTTAAGAATTTAACCGGGTTGACAACAGCCTGTATGATACAAGACGTGGGAAATGACCAAGTTTTCCAGAATTTTATAGACGCCTATTAAAATCCTAGGGCTATGAAACTCTATGGGGTGGTAGTCCAATGCATGTAGAATCTGGTCGTATTTAAAATGGATTTAAAAAAAAATATTCTTGATAGTGAAATTAAGCGAGGCTCTTAAGATTTTAACCGGGTTGACAACAGCCTGTATGATCCAAGACGTGGGAAATGACCAAGGTATCAAGATTTTTATAGACGCTTATGAAAATCCTAATGCTATGAAACTCTATGGGGTGGTAGTCCAATGCATGTAGAATCTGGTCGTATTTAAATTGGATTAAAAAAAATATTCTTGATAGTGAAATTGAGTGAGGCTCTTAAGAAATTAACCGGGTTGACAACAGCCTGTATGATCCGAGACGTGGGAAATGACCAAGTTTTCCAGATTTTTATAGACGCCTATTAAAATCCTAGGGCTATGAAACTCTATGGGGTGGTAGTCCAATGCATGTAAAATCTGCTCGTATTTAAACTGGATTTTTAAAAAATACTCTTCATAGTGAAATTAAACGAGACTCTTAAGAATTTAACCGGGTTGACAACAGCCTGCATGATACAAGACTTGGGAAATGACCAAGTTATCAAGATTTTTATAGACGCCTATTAAAATCGTAGGGCTATGAAACTCTATGGGGTGGTAGTCCAATGCATGTAGAATCTGTTCGTATTTAAATTGGATTAAAAAAAATATTCTTGATAGTGAAATTGAGCGAGGCTCTTAAGAAATTAACCGGGTTGACAACAGCCTGTATGATCCAAGACGTGGGAAATGACCAAGTTATCAAGATTTTTATAGACGCTTATGAAAATCCTAATGCTATGAAACTCTATGGGGTGGTAGTCCAATGCATGTAGAATCTGGTCGTATTTAAATTGGATTAAAAAAAATATTCTTGATAGTGAAATTGAGCGAGGCTCTTAAGAAATTAACCGGGTTGACAACAGCCTGTATGATCCAAGACGTGGGAAATGACCAAGTTTTCCAGATTTTTATAGACGCCTATTAAAATCCTAGGGCTATGAAACTCTATGGGGTGGTAGTCCAATGCATGTAGAATCTGCTCGTATTTAAATTGGATTTAAAAAAAATACTCTTGATAGTGAAATCAAGCGAGGCTCTTAAGAATTTAACAGGGTTGACAACAGCCTGTATGATTCAAGACGTGAGAAATGACAAAGTTATCAAGATTTTTATAGACGCCTATGAAAATCCTAGGGCTATGAAACTCTATGGGATGGTAGTCTAATGCATGTAGAATCTGCTCGTATTTAAATTTGATTAAAAAAAAAATTCTTGATAGTGAAATTGAGCGAGGCTCTTAAGAAATTAACCGGGTTGATAACAGCCTGTATGATCCGAGACGTGGGAAATGACCAAGTTTTCCAGATTTTTATAGACGCCTATTAAAATCCTAGGGCTATGAAACTCTATGGGGTGGTAGTCCAATGCATGTAAAATCTGCTCGTATTTAAACTGGATTTTTAAAAAATACTCTTCATAGTGAAATTAAACGAGGCTCTTAAGAATTTAACCGGGTTGACAACAGCCTGCATGATACAAGACTTGGGAAATGACCAAGTTTCCCGGATTTTTATAGACGCCTATTAAAATCCTACAGCTATTAAACTCTATGGGATGGTAGTCCAATGCATGCAAATTTGATTTTTAAAAAATATTCTTGATAGTGAAATTGAGCGAGGCTCTTAAGAAATTAACCGGGTTGACAACAGCCTGTATGATCCAAGACGTGGGAAATGACCAAGTTTTCCAGATTTTTATAGACGCCTATTAAAATCCTAGGGCTATGAAACTCTATGGGGTGGTAGTCCAATGCATGTAGAATCTGGTCGTATTTAAATTGGATTAAAAAAAATATTCTTGATAGTGAAATTGAGCGAGGCTCTTAAGAAATTAACCGGGTTGACAACAGCCTGTATGATCCAAGACGTGGGAAATGACCAAGTTTTCCAGATTTTTATAGACGCCTATTAAAATCCTAGGGCTATGAAACTCTATGGGGTGGTAGTCCACTGCATGTAGAATCTGCTCGTATTCAAATTGGATTTAAAAAAAATATTCATGATAGTGAAATCAAGCGAGGCTCTTAAGAATTTAACAGGGTTGACAACAGCCTGTATGATTCAAGACGTGAGAAATGACAAAGTTATCAAGATTTTTATAGACGCCTATTAAAATCCTAGGGCTATGAAACTCTATGGGATGGTAGTCCAATGCATGTAGAATCTGCTCGTATTTAAATTTGATTAAGAAAAAAATTCTTGATAGTGAAATTGAGCGAGGCTCTTAAGAAATTAACCGGGTTGATAAAAGCCTGTATGATCCAAGACGTGGGAAATGACCAAGTTTTCCAGATTTTTATAGACGCCTATTAAAATCCTAGGGCTATGGAACTCTATGGGGTGGTAGTCCAATGCATGTAAAATCTGCTCGTATTTAAACTGGATTTTTAAAAAATACTCTTCATAGTAAAATTACACGAGGCTCTTAAGAATTTAACCGGGTTGACAACAGCCTGCATGATACAAGCCTTGGGAAATGACCAAGTTTCCCAGATTTTTATAGACGCCTATTAAAATCCTACAGCTATTAAACTCTATGGGATGGTAGTCCAATGCATGCAAATTTGATTTAAAAAAAATATTTTTCGATAGTGAAATTGAGCGAGGCTCTTAAGAAATTAACCGGGTTGACAACAGCCTGTATGATCCAAGACGTGGGAAATGACCAAGTTTTCCAGAATTTTATAGACGCCTATTAAAATACTAGGGCTATGAAACTCTATGGGGTGGTAGTCCAATGCATGTAGAATCTGGTCGTATTTAAATTGGATTAAAAAAAATATTCTTGATAGTGAAATTGAGCGAGGCTCTTAAGAAATTAACCGGGTTGACAACAGCCTGTATGATCCAAGACGTGAGAAATGACAAAGTTATCAAGATTTTTATAGACGCCTATAAAAATCCTAGGGCTATGAAATTCTATGGGGTGGTAGTCCAATGCATGTAAAATCTGCTCGTATTTAAACTGGATTTTTAAAAAATACTCTTCATAGTGAAATTAAACGAGGCTCTTAAGAATTTAACCGGGTTGACAACAGCCTGCATGATGCAAGACTTGGGAAATGACCAAGTTTCCCGGATTTTTATAGACGCCTATTAAAATCCTACAGCTATTAAACTCTATGGGATGGTAGTCCAATGCATGCAAATTTGATTTTTAAAAAATATTCTTGATAGTGAAATTGAGCGAGGCTCTTAAGAAATTAACCGGGTTGACAACAGCCTGTATGATCCAAGACGTGGGAAATGACCAAGTTTTCCAGATTTTTATAGACGCCTATTAAAATCCTAGGGCTATGAAACTCTATGGGGTGGTAGTCCAATGCATGTAGAATCTGCTCGTATTTAAACTGGATTTTTAAAAAATACTCTTGATAGTGAAATTAAGCGAGGCTCTTAAGAATTTAACCGGGTTGACAACAGCCTGCATGATACAAGACGTGGGAAATGACCAAGTTTTCCAGAATTTTATAGACGCCTATTAAAATCCTAGGGCTATGAAACTCTACGGGGTGGTAGTCCAATGCATGTAGAATCTGGTCGTATTTAAATTGGATTAAAAAAATATTCTTGATAGTGAAATTGAGCGAGGCTCTTAAGAAATTAACCGGGTTGACAACAGCCTGTATGATCCAAGACGTGGGAAATGACCAAGTTTTCCAGATTTTTATAGACGCCTATTAAAATCCTAGGGCTATGAAACTCTATGGGGTGGTAGTCCACTGCATGTAGAATCTGCTCGTATTCAAATTGGATTTAAAAAAAATATTCATGATAGTGAAATCAAGCGAGGCTCTTAAGAATTTAACAGGGTTGACAACAGCCTGTATGATTCAAGACGTGAGAAATGACAAAGTTATCAAGATTTTTATAGACGCCTATTAAAATCCTAGGGCTATGAAACTCTATGGGATGGTAGTCCAATGCATGTAGAATCTGCTCGTATTTAAATTTGATTAAGAAAAAAATTCTTGATAGTGAAATTGAGCGAGGCTCTTAAGAAATTAACCGGGTTGATAAAAGCCTGTATGATCCAAGACGTGGGAAATGACCAAGTTTTCCAGATTTTTATAGACGCCTATTAAAATCCTAGGGCTATGGAACTCTATGGGGTGGTAGTCCAATGCATGTAAAATCTGCTCGTATTTAAACTGGATTTTTAAAAAATACTCTTCATAGTAAAATTACACGAGGCTCTTAAGAATTTAACCGGGTTGACAACAGCCTGCATGATACAAGCCTTGGGAAATGACCAAGTTTCCCAGATTTTTATAGACGCCTATTAAAATCCTACAGCTATTAAACTCTATGGGATGGTAGTCCAATGCATGCAAATTTGATTTAAAAAAAATATTTTTCGATAGTGAAATTGAGCGAGGCTCTTAAGAAATTAACCGGGTTGACAACAGCCTGTATGATCCAAGACGTGGGAAATGACCAAGTTTTCCAGAATTTTATAGACGCCTATTAAAATACTAGGGCTATGAAACTCTATGGGGTGGTAGTCCAATGCATGTAGAATCTGGTCGTATTTAAATTGGATTGAAAAAAATATTCTTGATAGTGAAATTGAGCGAGGCTCTTAAGAAATTAACCGGGTTGACAACAGCCTGTATGATCCAAGACGTGAGAAATGACAAAGTTATCAAGATTTTTATAGACGCCTATAAAAATCCTAGGGCTATGAAACTCTATGGGGTGGTAGTCCAATGCATATAAAATCTGCTCGTATTTAAACTGGATTTTTAAAAAATACTCTTCATAGTGAAATTAAACGAGGCTCTTAAGAATTTAACCGGGTTGACAACAGCCTGCATGATACAAGACTTGGGAAATGACCAAGTTTCCCGGATTTTTATAGACGCCTATTAAAATCCTACAGCTATTAAACTCTATGGGATGGTAGTCCAATGCATGCAAATTTGATTTTTAAAAAATATTCTTGATAGTGAAATTGAGCGAGGCTCTTAAGAAATTAACCGGGTTGACAACAGCCTGTATGATCCAAGACGTGGGAAATGACCAAGTTTTCCAGATTTTTATAGACGCCTATTAAAATCCTAGGGCTATGAAACTCTATGGGGTGGTAGTCCAATGCATGTAGAATCTGCTCGTATTTAAACTGGATTTTTAAAAAATACTCTTGATAGTGAAATTAAGCGAGGCTCTTAAGAATTTAACCGGGTTGACAACAGCCTGCATGATACAAGACGTGGGAAATGACCAAGTTTTCCAGAATTTTATAGACGCCTATTAAAATCCTAGGGCTATGAAACTCTATGGGGTGGTAGTCCAATGCATGTAGAATCTGGTCGTATTTAAATTGGATTAAAAAAAATATTCTTGATAGTGAAATTGAGCGAGGCTCTTAAGAAATTAACCGGGTTGACAACAGCCTGTATGATCCAAGACGTGGGAAATGACCAAGTTTTCCAGATTTTTATAGACGCCTATTAAAATCCTAGGGCTATGAAACTCTATGGGGTGGTAGTCCACTGCATGTAGAATCTGCTCGTATTCAAATTGGATTTAAAAAAAATATTCATGATAGTGAAATCAAGCGAGGCTCTTAAGAATTTAACAGGGTTGACAACAGCCTGTATGATTCAAGACGTGAGAAATGACAAAGTTATCAAGATTTTTATAGACGCCTATTAAAATCCTAGGGCTATGAAACTCTATGGGATGGTAGTCCAATGCATGTAGAATCTGCTCGTATTTAAATTTGATTAAGAAAAAAATTCTTGATAGTGAAATTGAGCGAGGCTCTTAAGAAATTAACCGGGTTGATAAAAGCCTGTATGATCCAAGACGTGGGAAATGACCAAGTTTTCCAGATTTTTATAGACGCCTATTAAAATCCTAGGGCTATGGAACTCTATGGGGTGGTAGTCCAATGCATGTAAAATCTGCTCGTATTTAAACTGGATTTTTAAAAAATACTCTTCATAGTGAAATTAAACGAGGCTCTTAAGAATTTAACCGGGTTGACAACAGCCTGCATGATACAAGACTTGGGAAATGACCAAGTTTCCCGGATTTTTATAGACGCCTATTAAAATCCTACAGCTATTAAACTCTATGGGATGGTAGTCCAATGCATGCAAATTTGATTTTTAAAAAATATTCTTGATAGTGAAATTGAGCGAGGCTCTTAAGAAATTAACCGGGTTGACAACAGCCTGTATGATCCAAGACGTGGGAAATGACCAAGTTTTCCAGATTTTTATAGACGCCTATTAAAATCCTAGGGCTATGAAACTCTATGGGGTGGTAGTCCAATGCATGTAGAATCTGCTCGTATTTAAACTGGATTTTTAAAAAATACTCTTGATAGTGAAATTAAGCGAGGCTCTTAAGAATTTAACCGGGTTGACAACAGCCTGCATGATACAAGACGTGGGAAATGACCAAGTTTTCCAGAATTTTATAGACGCCTATTAAAATCCTAGGGCTATGAAACTCTATGGGGTGGTAATCCAATGCATGTAGAATCTGGTCGTATTTAAATTGGATTAAAAAAAATATTCTTGATAGTGAAATTGAGCGAGGCTCTTAAGAAATTAACCGGGTTGACAACAGCCTGTATGATCCAAGACGTGGGAAATGACCAAGTTTTCCAGATTTTTATAGACGCCTATTAAAATCCTAGGGCTATGAAACTCTATGGGGTGGTAGTCCAATGCATGTAGAATCTGCTCGTATTTAAATTGGATTTAAAAAAAATATTCTTGATAGTGAAATCAAGCGAGGCTCTTAAGAATTTAACAGGGTTGACAACAGCCTGTATGATTCAAGACGTGAGAAATGACAAAGTTATCAAGATTTTTATAGACGCCTATAAAAATCCTAGGGCTATGAAACTCTATGGGATGGTAGTCTAATGCATGTAGAATCTGCTCGTATTTAAATTTGATTAAAAAAAAAATTCTTGATAGTGAAATTGAGCGAGGCTCTTAAGAAATTAACCGGGTTGATAACAGCCTGTATGATCCGAGACGTGGGAAATGACCAAGTTTTCCAGATTTTTATAGACGCCTATTAAAATCCTAGGGCTATGAAACTCTATGGGGTGGTAGTCCAATGCATGTAAAATCTGCTCGTATTTAAACTGGATTTTTAAAAAATACTCTTGATAGTGAAATTAAACGAGGCTCTTAAGAATTTAACCGGGTTGAAAACAGCCTGCATGATACAAGACTTGGGAAATGACCAAGTTTCCCAGATTTTTATAGACGCCTATTAAAATCCTACAGCTATTAAACTCTATGGGATGGTAGTCCAATGCATGCAAATTTGATTTAAAAAAAATATTTTTCGATAGTGAAATTGAGCGAGGCTCTTAAGAAATTAACCGGGTTGACAACAGCCTGTATGATCCAAGACGTGGGAAATGACCAAGTTTTCCAGAATTTTATAGACGCCTATTAAAATACTAGGGCTATGAAACTCTATGGGGTGGTAGTCCAATGCATGTAGAATCTGGTCGTATTTAAATTGGATTAAAAAAAATATTCTTGATAGTGAAATTGAGCGAGGCTCTTAAGAAAATAACCTGGTTGACAACAGCCTGTATGATCCAAGACGTGAGAAATGACAAAGTTATCAAGATTTTTATAGACGCCTATTAAAATCCTAGGGCTATGAAACTCTATGGGGTGGTAGTCCAATGCATGTAAAATCTGCTCGTATTTAAACTGGATTTTTAAAAAATACTCTTCATAGTGAAATTAAACGAGGCTCTTAAGAATTTAACCGGGTTGACAACAGCCTGCATGATACAAGACTTGGGAAATGACCAAGTTTCCCGGATTTTTATAGACGCCTATTAAAATCCTACAGCTATTAAACTCTATGGGATGGTAGTCCAATGCATGCAAATTTGATTTTTAAAAAATATTCTTGATAGTGAAATTGAGCGAGGCTCTTAAGAAATTAACCGGGTTGACAACAGCCTGTATGATCCAAGACGTGGGAAATGACCAAGTTTTCCAGATTTTTATAGACGCCTATTAAAATCCTAGGGCTATGAAACTCTATGGGGTGGTAGTCCAATGCATGTAGAATCTGCTCGTATTTAAACTGGATTTTTAAAAAATACTCTTGATAGTGAAATTAAGCGAGGCTCTTAAGAATTTAACCGGGTTGACAACAGCCTGCATGATACAAGACGTGGGAAATGACCAAGTTTTCCAGAATTTTATAGACGCCTATTAAAATCCTAGGGCTATGAAACTCTATGGGGTGGTAGTCCAATGCATGTAGAATCTGGTCGTATTTAAATTGGATTAAAAAAAATATTCTTGATAGTGAAATTGAGCGAGGCTCTTAAGAAATTAACCGGGTTGACAACAGCCTGTATGATCCAAGACGTGGGAAATGACCAAGTTTTCCAGATTTTTATAGACGCCTATTAAAATCCTAGGGCTATGAAACTCTATGGGGTGGTAGTCCACTGCATGTAGAATCTGCTCGTATTCAAATTGGATTTAAAAAAAATATTCATGATAGTGAAATCAAGCGAGGCTCTTAAGAATTTAACAGGGTTGACAACAGCCTGTATGATTCAAGACGTGAGAAATGACAAAGTTATCAAGATTTTTATAGACGCCTATTAAAATCCTAGGGCTATGAAACTCTATGGGATGGTAGTCCAATGCATGTAGAATCTGCTCGTATTTAAATTTGATTAAGAAAAAAATTCTTGATAGTGAAATTGAGCGAGGCTCTTAAGAAATTAACCGGGTTGATAAAAGCCTGTATGATCCAAGACGTGGGAAATGACCAAGTTTTCCAGATTTTTATAGACGCCTATTAAAATCCTAGGGCTATGGAACTCTATGGGGTGGTAGTCCAATGCATGTAATATCTGCTCGTATTTAAACTGGATTTTTAAAAAATACTCTTCATAGTAAAATTACACGAGGCTCTTAAGAATTTAACCGGGTTGACAACAGCCTGCATGATACAAGCCTTGGGAAATGACCAAGTTTCCCAGATTTTTATAGACGCCTATTAAAATCCTACAGCTATTAAACTCTATGGGATGGTAGTCCAATGCATGCAAATTTGATTTTTAAAAAATATTCTTGATAGTGAAATTGAGCGTGGCTCTTAAAAATTTAACCGGGTTGACAACAGCCTGTATGATACAAGACGTGGGAAATGACCAAGTTTTCCAGAATTTTATAGACGCCTATTAAAATCCTAGGGCTATGAAACTCTATGGGGTGGTAGTCCAATGCATGTAGAATCTGGTCGTATTTAACTTGGATTAAAAAAAATATTCTTGATAGTGAAATTGAGCGAGGCTCTTAAGAAATTAACCGGGTTGACAACAGCCTGTATGATCCAAGACGTGGGAAATGACCAAGTTTTCCAGATTTTTATAGACGCCTATTAAAATCCTAGGGCTATGAAACTCTATGGGGTGGTAGTCCAATGCATGTAGAATCTGCTCGTATTTAAATTGGATTTAAAAAAAATATTCTTGATAGTGAAATCAAGCGAGGCTCTTAAGAATTTAACAGGGTTGACAACAGCCTGTATGATTCAAGACGTGAGAAATGACAAAGTTATCAAAATTTTTATAGACGCCTATAAAAATCCTAGGGCTATGAAACTCTATGGGATGGTAGTCCAATGCATGTAGAATCTGCTCGTATTTAAATTTGATTGAAAAAAAAATTCTTGATAGTGAAATTGAGCGAGGCTCTTAAGAAATTAACCGGGTTGATAAAAGCCTGTATGATCCAAGACGTGGGAAATGACCAAGATTTCCAGATTTTTATAGACGCCTATTAAAATCCTAGGGCTATGAAACTCTATGGGGTGGTAGTCCAATGCATGTAAAATCTGCTCGTATTTAAACTGGATTTTTAAAAAATACTCTTCATAGTGAAATTAAACGAGGCTCTTAAGAATTTAACCGGGTTGACAACAGCCTGCATGATACAAGACTTGGGAAATGACCAAGTTTCCCAGATTTTTATAGACGCCTATTAAAATCCTACAGCTATTAAACTCTATGGGATGGTAGTCCAATGCATGCAAATTTGATTTTTAAAAAATATTCTTGATAGTGAAATTGAGCGAGGCTCTTAAGAAATTAACCGGGTTGACAACAGCCTGTATGATCCAAGACGTGGGAAATGACCAAGTTTTCCAGATTTTTATAGACGCCTATTAAAATCCTAGGGCTATGAAACTCTATGGGGTGGTAGTCCAATGCATGTAGAATCTGCTCGTATTTAAATTGGATTTAAAAAAATATTCTTGATAGTGAAATCAAGCGAGGCTCTTAAGAATTTAACAGGGTTGACAATAGCCTGTATGATTCAAGACGTGAGAAATGACAAAGTTATCAAGATTTTTATAGACGCCTATAAAAATCCTAGGGCTATGAAACTCTATGGGATGGTAGTCCAATGCATGTAGAATCTGCTCGTATTTAAATTTGATTGAAAAAAAAATTCTTGATAGTGAAAATGAGCGAGGCTCTTAAGAAATTAACCGGGTTGATAAAAGCCTGTATGATCCAAGACGTGGGAAATGACCAAGATTTCCAGATTTTTATAGACGCCTATTAAAATCCTAGGGCTATGAAACTCTATGGGGTGGTAGTCCAATGCATGTAAAATCTGCTCGTATTTAAACTGGATTTTTAAAAAATACTCTTCATAGTGAAATTAAACGAGGCTCTTAAGAATTTAACCGGGTTGACAACAGCCTGCATGATACAAGACTTGGGAAATGACCAAGTTTCCCAGATTTTTATAGACGCCTATTAAAATCCTACAGCTATTAAACTCTATGGGATGGTAGTCCAATGCATGCAAATTTGATTTTTTAAAAATATTCTTGATAGTGAAATTGAGCGAGGCTCTTAAGAAATTAACCGGGTTGACAACAGCCTGTATGATCCAAGACGTGGGAAATGACCAAGTTTTCCAGATTTTTATAGACGCCTATTAAAATCCTAGGGCTATGAAACTCTATGGGGTGGTAGTCCAATGCATGTAGAATCTGCTCGTATTTAAACTGGATTTTTAAAAAATACTCTTGATAGTGAAATTAAACGAGGTTCTTAAGAATTTAACCGGGTTGACAACAGCCTGCATGATACAAGACGTGGGAAATGACCAAGTTCTCCAGATTTTTATAGACGGCTATTAAAATCCTCGGGCTATGAAACTCTATGGGGTGGTAGTCCAATGCATGTAGAATCTGGTCGTATTTAAATTGGATTAAAAAAAATATTCTTGATAGTGAAATTAAGCGAGGCTCTTAAGAAATTAACCGGGTTGACAACAGCCTGTATGATACAAGACGTGGGAAATGACCAAGTTTTCCAGATTTTTATAGACGCTTATAATAATCCTAGGGCTATTAAACTCTATGGAGTGGTAGTCCAATGCATGTAGAATCTGCTCGTATTTAAATTGGATTTTTTAAAAATATTCTTGATAGTGAAATTTAGCGAGGCTCTTAAGAAATAAACCGGGTTGACAACAGCCTGTATGATCCAAGACGTGGGAAATGACCAAGTTATCAATATTTTTATAGACGCCTATAGAAATCGTAGGGCTATGAAACTCTATGGAGTGGTAGTCCAATGCATGTAGAATCTGCTCGTATTTAAATTGGATTTTTTAAAAATATTCTTGATAGTGAAATTAAGCGAGGCTCTTAAGAAAATAACCGGGTTGACAACAGCCTGTATGATCCAAGACGTGGGAAATGACCAAGTTATCAAGATTTTTATAGACGCTTATGAAAATCGTAGGGCTATGAAACTTTACGGGGTGGTAGTCCAATGCATGTAGAATCTGCTCGTATTTAAATTGGATTTTTAAAAAATATTCTTGATAGTGAAATTAAGCGAGGCTCTTAAGAATTTAACCGGGTTGACAACAGCCTGCATGATACAAGACGTGGGAAATGACCAAGTTTTCCAGATTTTTATAGACGCCTATTAAAATCCTAGGGCTATGAAACTCTATGGGATGGTAGTCCAATGCATGTAGAATCTGGTCGTATTTAAAATGGATTTTTAAAAAAATATTCTTGATAGTGAAATTAAGCGAGGCTCTTAAGATTTTAACCGGGTTGGCAACAGCCTGTATGATCCAAGACGTGGGAAATGACCAAGTTATCAAGATTTTTATAGACGCCTATTAAAATCGTAGGGCTATGAAACTCTATGGGGTGGTAGTCCAATGCATGTAGAATCTGTTCGTATTTAAATTGGATTTTTTAAAAATATTCTTGATAGTGAAATTAAGCGAGGCTCTTAAGAAAATAACCGGGTTGACAACAGCCTGTATGATCCAAGACGTGGGAAATGACCAAGTTTTCCAGATTTTTATAGACGCCTATTAAAATCCTAGGGCTATGAAACTCTATGGGGTGGTAGTCCAATGCATGTAGAATCTGCTCGTATTTAAATTGGATTTAAAAAAAATATTCTTGATAGTGAAATCAAGCGAGGCTCTTAAGAATTTAACAGGGTTGACAACAGCCTGTATGATTCAAGACGTGAGAAATGACAAAGTTATCAAGATTTTTATAGACGCCTATTAAAATCCTAGGGCTATGAAACTCTATGGGATGGTAGTCTAATGCATGTAGAATCTGCTCGTATTTAAATTTGATTAAACAAAAAATTCTTGATAGTGAAATTGAGCGAGGCTCTTAAGAAATTAACCGGGTTGATAACAGCCTGTATGATCCGAGACGTGGGAAATGACCAAGTTTTCCAGATTTTTATAGACGCCTATTAAAATCCTAGGGCTATGAAACTCTATGGGGTGGTAGTCCAATGCATGTAGAATCTGCTCGTATTTAAATTGGATTAAAAAAAAATATTATTGATAGTGAAATCAAGCGAGGCTCTTAAGAATTTAACAGGGTTGACAACAGCCTGTATGATTCAAGACGTGAGAAATGACAAAGTTATCAAGATTTTTATAGACGCCTATAAAAATCCTAGGGCTATGAAACTCTATGGGATGGTAGTCCAATGCATGTAGAATCTGCTCGTATTTAAATTTGATTAAAAAAAAAATTCTTGATAGTGAAATTGAGCGAGGCTCTTAAGAAATTAATCGGGTTGATAACAGCCTGTATGATCCGAGACGTGGGAAATGACCAAGTTTTCCAGATTTTTATAGACGCCTATTAAAATCCTAGGGCTATGAAACTCTATGGGGTGGTAGTCCAATGCATGTAAAATCTGCTCGTATTTAAACTGGATTTTTTAAAAATACTCTTCATAATGAAATTAAACGAGGCTCTTAAGAATTTAACCGGGTTGACAACAGCCTGCATGATACAAGACTTGGGAAATGACCAAGTTTCCCAGATTTTTATAGACGCCTATTAAAATCCTACAGCTATTAAACTCTATGGGATGGTAGTCCAATGCATGCAAATTTGATTTAAAAAAAATATTTTTCGATAGTGAAATTGAGCGAGGCTCTTAAGAAATTAACCGGGTTGACAACAGCCTGTATGATCCAAGACGTCGGAAATGACCAAGTTTTCCAGATTTTTATAGACGCCTATTAAAATCCTAGGGCTATGAAACTCTATGGGGTGGTAGTCCAATGCATGTAGAATCTGCTCGTATTTAAACTGGATTTTTAAAAAATACTCTTGATAGTGAAATTAAACGAGGCTCTTAAGAATTTAACCGGGTTGACAACAGCCTGCATGATACAAGACGTGGGAAATGACCAAGTTCTCCAGATTTTTATAGACGGCTATTAAAATCCTCGGGCTATGAAACTCTATGGGGTGGTAGTCCAATGCATGTAGAATCTGGTCGTATTTAAATTGGATTAAAAAAAAATATTCTTGATAGTGAAATTAGGCGAGGCTCTTAAGAAATTAACCGGGTTGACAACAGCCTGTATGATACAAGACGTGGGAAATGACCAAGTTTTCCAGATTTTTATAGACGCTTATAATAATCCTAGGGCTATTAAACTCTATGGAGTGGTAGTCCAATGCATGTAGAATCTGCTCGTATTTAAATTGGAGTTTTTAAAAATATTCTTGATAGTGAAATTTAGCAAGGCTCTTAAGAAATTAACCGGGTTGACAACAGCCTGTATGATCCAAGACGTGGGAAATGACCAAGTTATCAATATTTTTATAGACGCCTATAAAAATCGTAGGGCTATGAAACTCTATGGAGTGGTAGTCCAATGCATGTAGAATCTGCTCGTATTTAAATTGGATTTTTTAAAAATATTCTTGATAGTGAAATTAAGCGAGGCTCTTAAGAAAATAACCGTGTTGACAACAGCCTGTATGATCCAAGACGTGGGAAATGACCAAGTTATCAAGATTTTTATAGACGCTTATGAAAATCGTAGGGCTATGAAACTTTACGGGGTGGTAGTCCAATGCATGTAGAATCTGCTCGTATTTAAATTGGATTTTTAAAAAATATTCTTGATAGTGAAATTAAGCGAGGCTCTTAAGAATTTAACCGGGTTGACAACAGCCTGCATGATACAAGACGTGGGAAATGACCAAGTTTTCCAGATTTTTATAGACGCCTATTAAAATCCTAGGGCTATGAAACTCTATGGGAAGGTAGTCCAATGCATGTAGAATCTGGTCGTATTTAAATTGGATTTAAAAAAAAATATTCTTGATAGTGAAATTAAGCGAGGCGCTTAAGATTTTAACCGGGTTGACAACAGCCTGTATGATCCAAGACGTGGGAAATGACCAAGTTATCAAGATTTTTATAGACGCCTATGAAAATCCTCGGGCTATGAAACTCTATGGGGTGGTAGTCCAATGCATGTAGAATCTGGTCGTATTTAAATTGGATTTTTTAAAAATATTCTTGATAGTGAAATTAAGCGAGGGTCTTAAGAAATTAACCGGGTTGACAACAGCCTGTATGATACAAGACGTGGGAAATGACCAAGTTTTCCAGATTTTTATAGACGCTTATAATAATCCTAGGGCTATTAAACTCTATGGAGTGGTAGTCCAATGCATGTAGAATCTGCTCGTATTTAAATTGGATTTTTTAAAAATATTCTTGATAGTGAAATTTAGCAAGGCTCTTAAGAAATTAACCGGGTTGACAACAGCCTGTATGATCCAAGACGTGGGAAATGACCAAGTTATCAATATTTTTATAGACGCCTATAAAAATCGTAGGGCTATGAAACTCTATGGAGTGGTAGTCCAATGCATGTAGAATCTGCTCGTATTTAAATTGGATTTTTTAAAAATATTCTTGATAGTGAAATTAAGCGAGGCTCTTAAGAAAATAACCGTGTTGACAACAGCCTGTATGATCCAAGACGTGGGAAATGACCAAGTTATCAAGATTTTTATAGACGCTTATGAAAATCGTAGGGCTATGAAACTTTACGGGGTGGTAGTCCAATGCATGTAGAATCTGCTCGTATTTAAATTGGATTTTTAAAAAATATTCTTGATAGTGAAATTAAGCGAGGCTCTTAAGAATTTAACCGGGTTGACAACAGCCTGCATGATACAAGACGTGGGAAATGACCAAGTTTTCCAGATTTTTATAGACGCCTATCAAAATCCTAGGGCTATGAAACTCTATGGGAAGGTAGTCCAATGCATGTAGAATCTGGTCGTATTTAAATTGGATTTAAAAAAAAATATTCTTGATAGTGAAATTAAGCGAGGCGCTTAAGATTTTAACCGGGTTGACAACAGCCTGTATGATCCAAGACGTGGGAAATGACCAAGTTATCAAGATTTTTATAGACGCCTATGAAAATCCTCGGGCTATGAAACTCTATGGGGTGGTAGTCCAATGCATGTAGAATCTGGTCGTATTTAAATTGGATTTTTTAAAAATATTCTTGATAGTGAAATTAAGCGAGGCTCTTAAGAAAATAACCGGGTTGACAACAGCCTGTATGATCCAAGACGTGGGAAATGACCAAGTTATCAAGATTTTTATAGACGCTTATGAAAATCGTAGGGCTATGAAACTTTACGGGGTGGTAGTCCAATGCATGTAGAATCTGCTCGTATTTAAATTGGATTTTTAAAAAATATTCTTGATAGTGAAATTAAACGAGGCTCTTAAGAATTTAACCGGGTTGACAACAGCCTGCATGATACAAGACGTGGGAAATGACCAAGTTTTCCAGATTTTTATAGACGGCTATTAAAATCCTCGGGCTATGAAACTCTATGGGGTGGTAGTCCAATGCATGTAGAATCTGGTCGTATTTAAATTGGATTAAAAAAAAGTATTCTTGATAGTGAAATTAAGCGAGGCTCTTAAGAAATTAACCGGGTTGACAACAGCCTGTATGATACAAGACGTGGGAAATGACCAAGTTTTCCAGATTTTTATAGACGCATATAATAATCCTAGGGCTATTAAACTCTATGGAGTGGTAGTCCAATGCATGTAGAATCTGCTCGTATTTAAATTGGATTTTTTTTAAAATATTCTTGATAGTGAAATTTAGCGAGGCTCTTAAGAAATTAACCGGGTTGACAACAGCCTGTATGATCCAAGACGTGGGAAATGACCAAGTTATCAATATTTTTATAGACGCCTATAAAAATCGTAGGGCTATGAAACTCTATGGAGTGGTAGTTCAATGCATGTAGAATCTGCTCGTATTTAAATTGGATTTAAAAAAAATATACTTGGTAGTGAAATTAAGCGAGGCTCTTAAGAATTTAACCGGGTTGACAACAGCCTGCATGATACAAGACGTGGGGAATGAACAAGTTTTCCAGATTTTTATAGAAGCCTATGAAAATCCTAATGCTATGAAACTCTATGGGGTGGTAGTCCAATGCATGTAGAATCTGCTCGTATTTAAATTGGATTTAAAAAAAAATATTCTTGATAGTGAAATTAAGCGAGGCTCTTAAGAATTTAACCGGGTTGACAACAGCCTGCATGATACAAGACGTGGGGAATGAACAAGTTTTCCAGATTTTTATAGAAGCCTATTAAAATCCTAATGCTATGAAACTCTATGGAGTGGTAGTCCAATGCACGTAGAATCTGGTCGTATTTAAATTTGATTTTAAAAAAAATATTCATGATAGTGAAATTAAGCGAGGCTCTTAAGAATTTAACCGGGTTGACAACAGCCTGTATGATCCAAGACGTGGGAAATGACCAAGTTATCAAGATTTTTATAGACGCCTATAAAAATCGTAGGGCTATGAAACTCTATGGGGTGGTAGTCCAATGCATGTAGAATCTGTTCGTATTTAAATTGGATTTTTAAAAAATATTCTTGATAGTGAAATTAAGCGAGGCTCTTAAGAATTGAACCGGGTTGACAACAGCCTGCATGATACAAGACGTGGGGAATGAACAAGTTTTCCAGATTTTTATAGAAGCCTAAAAAAATCCTAATGCTATGAAACTCTATGGGGTGGTAGTCCAATGCATGTAGAATCTGCTCGTATTTAAATTGGATTAAAAAAAAAATATTCTTGATAGTGAAATTAAGCGAGGCTCTTAAGAATTTAACCGGGTTGACAACAGCCTGTATGATCCAAGACGTGGGAAATGACCAAGTTATCAAGATTTTTATAGACGCCTATAAAAATCGTAGGGCTATGAAACTCTATGGGGTGGTAGTCCAATGCATGTAGAATCTGCTCGTATTTAAATTGGATTTTTAAAAAATATTCTTGATAGTGAAATTAAGCGAGGCTCTTAAGAATTTAACAGGGTTGACAACAGCCTGTATGATTCAAGACGTGAGAAATGAAAAAGTTATTAAGATTTTTATAGACGCCTATGAAAATCCTAGGGCTATGAAACTCTATGGGATGGTAGTCCAATGCATGTAGAATCTGCTCGTATTTAAATTTGATTTTAAAAAAAAATTCTTGATAGTGAAATTAAGCGAGGCTCTTAAGAATTTAAACCGGGTTGACAACAGCCTGCATGATCCAAGACGTGGGAAATGACCAAGCTTTCCAGATTTTTATAGACGCCTATTAAAATCCTAGGGCTATGAAACTCTATGGGGTGGTAGTCCAATGCATGTAGAATCTGCTCGTATTTAAACTGGATTTTTAAAAAATACTCTTCATAGTGAAATTAAACGAGGCTCTTAAGAATTTAACCGGGTTGACAACAGCCTGCATGATACAAGACGTGGGAAATGACCAAGTTTTCCAGATTTTTATAGACGCCTATTAAAATCCTACAGCTATTAAACTCTATGGGATGGTAGTCCAATGCATGCAAATTTGATTTTAAAAAAAATATTCTTGATAGTGAAATCAAGCGAGGTTCTTATGAATTTAACCGGGTTGACAACAGCCTGTATGATTCAAGACGTGAAAAATGACAAAGTTATCAAGATTTTTATAGAAGCCTATAAAAATCCTAGGGCTATGAAACTCTATGGGATGGTAGTCCAATGCATGTAGAATCTGCTCGTATTTAAATTTGATTTAAAGAAAAATATTCTTGATAGTGAAATTGAGCGAGGCTCTTAAGAAATTAACCGGGTTGATAACAGCCTGTATGATCCAAGACGTGGGAAATGACCAAGTTTTCCAGATTTTTATAGACGCCTATTAAAATCCTAGGACTATGAAACTCTATGGGGTGGTAGTCCAATGCATGTAGAATCTGATCGTATTTACACTGGATTTTAAAAAAAATACTCTTTATAGTGAAATTAAACGAGGCTCTTAAGAATTTAACCGGGTTGACAACAGCCTGCATGATACAAGACGTGGGAAATGACCAAGTTTTCCAGATTTTTATAGACGGCTATTAAAATCCTCGGGCTATGAAACTCTATGGGGTGGTAGTCCAATGCGTGTAGAATCTGCTCGTATTTAAATTGGATTAAAAAAAAATTCTTGATAGTGAAATTAAGCGAGGCTCATAAGAAATTAACCGGGTTGACAACAGCCTGTATGATACAAGACGTGGGAAATGACCAAGTTTTCCAGATTTTTATAGACGCTCATAATAATCCTAGGGCTATTAAACTCTATGGAGTGGTAGTCCAATGCATGTAGAATCTGCTCGTATTTAAATTGGATTTTTTAAAAATATTCTTGATAGTGAAATTGAGCGAGGCTCTTAAGAAATTAACCGGGTTGACAACAGCCTGTATGATCCAAGACGTGGGAAATGACCAAGTTTTCCAGATTTTTATAGACGCCTATTAAAATCCTAGGGCTATGAAACTCTATGGGGTGGTAGTCCAATGCATGTAGAATCTGCTCGTATTTAAATTAGATTTAAAAAAAAATATTCTTGATAGTGAAATTAAGCGAGGCTCTTAAGAATTTAACCGGGTTGACAACAGCCTGTATGATCCAAGACGTGGGAAATGACCAAGTTATCAAGATTTTTATAGACGCCTATTAAAATCGTAGGGCTATGAAACTCTATGGGGTGGTAGTCCAATGCATGTAGAATCTGCTCGTATTTAAATTGGATTTTTTAAAAATATTCTTGATAGTGAAATTAAGCGAGGCTCTTAAGAATATAACAGGGTTGACAACAGCCTGTATGATTCAAGACGTGAGAAATGAAAAAGTTATCAAGATTTTTATAGACGCCTATGAAAATCCTAGGGCTATGAAACTCTATGGGATGGTAGTCCAATGCATGTAGAATCTGCTCGTATTTAAATTTGATTTAAAAAAAAAATTCTTGATAGTGAAATTAAGCGAGGCTCTTAAGAATTTAACCGGGTTGACAACAGCCTGCATGATCCAAGACGTGGGAAATGACCAAGTTTTCCAGATTTTTATAGACGCCTATTAAAATCCTAGGGCTATGAAACTCTATGGGGTGGTAGTCCAATGCATGTAGAATCTGCTCGTATTTAAACTGGATTTTTAAAAAATACTCTTCATAGTGAAATTAAACGAGGCTCTTAAGAATTTAACCGGGTTGACAGCAGCCTGCATGATACAAGACGTGGGAAATGACCAAGTTTTCCAGATTTTTATAGACGCCTATTAAAATCCTACAGCTATTAAACTCTATGGGATGGTAGTCCAATGCATGCAAATTTGATTTTAAAAAAAATATTCTTGATAGTGAAATCAAGCGAGGTTCTTATGAATTTAACCGGGTTGACAACAGCCTGTATGATTCAAGACGTGAAAAATGACAAAGTTATCAAGATTTTTATAGACGCCTATAAAAATCCTAGGGCTATGAAACTCTATGGGATGGTAGTCCAATGCATGTAGAGTCTGCTCGTATTTAAATTTGATTTAAAGAAAAATATTCTTGATAGTGAAATTGAGCGAGGCTCTTAAGAAATTAACCGGGTTGATAACAGCCTGTATGATCCAAGACGTGGGAAATGACCAAGTTTTCCAGATTTTTATAGACGCCTATTAAAATCCTAGGACTATGAAACTCTATGGGGTGGTAGTCCAATGCATGTAGAATCTGATCGTATTTACACTGGATTTTAAAAAAATACTCTTTATAGTGAAATTAAACGAGGCTCTTAAGAATTTAACCGGGTTGACAACAGCTTGCATGATACAAGACGTGGGAAATGACCAAGTTTTCCAGATTTTTATAGACGGCTATTAAAATCCTCGGGCTATGAAACTCTATGGGGTGGTAGTCCAATGCGTGTAGAATCTGCTCGTATTTAAATTGGATTAAAAAAAAATTCTTGATAGTGAAATTAAGCGAGGCTCTTAAGAAATTAACCGGGTTGACAACAGCCTGTATGATACAAGACGTGGGAAATGACCAAGTTTTCCAGATTTTTATAGACGCTTATAATAATCCTAGGGCTATTAAACTCTATGGAGTGGTAGTCCAATGCATGTAGAATCTGCTCGTATTTAAATTGGATTTTTTAAAAATATTCTTGATAGTGAAATTGAGCGAGGCTCTTAAGAAATTAACCGGGTTGACAACAGCCTGTATGATCCAAGACGTGGGAAATGACCAAGTTATCAATATTTTTATAGACGCCTATGAAAATCGTAGGGCTATGAAACTCTATGGAGTGGTAGTCCAATGCATGTAGAATCTGCTCGTATTTAAATTGGATTTTTTAAAAATATTCTTGATAGTGACATTTAGCGAGGCTCTTAAGAAAATAACCGGGTTGACAACAGCCTGTATGATCCAAGACGTGGGAAATGACCAAGTTATCAAGATTTTTATAGACGCTTATGAAAATCGTAGGGCTATCAAACTTTACGGGGTGGTAGTCCAATGCATGTAGAATCTGCTCGTATTTAAATTGGATTTAAAAAAAAATATTCTTGATAGTGAAATTAAGCGAGGCTCTTAAGAATTTAACCGGGTTGACAACAGCCTGTATGATCCAAGACGTGGGAAATGACCAAGTTATCAAGATTTTTATAGACTCCTATTAAAATCGTAGGGCTATGAAACTCTATGGGGTGGTAGTCCAATGCATGTAGAATCTGTTCGTATTTAAATTGGATTTTTAAAAAATATTCTTGATAGTGAAATTAAGCGAGGCTCTTAAGAATTTAACCGGGTTGACAACAGCCTGCATGATACAAGACGTGGGAAATGACCAAGTTTTCCAGATTTTTATAGACGCCTATTAAAATCCTACAGCTATTAAACTCTATGGGATGGTAGTCCAATGCATGCAAATTTGATTTAAAAAAAATATTCTTGATAGTGAAATTGAGCGAGGCTCTTAAGAATTTAACCGGGTTGACAACAGCCTGCATGATACAAGACGTGGGGAATGAACAAGTTTTCCAGATTTTTATAGAAGCCTATAAAAATCCTAATGCTATGAAACTCTATGGGGTGGTAGTCCAATGCATGTAGAATCTGCTCGTATATAAATTGGATTTAAAAAAAAATATTCTTGATAGTGAAATTAAGCGAGGCTCTTAAGAATTTAACCGGGTTGACAACAGCCTGTATGATCCAAGACGTGGGAAATGACCAAGTTATCAAGATTTTTATAGACGCCTATTAAAATCGTAGGGCTATGAAACTCTATGGGGTGGTAGTCCAATGCATGTAGAATCTGCTCGTATTTAAATTGGATTTTTAAAAAATATTCTTGATAGTGAAATTAAGCGAGGCTCTTAAGAATTTAACAGGGTTGACAACAGCCTGTATGATTCAAGACGTGAGAAATGAAAAAGTTATCAAGATTTTTATAGACGCCTATGAAAATCCTAGGGCTATGAAACTCTATGGGATGGTAGTCCAATGCATGTAGAATCTGCTCGTATTTAAATTAGATTTAAAAAAAAAATTCTTGATAGTGAAATTAAGCGAGGCTCTTAAGAATTTAAACCGGGTTGACAACAGCCTGCATGATCCAAGACGTGGGAAATGACCAAGTTTTCCAGATTTTTATAGACGCCTATTAAAATCCTAGGGCTATGAAACTCTATGGGGTGGTAGTCCAATGCATGTAGAATCTGCTCGTATTTAAACTGGATTTTAAAAAAATACTCTTCATAGTGAAATTAAACGAGGCTCTTAAGAATTTAACCGGGTTGACAACAGCCTGCATGATACAAGACGTCGGAAATGACCAAGTTTTCCAGATTTTTATAGACGCCTATTAAAATCCTACAGCTATTAAACTCTATGGGATGGTAGTCCAATGCATGCAAATTTGATTTTAAAAAAAATATTCTTGATAGTGAAATTAAGCGAGGCTCTTAAGAATTTAACCGGGTTGGCAACAGCCTGTATGATCCAAGACGTGGGAAATGATCAAGTTTTCCAGATTTTTATAGACGCCTATTAAAATCTTAGGGCTATGAAACTCTATGGGGTGGTAGTCCAATGCATGTAGAATCTGCTCGTATTTAAATTGGATTTAAATAAAATATTCTTGATAGTGAAATCAAGCGAGGTTCTTATGAATTTAACCGGGTTGACAACAGCCTGTATGATTCAAGACGTGAAAAATGACAAAGTTATCAAGATTTTTATAGACGCCTATGAAAATCCTAGGGCTATGAAACTCTATGGGATGGTAGTCCAATGCATGTAGAATCTGCTCGTATTTAAATTTGATTTAAAGAAAAATATTCTTGATAGTGAAATTGAGCGAGGCTCTTAAGAAATTAACCGGGTTGATAACAGCCTGTATGATCCAAGACGTGGGAAATGACCAAGTTTTCCAGATTTTTATAGACGCCTATTAAAATCCTAGGACTATGAAACTCTATGGGGTGGTAGTCCAATGCATGTAGAATCTGATCGTATTTACACTGGATTTTAAAAAAATACTCTTTATAGTGAAATTAAACGAGGCTCTTAAGAATTTAACCGGGTTGACAACAGCCTGCATGATACAAGACGTGGGAAATGACCAAGTTTTCCAAATTTTTATAGACGGCTATTAAAATCCTCGGGCTATGAAACTCTATGGGGTGGTAGTCCAATGCGTGTAGAATCTGCTCGTATTTAAATTGGATTAAAAAAAAATTCTTGATAGTGAAATTAAGCGAGGCTCTTAAGAAATTAACCGGGTTGACAACAGCCTGTATGATACAAGACGTGGGAAATGACCAAGTTTTCCAGATTTTTATAGACGCTCATAATAATCCTAGGGCTATTAAACTCTATGGAGTGGTAGTCCAATGCATGTAGAATCTGCTCGTATTTAAATTGGATTTTTTAAAAATATTCTTGATAGTGAAATTGAGCGAGGCTCTTAAGAAATTAACCGGGTTGACAACAGCCTGTATGATCCAAGACGTGGGAAATGACCAAGTTATCAATATTTTTATAGACGCCTATGAAAATTGTAGGGCTATGAAACTCTATGGAGTGGTAGTCCAATGCATGTAGAATCTGCTCGTATTTAAATTGGATTTTTTAAAAATATTCTTGATAGTGAAATTTAGCGAGGCTCTTAAGAAAATAACCGGGTTGACAACAGCCTGTATGATCCAAGACGTGGGAAATGACCAAGTTATCAAGATTTTTATAGACGCTTATGAAAATCGTAGGGCTATGAAACTTTACGGGGTGGTAGTCCAATGCATGTAGAATCTGCTCGTATTTAAATTGGATTAAAAAAAAAATATTTTTGATAGTGAAATTAAGCGAGGCTCTTAAGAATTTAACCGGGTTGACAACAGCCTGTATGATCCAAGACGTGGGAAATGACCAAGTTATCAAGATTTTTATAGACTCCTATAAAAATCGTAGGGCTATGAAACTCTATGGGGTGGTAGTCCAATGCATGTAGAATCTGTTCGTATTTAAATTGGATTTTTAAAAAATATTCTTGATAGTGAAATTAAGCGAGGCTCTTAAGAATTTAACCGGGTTGACAACAGCCTGCATGATACAAGACGTGGGAAATGACCAAGTTTTCCAGATTTTTATAGACGCCTATTAAAATCCTACAGCTATTAAACTCTATGGGATGGTAGTCCAATGCATGCAAATTTGATTTAAAAAAAATATTCTTGATAGTGAAATTGAGCGAGGCTCTTAAGAAAAAAACCGGGTTGACAACAGCCTGTATGATCCAAGACGTGGGAAATGACCAAGTTTTCCAGATTTTTATAGACGCCTATTAAAATCCTAGGGCTATGCAACTCTATGGGGTGGTAGTCCAATGGATGTAGAATCTGCTCGTATTTAAACTGGATTTTTAAAAAATACTCTTGATAGTGAAATTAAACGAGGCTCTTAAGAATTTAACCGGGTTGACAACAGCCTGCATGATACAAGACGTGGGAAATGACCAAGTTTTCCAGATTTTTATAGACGGCTATTAAAATCCTCGGGCTATGAAACTCTATGGGGTGGTAGTCCAATGCATGTAGAATCTGGTCGTATTTAAATTGGATTAAAAAAATATATTCTTGATAGTGAAATTGAGCGAGGCTCTTAAGAAATTAACCGGGTTGACAACAGCCTGTATGATCCAAGACGTGGGAAATGACCAAGTTTTCCAGATTTTTATAGACGCCTATTAAAATCCTAGGGCTATGAAACTCTATGGGGTGGTAGTCCAATGCATGTAGAATCTGCTCGTATTTAAATTAGATTTAAAAAAAAATATTCTTGATAGTGAAATTAAGCGAGGCTCTTAAGAATTTAACCGGGTTGACAACAGCCTGTATGATCCAAGACGTGGGAAATGACCAAGTTATCAAGATTTTTATAGACGCCTATTAAAATCGTAGGGCTATGAAACTCTATGGGGTGGTAGTCCAATGCATGTAGAATCTGCTCGTATTTAAATTGGATTTTTAAAAAATCTTCTTGATAGTGAAATTAAGCGAGGCTCTTAAGAATATAACAGGGTTGACAACAGCCTGTATGATTCAAGACGTGAGAAATGAAAAAGTTATCAAGATTTTTATAGACGCCTATGAAAATCCTAGGGCTATGAAACTCTATGGGATGGTAGTCCAATGCATGTAGAATCTGCTCGTATTTAAATTTGATTTAAAAAAAAAATTCTTGATAGTGAAATTAAGCGAGGCTCTTAAGAATTTAACCGGGTTGACAACAGCCTGCATGATCCAAGACGTGGGAAATGACCAAGTTTTCCAGATTTTTATAGACGCCTATTAAAATCCTAGGGCTATGAAACTCTATGGGGTGGTAGTCCAATGCATGTAGAATCTGCTCGTATTTAAACTGGATTTTTAAAAAATACTCTTCATAGTGAAATTAAACGAGGCTCTTAAGAATTTAACCGGGTTGACAACAGCCTGCATGATACAAGACGTGGGAAATGACCAAGTTTTCCAGATTTTTATAGACGCCTATTAAAATCCTACAGCTATTAAACTCTATGGGATGGTAGTCCAATGCATGCAAATTTGATTTAAAAAAAAATATTCTTGATAGTGAAATTAAGCGAGGCTCTTAAGAATTTAACCGGGTTGGCAACAGCCTGTATGATCCAAGACGTGGGAAATGACCAAGTTTTCCAGATTTTTATAGACGCCTATTAAAATCCTAGGGCTATGAAACTCTATGGGGTGGTAGTCCAATGCATGTAGAATCTGCTCGTATTTAAATTTGATTTAAAAAAAATATTCTTGATAGTGAAATCAAGCGAGGCTCTTATGAATTTAACCGGGTTGACAACAGCCTGTATGATTCAAGACGTGAAAAATGACAAAGTTATCAAGATTTTTATAGACGCCTATAAAAATCCTAGGGCTATGAAACTCTATGGGATGGTAGTCCAATGCATGTAGAATCTGCTCGTATTTAAATTTGATTTAAAGAAAAATATTCTTGATAGTGAAATTGAGCGAGGCTCTTAAGAAATTAACCGGGTTGATAACAGCCTGTATGATCCAAGACGTGGGAAATGACCAAGTTTTCCAGATTTTTATAGACGGCTATTAAAATCCTCGGGCTATGAAACTCTATGGGGTGGTAGTCCAATGCGTGTAGAATCTGCTCGTATTTAAATTGGATTAAAAAAAAATTCTTGATAGTGAAATTAAGCGAGGCTCTTAAGAAATTAACCGGGTTGACAACAGCCTGCATGATACAAGACGTGGGAAATGACCAAGTTTTCCAGATTTTTATAGACGGCTATTAAAATCCTCGGGCTGTGAAACTCTATGGGGTGGTAGTCCAATGCGTGTAGAATCTGCTCGTATTTAAATTGGATTAAAAAAAAAATTGTTGATAGTGAAATTAAGCGAGGCTCTTAAGAAATTAACCGGGTTGACAACAGCCTGTATGATACAAGACGTGGGAAATGACCAAGTTTTCCAGATTTTTATAGACGCTTATAATAATCCTAGGGCTATTAAACTCTATGGAGTGGTAGTCCAATGCATGTAGAATCTGCTCGTATTTAAATTGGATTTTTTAAAAATATTCTTGATAGTGAAATTGAGCGAGGCTCTTAAGAAATTAACCGGGTTGACAACAGCCTGTATGATCCAAGACGTGGGAAATGACCAAGTTATCAATATTTTTATAGACGCCTATGAAAATCGTAGGGCTATGAAACTCTATGGAGTGGTAGTCCAATGCATGTAGAATCTGCTCGTATTTAAATTGGATTTTTTAAAAATATTCTTGATAGTGAAATTTAGCGAGGCTCTTAAGAAAATAACCGGGTTGACAACAGCCTGTATGATCCAAGACGTGGGAAATGACCAAGTTATCAAGATTTTTATAGACGCTTATGAAAATCGTAGGGCTATGAAACTTTACGGGGTGGTAGTCCAATGCATGTAGAATCTGCTCGTATTTAAATTGGATTTAAAAAAAAATATTCTTGATAGTGAAATCAAGCGAGGCTCTTAAGAATTTAACAGGGTTGACAACAGCCTGTATGATTCAAGACGTGAGAAATGACAAAGTTTTCAAGATTTTTTATAGACGCCTATAAAAATCCTAGGGCTATGAAACTCTATGGGATGGTAGTCCAATGCATGTAGAATCTGCTCGTATTTAAATTTGATTGAAAAAAAAATTCTTGATAGTGAAATTGAGCGAGGCTCTTAAGAAATTAACCGGGTTGATAAAAGCCTGTATGATCCAAGACGTGGGAAATGACCAAGTTTTCCAGATTTTTATAGACGCCTATTAAAATCCTAGGGCTATGAAACTCTATGGGGTGGTAGTCCAATGCATGTAAAATCTGCTCGTATTTAAACTGGATTTTTAAAAAATACTCTTCATAGTGAAATTAAACGAGGCTCTTAAGAATTTAACCGGGTTGACAACAGCCTGCATGATACAAGACTTGGGAAATGACCAAGTTTCCCAGATTTTTATAGACGCCTATTAAAATCCTACAGCTATTAAACTCTATGGGATGGTAGTCCAATGCATGCAAATTTGATTTTTAAAAAATATTCTTGATAGTGAAATTGAGCGAGGCTCTTAAGAAATTAACCGGGTTGACAACAGCCTGTATGATCCAAGACGTGGGAAATGACCAAGTTTTCCAGATTTTTATAGACGCCTATTAAAATCCTAGGGCTATGAAACTCTATGGGGTGGTAGTCCAATGCATGTAGAATCTGCTCGTATTTAAACTGGATTTTTAAAAAATACTCTTGATAGTGAAATTAAACGAGGCTCTTAAGAATTTAACCGGGTTGACAACAGCCTGCATGATACAAGACGTGGGAAATGACCAAGTTCTCCAGATTTTTATAGACGGCTATTAAAATCCTCGGGCTATGAAACTCTATGGGGTGGTAGTCCAATGCATGTAGAATCTGGTCGTATTTAAATTGGATTAAAAAAAAATATTCTTGATAGTGAAATTAAGCGAGGCTCTTAAGAAATTAACCGGGTTGACAACAGCCTGTATGATACAAGACGTGGGAAATGACCAAGTTTTCCAGATTTTTATAGACGCTTATAATAATCCTAGGGCTATTAAACTCTATGGAGTGGTAGTCCAATGCATGTAGAATCTGCTCGTATTTAAATTGGATTTTTTAAAAATATTCTTGATAGTGAAATTTAGCGAGGCTCTTAAGAAATTAACCGGGTTGACAACAGCCTGTATGATCCAAGACGTGGGAAATGACCAAGTTATCAATATTTTTATAGACGCCTATTAAAATCGTAGGGCTATGAAACTCTATGGAGTGGTAGTCCAATGCATGTAGAATCTGCTCGTATTTAAATTAGATTTTTTAAAAATATTCTTGATAGTGAAATTAAGCGAGGCTCTTAAGAAAATAACCGGGTTGACAACAGCCTGTATGATCCAAGACGTGGGAAATGACCAAGTTATCAAGATTTTTATAGACGCTTATGAAAATCGTAGGGCTATGAAACTTTACGGGGTGGTAGTCCAATGCATGTAGAATCTGCTCGTATTTAAATTGGATTTTTAAAAAATATTCTTGATAGTGAAATTAAGCGAGGCTCTTAAGAATTTAACCGGGTTGACAACAGCCTGCATGATACAAGACGTGGGAAATGACCAAGTTTTCCAGATTTTAATAGACGCCTATTAAAATCCTAGGGCTATGAAACTCTATGGGATGGTAGTCCAATGCATGTAGAATCTGGTCGTATTTAAATAGGATTTAAAAAAAAATATTCTTGATAGTGAAATTAAGCGAGGCTCTTAAGATTTTAACCGGGTTGACAACAGGCTGTATGATCCAAGACGTGGGAAATGACCAAGTTATCAAGATTTTTATAGACGCCTATTAAAATCGTAGGGCTATGAAACTCTATGGGGTGGTAGTCCAATGCATGTAGAATCTGTTCGTATTTAAATTGGATTTTTTAAAAATATTCTTGATAGTGAAATTAAGCGAGGCTCTTAAGAAAATAACCGGGTTGACAACAGCCTGTATGATCCAAGACGTGGGAAATGACCAAGTTATCAAGATTTTTATAGACGCTTATGAAAATCCTAATGCTATGAAACTCTATGGGGTGGTAGTCCAATGCATGTAGAATCTGGTCGTATTTAAATTGGATTAAAAAAAATATTCTTGATAGTGAAATTGAGCGAGGCTCTTAAGAAATTACCCGGGTTGACAACAGCCTGTATGATCCAAGACGTGGGAAATGACCAAGTTTTCCAGATTTTTATAGACGCCTATTAAAATCCTAGGGCTATGAAACTCTATGGGGTGGTAGTCCAATGCATGTAGAATCTGCTCGTATTTAAATTGGATTTAAAAAAAATATTCTTGATAGTGAAATCAAGCGAGGCTCTTAAGAATTTAACAGGGTTGACAACAGCCTGTATGATTCAAGACGTGAGAAATGACAAAGTTATCAAGATTTTTATAGACGCCTATTAAAATCCTAGGGCTATGAAACTCTATGGGGTGGTAGTCCAATGCATGTAAAATCAGCTCGTATTTAAACTGGATTTTTTAAAAATACTCTTCATAGTGAAATTAAACGAGGCTCTTAAGAATTTAACCGGGTTGACAACAGCCTGCATGATACAAAACTTGGGAAATGACCAAGTTTCCCAGATTTTTATAGACGCCTATTAAAATCCTACAGCTATTAAACTCTATGGGATGGTAGTCCAATGCATGCAAATTTGATTTAAAAAAAATATTTTTCGATAGTGAAATTGAGCGAGGCTCTTAAGAAATTAACCGGGTTGACAACAGCCTGTATGATCCAAGACGTGGGAAATGACCAAGTTCTCCAGATTTTTATAGACGGCTATTAAAATCCTCGGGCTATGAAACTCTATGGGGTGGTAGTCCAATGCATGTAGAATCTGCTCGTATTTAAACTGGATTTTTAAAAAATACTCTTGATAGTGAAATTAAACGAGGCTCTTAAGAATTTAACCGGGTTGACAACAGCCTGCATGATACAAGACGTGGGAAATGACCAAGTTCTCCAGATTTTTATAGACGGCTATTAAAATCCTCGGGCTATGAAACTCTATGGGGTGGTAGTCCAATGCATGTAGAATCTGGTCGTATTTAAATTGGATTAAAAAAAAATATTCTTGATAGTGAAATTAAGCGAGGCTCTTAAGAAATTAACCGGGTTGACAACAGCCTGTATGATACAAGACGTGGGAAATGACCAAGTTTTCCAGATTTTTATAGACGCCTATTAAAATCCTAGGGCTATGAAACTCTATGGGGTGGTAGTCCAATGCATGTAGAATCTGCTCGTATTTAAACTGGATTTTTAAAAAATACTCTTCATAGTGAAATTAAACGAGGCTCTTAAGAATTTAACCGGGTTGACAACAGCCTGCATGATACAAGACGTGGGAAATGACCAAGTTTTCCAGATTTTTATAGACGCCTATTAAAATCCTACAGCTATTAAACTCTATGGGATGGTAGTCCAATGCATGCAAATTTGATTTAAAAAAAAATATTCTTGATAGTGAAATTAAGCGAGGCTCTTAAGAATTTAACCGGGTTGGCAACAGCCTGTATGATCCAAGACGTGGGAAATGACCAAGTTTTCCAGATTTTTATAGACGCCTATTAAAATCCTAGGGCTATGAAACTCTATGGGGTGGTAGTCCAATGCATGTAGAATCTGCTCGTATTTAAATTTGATTTAAAAAAAATATTCTTGATAGTGAAATCAAGCGAGGCTCTTATGAATTTAACCGGGTTGACAACAGCCTGTATGATTCAAGACGTGAAAAATGACAAAGTTATCAAGATTTTTATAGACGCCTATAAAAATCCTAGGGCTATGAAACTCTATGGGATGGTAGTCCAATGCATGTAGAATCTGCTCGTATTTAAATTTGATTTAAAGAAAAATATTCTTGATAGTGAAATTGAGCGAGGCTCTTAAGAAATTAACCGGGTTGATAACAGCCTGTATGATCCAAGACGTGGGAAATGACCAAGTTTTCCAGATTTTTATAGACGGCTATTAAAATCCTCGGGCTATGAAACTCTATGGGGTGGTAGTCCAATGCGTGTAGAATCTGCTCGTATTTAAATTGGATTAAAAAAAAATTCTTGATAGTGAAATTAAGCGAGGCTCTTAAGAAATTAACCGGGTTGACAACAGCCTGCATGATACAAGACGTGGGAAATGACCAAGTTTTCCAGATTTTTATAGACGGCTATTAAAATCCTCGGGCTATGAAACTCTATGGGGTGGTAGTCCAATGCATGTAGAATCTGCTCGTATTTAAACTGGATTTTTAAAAAATACTCTTGATAGTGAAATTAAACGAGGCTCTTAAGAATTTAACCGGGTTGACAACAGCCTGCATGATACAAGACGTGGGAAATGACCAAGTTCTCCAGATTTTTATAGACGGCTATTAAAATCCTCGGGCTATGAAACTCTATGGGGTGGTAGTCCAATGCATGTAGAATCTGGTCGTATTTAAATTGGATTAAAAAAAAATATTCTTGATAGTGAAATTAAGCGAGGCTCTTAAGAATTTAACCGGGTTGACAACAGCCTGCATGATACAAGACGTGGGAAATGACCAAGTTTTCCAGATTTTAATAGACGCCTATTAAAATCCTAGGGCTATGAAACTCTATGGGATGGTAGTCCAATGCATGTAGAATCTGGTCGTATTTAAATAGGATTTAAAAAAAAATATTCTTGATAGTGAAATTAAGCGAGGCTCTTAAGATTTTAACCGGGTTGACAACAGGCTGTATGATCCAAGACGTGGGAAATGACCAAGTTATCAAGATTTTTATAGACGCCTATTAAAATCGTAGGGCTATGAAACTCTATGGGGTGGTAGTCCAATGCATGTAGAATCTGTTCGTATTTAAATTGGATTTTTTAAAAATATTCTTGATAGTGAAATTAAGCGAGGCTCTTAAGAAAATAACCGGGTTGACAACAGCCTGTATGATCCAAGACGTGGGAAATGACCAAGTTATCAAGATTTTTATAGACGCTTATGAAAATCCTAATGCTATGAAACTCTATGGGGTGGTAGTCCAATGCATGTAGAATCTGGTCGTATTTAAATTGGATTAAAAAAAATATTCTTGATAGTGAAATTGAGCGAGGCTCTTAAGAAATTAACCGGGTTGACAACAGCCTGTATGATCCAAGACGTGGGAAATGACCAAGTTTTCCAGATTTTTATAGACGCCTATTAAAATCCTAGGGCTATGAAACTCTATGGGGTGGTAGTCCAATGCATGTAGAATCTGCTCGTATTTAAATTGGATTTTAAAAAAATATTCTTGATAGTGAAATCAAGCGAGGCTCTTAAGAATTTAACAGGGTTGACAACAGCCTGTATGATTCAAGACGTGAGAAATGACAAAGTTATCAAGATTTTTATAGACGCCTATTAAAATCCTAGGGCTATGAAACTCTATGGGGTGGTAGTCCAATGCATGTAAAATCAGCTCGTATTTAAACTGGATTTTTTAAAAATACTCTTCATAGTGAAATTAAACGAGGCTCTTAAGAATTTAACCGGGTTGACAACAGCCTGCATGATACAAAACTTGGGAAATGACCAAGTTTCCCAGATTTTTATAGACGCCTATTAAAATCCTACAGCTATTAAACTCTATGGGATGGTAGTCCAATGCATGCAAATTTGATTTAAAAAACATATTTTTCGATAGTGAAATTGAGCGAGGCTCTTAAGAAATTAACCGGGTTGACAACAGCCTGTATGATCCAAGACGTGGGAAATGACCAAGTTCTCCAGATTTTTATAGACGGCTATTAAAATCCTCGGGCTATGAAACTCTATGGGGTGGTAGTCCAATGCATGTAGAATCTGCTCGTATTTAAACTGGATTTTTAAAAAATACTCTTGATAGTGAAATTAAACGAGGCTCTTAAGAATTTAACCGGGTTGACAACAGCCTGCATGATACAAGACGTGGGAAATGACCAAGTTCTCCAGATTTTTATAGACGGCTATTAAAATCCTCGGGCTATGAAACTCAATGGGGTGGTAGTCCAATGCATGTAGAATCTGGTCGTATTTAAATTGGATTAAAAAAAAATATTCTTGATAGTGAAATTAAGCGAGGCTCTTAAGAAATTAACCGGGTTGACAACAGCCTGTATGATACAAGACGTGGAAAATGACCAAGTTTTCCAGATTTTTATAGACGCTTATAATAATCCTAGGGCTATTAAACTCTATGGAGTGGTAGTCCAATGCATGTAGAATCTGCTCGTATTTAAATTGGATTTTTAAAAAATATTCTTGATAGTGAAATTTAGCAAGGCTCTTAAGAAATTAACCGGGTTGACAACAGCCTGTATGATCCAAGACGTGGGAAATGACCAAGTTATCAATATTTTTATAGACGCCTATGAAAATCGTAGGGCTATGAAACTCTATGGAGTGGTAGTCCAATGCATGTAGAATCTGCTCGTATTTAAATTGGATTTTTTAAAAATATTCTTGATAGTGAAATTAAGCGAGGCTCTTAAGAAAATAACCGGGTTGACAACAGCCTGTATGATCCAAGACGTGGGAAATGACCAAGTTATCAAGATTTTTATAGACGCTTATGAAAATCGTAGGGCTATGAAACTTTACGGGGTGGTAGTCCAATGCATGTAGAATCTGCTCGTATTTAAATTGGATTTTTAAAAAATATTCTTGATAGTGAAATTAAGCGAGGCTCTTAAGAATTTAACCGGGTTGACAACAGCCTGCATGATACAAGACGTGGGAAATGACCAAGTTTTCCAGATTTTTATAGACGCCTATTAAAATCCTAGGGCTATGAAACTCTATGGGATGGTAGTCCAATGCATGTAGAATCTGGTCGTATTTAAATTGGATTTAAAAAAAAATATTTTTGATAGTGAAATTAAGCGAGGCTCTTAAGATTTTAACCGGGTTGACAACAGCCTGTATGATCCAAGACGTGGGAAATGACCAAGTTATCAAGATTTTTATAGACGCCTATGAAAATCCTCGGGCTATGAAACTCTATGGGGTGGTAGTCCAATGCATGTAGAATCTGTTCGTATTTAAATTGGATTTTTTAAAAATATTCTTGATAGTGAAATTAAGCGAGGCTCTTAAGAAAATAACCGGGTTGACAACAGCCTGTATGACCCAAGACGTGGGAAATGACCAAGTTATCAAGATTTTTATAGACGCTTATGAAAATCGTAGGGCTATGAAACTTTACGGGGTGGTAGTCCAATGCATGTAGAATCTGCTCGTATTTAAATTGGATTTTTTAAAAATATTCTTGATAGTAAAATTAAACGAGGCTCTTAAGAATTTAACCGGGTTGACAACAGCCTGCATGATACAAGACGTGGGAAATGACCAAGTTTTCCAGATTTTTATAGACGGCTATTAAAATCCTCGGGCTATGAAACTCTATGGGGTGGTAGTCAAATGCATGTAGAATCTGGTCGTATTTAAATTGGATTAAAAAAAAATATTCTTGATAGTGAAATTAAGCGAGGCTCTTAAGAAATTAACCGGGTTGACAACAGCCTGTATGATACAAGACGTGGGAAATGACCAAGTTTTCCAGATTTTTATAGACGCTTATAATAATCCTAGGGCTATTAAACTCTATGGAGTGGTAGTCCAATGCATGTAGAATCTGCTCGTATTTAAATTGGATTTTTTTAAAATATTCTTGATAGTGAAATTTAGCGAGGCTCTTAAGAAATTAACCGGGTTGACAACAGCCTGTATGATCCAAGACGTGGGAAATGACCAAGTTATCAATATTTTTATAGACGCCTATTAAAATCGTAGGGCTATGAAACTCTATGGAGTGGTAGTTCAATGCATGTAGAATCTGCTCGTATTTAAATTGGATTTTTTAAAAATATTCTTGATAGTGAAATTAAGCGAGGCTCTTAAGAAAATAACCGGGTTGACAACAGCCTGTATGATCCAAGGCGTGGGAAATGACCAAGTTATCAAGATTTTTATAGACGCCTATTACAATCCTAGGGCTATGAAACTCTATGGGATGGTAGTCCAATGCACGTAGAATCTGGTCGTATTTAAATTGGATTTAAAAAAAAATATTCTTGATAGTGAAATTAAGCGAGGCTCTTAAGAGTTTAACCGGGTTGACAACAGCCTGTATGATCCAAGACGTGGGAAATGACCAAGTTATCAAGATTTTTATAGACGCTTATGAAAATCGTAGGGCTATGAAACTTCACGGGGTGGTAGTCCAATGCATGTAGAATCTGCTCGTATTTAAATTGGATTTTTTAAAAATATTCTTGATAGTAAAATTAAACGAGGCTCTTAAGAATTTAACCGGGTTGACAACAGCCTGCATGATACAAGACGTGGGAAATGACCAAGTTTTCCAGATTTTTATAGACGGCTATTAAAATCCTCGGGCTATGAAACTCTATGGGGTGGTAGTCCAATGCATGTAGAATCTGGTCGTATTTAAATTGGATTAAAAAAAAATATTCTTGATAGTGAAATTAAGCGAGGCTCTTAAGAAATTAACCGGGTTGACAACAGCCTGTATGATACAAGACGTGGGAAATGACCAAGTTTTCCAGATTTTTATAGACGCTTATAATAATCCTAGGGCTATTAAACTCTATGGAGTGGTAGTCCAATGCATGTAGAATCTGCTCGTATTTAAATTGGATTTTTTTAAAATATTCTTGATAGTGAAATTTAGCGAGGCTCTTAAGAAATTAACCGGGTTGACAACAGCCTGTATGATCCAAGACGTGGGAAATGACCAAGTTATCACTATTTTTATAGACGCCTATAAAAATCGTAGGGCTATGAAACTCTATGGAGTGGTAGTTCAATGCATGTAGAATCTGCTCGTATTTAAATTGGATTTTTTAAAAATATTCTTGATAGTGAAATTAAGCGAGGCTCTTAAGAAAATAACCGGGTTGACAACAGCCTGTATGATCCAAGGCGTGGGAAATGACCAAGTTATCAAGATTTTTATAGACGCCTATTAAAATCCTAGGGCTATGAAACTCTATAGGATGGTAGTCCAATGCACGTAGAATCTGGTCGTATTTAAATTGGATTTAAAAAAAAATATTCTTGATAGTGAAATTAAGCGAGGCTCTTAAGAATTTAACCGGGTTGACAACAGCCTGTATGATCCAAGACGTGGGAAATGACCAAGTTATCAAGATTTTTATAGACGCCTATAAAAATCGTAGGGCTATGAAACTCTATGGGGTGGTAGTCCAATGCATGTAGAATCTGTTCGTATTTAAATTGGATTTTTAAAAAATATTCTTGATAGTGAAATTAGGCGAGGCTCTTAAGAATTTAACCGGGTTGACAACAGCCTGCATGATACAAGACGTGGGGAATGAACAAGTTTTCCAGATTTTTATAGAAGCCTATAAAAATCCTAATGCTATGAAACTCTATGGGGTGGTAGTCCAATGCATGTAGAATCTGCTCGTATTTAAATTGGATTTAAAAAAAAATATTCTTGATAGTGAAATTAAGCGAGGCTCTTAAGAATTTAACCGGGTTGACAACAGCCTGTATGATCCAAGACGTGGGAAATGACCAAGTTATCAAGATTTTTATAGACGCCTATGAAAATCATAGGGCTATGAAACTCTATGGAGTGGTAGTTCAATGCATGTAGAATCTGCTCGTATTTAAATTGGATTTTTTAAAAATATTCTTGATAGTGAAATTAAGCGAGGCTCTTAAGAAAATAACCGGGTTGACAACAGCCTGTATGATCCAAGGCGTGGGAAATGACCAAGTTATCAAGATTTTTATAGACGCCTATTAAAATCCTAGGGCTATGAAACTCTATGGGATGGTAGTCCAATGCACGTAGAATCTGGTCGTATTTAAATTGGATTTAAAAAAAAATATTCTTGATAGTGAAATTAAGCGAGGCTCTTAAGAATTTAACCGGGTTGACAACAGCCTGTATGATCCAAGACGTGGGAAATGACCAAGTTATCAAGATTTTTATAGACGCCTATAAAAATCGTAGGGCTATGAAACTCTATGGGGTGGTAGTCCAATGCATGTAGAATCTGTTCGTATTTAAATTGGATTTTTAAAAAATATTCTTGATAGTGAAATTAGGCGAGGCTCTTAAGAATTTAACCGGGTTGACAACAGCCTGCATGATACAAGACGTGGGGAATGAACAAGTTTTCCAGATTTTTATAGAAGCCTATAAAAATCCTAATGCTATGAAACTCTATGGGGTGGTAGTCCAATGCATGTAGAATCTGCTCGTATTTAAATTGGATTTAAAAAAAAATATTCTTGATAGTGAAATTAAGCGAGGCTCTTAAGAATTTAACCGGGTTGACAACAGCCTGTATGATCCAAGACGTGGGAAATGACCAAGTTATCAAGATTTTTATAGACGCCTATGAAAATCGTAGGGCTATGAAACTCTATGGGGTGGTAGTCCAATGCATGTAGAATCTGCTCGTATTTAAATTGGATTTTTAAAAAATATTCTTGATAGTGAAATTAAGCGAGGCTCTTAAGAATTTAACAGGGTTGACAACAGCCTCTATGATTCAAGACGTGAGAAATGAAAAAGTTATCAAGATTTTTATAGACGCCTATAAAAATCCTAGGGCTATGAAACTCTATAGGATGGTAGTCCAATGCATGTAGAATCTGCTCGTATTTAAATTTGATTTAAAAAAAAAATTCTTGATAGTGAAATTAAGCGAGGCTCTTAAGAATTTAACCGGGTTGACAACAGCCTGCATGATCCAAGACGTGGGAAATGACCAAGTTTTCCAGATTTTTATAGACGCCTATTAAAATCCTAGGGCTATGAAACTCTATGGGGTGGTAGTCCAATGCATGTAGAATCTGCTCGTATTTAAACTGGATTTTTAAAAAATACTCTTCATAGTGAAATTAAACGAGGCTCTTAAGAATTTAACCGGGTTGACAACAGCCTGCATGATACAAGACGTGGGAAATGACCAAGTTTTCCAGATTTTTATAGACGCCTATTAAAATCCTACAGCTATTAAACTCTATGGGATGGTAGTCCAATGCATGCAAATTTGATTTTAAAAAAAATATTCTTGATAGTGAAATTAAGCGAGGCTCTTAAGAATTTAACCGGGTTGGCAACAGCCTGTATGATCCAAGACGTGGGAAATGACCAAGTTTTCCAGATTTTTATAGACGCCTATTAAAATCCTAGGGCTATGAAACTCTATGGGGTGGTAGTCCAATGCATGTAGAATCTGCTCGTATTTAAATTGGATTTAAAAAAAATATTCTTGATAGTGAAATCAAGCGAGGCTCTTATGAATTTAACCGGGTTGACAACAGCCTGCATGATACAAGACGTGGGAAATGACCAAGTTTTCCAGATTTTTATAGACGGCTATTAAAATCCTCGGGCTATGAAACTCTATGGGGTGGTAGTCCAATGCGTTTAGAATCTGCTCGTATTTAAATTGGATTAAAAAAAAATTCTTGATAGTGAAATTAAGCGAGGCTCTTAAGAAATTAACCGGGTTGACAACAGCCTGTATGATACAAGACGTGGGAAATGACCAAGTTTTCCAGATTTTTATAGACGCTCATAATAATCCTAGGGCTATTAAACTCTATGGAGTGGTAGTCCAATGCATGTAGAATCTGCTCGTATTTAAATTGGATTTTTTAAAAATATTCTTGATAGTGAAATTGAGCGAGGCTCTTAAGAAATTAACCGGGTTGACAACAGCCTGTATGATCCAAGACGTGGGAAATGACCAAGTTATCAATATTTTTATAGACGCCTATGAAAATCGTAGGGCTATGAAACTCTATGGAGTGGTAGTCCAATGCATGTAGAATCTGCTCGTATTTAAATTGGATTTTTTAAAAATATTCTTGATAGTGAAATTTAGCGAGGCTCTTAAGAAAATAACCGGGTTGACAACAGCCTGTATGATCCAAGACGTGGGAAATGACCAAGTTATCAAGATTTTTATAGACGCTTATGAAAATCGTAGGGCTATGAAACTTTACGGGGTGGTAGTCCAATGCATGTAAAATCTGCTCGTATTTAAATTGGATTTAAAAAAAAATATTCTTGATAGTGAAATTAAGCGAGGCTCTTAAGAATTTAACCGGGTTGACAACAGCCTGTATGATCAAAGACGTGGGAAATGACCAAGTTATCAAGATTTTTATAGACGCCTATGAAAATCGTAGGGCTATGAAACTCTATGGGGTGGTAGTCCAATGCATGTAGAATCTGCTCGTATTTAAATTGGATTTTTAAAAAATATTCTTGATAGTGAAATTAAGCGAGGCTCTTAAGAATTTAACCGGGTTGACAACAGCCTGCATGATACAAGACGTGGGAAATGACCAAGTTTTCCAGATTTTTATAGACGCCTATTAAAATCCTACAGCTATTAAACTCTATGGGATGGTAGTCCAATGCATGCAAATTTGATTTTTAAAAAATATTCTTGATAGTGAAATTGAGCGAGGCTCTTAAGAAATTAACCGGGTTGACAACAGCCTGTATGATCCAAGACGTGGGAAATGACCAAGTTTTCCAGATTTTTATAGACGCCTATTAAAATCCTAGGGCTATGAAACTCTATGGGGTGGTAGTCCAATGCATGTAGAATCTGCTCGTATTTAAATTAGATTTAAAAAAAATATTCTTGATAGTGAAATCAAGCGAGGCTCTTAAGAATTTAACCGGGTTGACAACAGCCTGTATAATTCGAGACGTGAAAAATGACAAAGTTATCAAGATTTTTATAGACGCCTATTAAAATCCTAGGGCTATGAAACTCTATGGGATGGTAGTCCAATGCATGTAGAATCTGCTCGTATTTAAATTTGATTTAAAAAAAATATTCTTGATAGTGAAATTGAGCGAGGCTCTTAAGAAATTAACCGGGTTGACAACAGCCTGTATGATCCAAGACGTGGGAAATGACCAAGTTTTCCAGATTTTTATAGACGCCTATTAAAATCCTAGGGCTATGCAACTCTATGGGGTGGTAGTCCAATGCATGTAGAATCTGCTCGTATTTAAACTGGATTTTTAAAAAATATTCTTGATAGTGAAATTAAGCGAGGCTCTTAAGAATTTAACCGGGTTGACAACAGCCTGCATGATACAAGACGTGGGAAATGACCAAGTTTTCCAGATTTTTATAGACGCCTATTAAAATCCTACAGCTATTAAACTCTATGGGATGGTAGTCCAATGCATGCAAATTTGATTTTTAAAAAATATTCTTGATAGTGAAATTGAGCGAGGCTCTTAAGAAATTAACCGGGTTGACAACAGCCTGTATGATCCAAGACGTGGGAAATGACCAAGTTTTCCAGATTTTTATAGACGCCTATTAAAATCCTAGGGCTATGAAACTCTATGGGGTGGTAGTCCAATGCATGTAGAATCTGCTCGTATTTAAATTAGATTTAAAAAAAATATTCTTGATAGTGAAATCAAGCGAGGCTCTTAAGAATTTAACCGGGTTGACAACAGCCTGTATAATTCAAGACGTGAAAAATGACAAAGTTATCAAGATTTTTATAGACGCCTATTAAAATCCTAGGGCTATGAAACTCTATGGGATGGTAGTCCAATGCATGTAGAATCTGCTCGTATTTAAATTTGATTTAAAAAAAATATTCTTGATAGTGAAATTGAGCGAGGCTCTTAAGAAATTAACCGGGTTGACAACAGCCTGTATGATCCAAGACGTGGGAAATGACCAAGTTTTCCAGATTTTTATAGACGCCTATTAAAATCCTAGGGCTATGCAACTCTATGGGGTGGTAGTCCAATGCATGTAGAATCTGCTCGTATTTAAACTGGATTTTTAAAAAATACGCTTGATAGTGAAATTAAACGAGGCTCTTAAGAATTTAACCGGGTTGACAACAGCCTGCATGATACAAGACGTGGGAAATGACCAAGTTATCAAGATTTTTATAGACGCCTATGAAAATCCTCGGGCTATGAAACTCTATGGGGTGGTAGTCCAATGCATGTAGAATCTGTTCGTATTTAAATTGGATTTTTTAAAAATATTCTTGATAGTGAAATTAAGCGAGGCTCTTAAGAAAATAACCGGGTTGACAACAGCCTGTATGACCCAAGACGTGGGAAATGACCAAGTTATCAAGATTTTTATAGACGCTTATGAAAATCGTAGGGCTATGAAACTTTACGGGGTGGTAGTCCAATGCATGTAGAATCTGCTCGTATTTAAATTGGATTTTTTAAAAATATTCTTGATAGTAAAATTAAACGAGGCTCTTAAGAATTTAACCGGGTTGACAACAGCCTGCATGATACAAGACGTGGGAAATGACCAAGTTTTCCAGATTTTTATAGACGGCTATTAAAATCCTCGGGCTATGAAACTCTATGGGGTGGTAGTCAAATGCATGTAGAATCTGGTCGTATTTAAATTGGATTAAAAAAAAATATTCTTGATAGTGAAATTAAGCGAGGCTCTTAAGAAATTAACCGGGTTGACAACAGCCTGTATGATACAAGACGTGGGAAATGACCAAGTTTTCCAGATTTTTATAGACGCTTATAATAATCCTAGGGCTATTAAACTCTATGGAGTGGTAGTCCAATGCATGTAGAATCTGCTCGTATTTAAATTGGATTTTTTTAAAATATTCTTGATAGTGAAATTTAGCGAGGCTCTTAAGAAATTAACCGGGTTGACAACAGCCTGTATGATCCAAGACGTGGGAAATGACCAAGTTATCAATATTTTTATAGACGCCTATAAAAATCGTAGGGCTATGAAACTCTATGGAGTGGTAGTTCAATGCATGTAGAATCTGCTCGTATTTAAATTGGATTTTTTAAAAATATTCTTGATAGTGAAATTAAGCGAGGCTCTTAAGAAAATAACCGGGTTGACAACAGCCTGTATGATCCAAGGCGTGGGAAATGACCAAGTTATCAAGATTTTTATAGACGCCTATTACAATCCTAGGGCTATGAAACTCTATGGGATGGTAGTCCAATGCATGCAAATTTGATTTTTAAAAAATATTCTTGATAGTGAAATTGAGCGAGGCTCTTAAGAAATTAACCGGGTTGACAACAGCCTGTATGATCCAAGACGTGGGAAATGACCAAGTTTTCCAGATTTTTATAGACGCCTATTAAAATCCTAGGGCTATGAAACTCTATGGGGTGGTAGTCCAATGCATGTAGAATCTGCTCGTATTTAAATTAGATTTAAAAAAAATATTCTTGATAGTGAAATCAAGCGAGGCTCTTAAGAATTTAACCGGGTTGACAACAGCCTGTATAATTCGAGACGTGAAAAATGACAAAGTTATCAAGATTTTTATAGACGCCTATTAAAATCCTAGGGCTATGAAACTCTATGGGATGGTAGTCCAATGCATGTAGAATCTGCTCGTATTTAAATTTGATTTAAAAAAAATATTCTTGATAGTGAAATTGAGCGAGGCTCTTAAGAAATTAACCGGGTTGACAACAGCCTGTATGATCCAAGACGTGGGAAATGACCAAGTTTTCCAGATTTTTATAGACGCCTATTAAAATCCTAGGGCTATGCAACTCTATGGGGTGGTAGTCCAATGCATGTAGAATCTGCTCGTATTTAAACTGGATTTTTAAAAAATATTCTTGATAGTGAAATTAAGCGAGGCTCTTAAGAATTTAACCGGGTTGACAACAGCCTGCATGATACAAGACGTGGGAAATGACCAAGTTTTCCAGATTTTTATAGACGCCTATTAAAATCCTACAGCTATTAAACTCTATGGGATGGTAGTCCAATGCATGCAAATTTGATTTTTAAAAAATATTCTTGATAGTGAAATTGAGCGAGGCTCTTAAGAAATTAACCGGGTTGACAACAGCCTGTATGATCCAAGACGTGGGAAATGACCAAGTTTTCCAGATTTTTATAGACGCCTATTAAAATCCTAGGGCTATGAAACTCTATGGGGTGGTAGTCCAATGCATGTAGAATCTGCTCGTATTTAAATTAGATTTAAAAAAAATATTCTTGATAGTGAAATCAAGCGAGGCTCTTAAGAATTTAACCGGGTTGACAACAGCCTGTATAATTCAAGACGTGAAAAATGACAAAGTTATCAAGATTTTTATAGACGCCTATTAAAATCCTAGGGCTATGAAACTCTATGGGATGGTAGTCCAATGCATGTAGAATCTGCTCGTATTTAAATTTGATTTAAAAAAAATATTCTTGATAGTGAAATTGAGCGAGGCTCTTAAGAAATTAACCGGGTTGACAACAGCCTGTATGATCCAAGACGTGGGAAATGACCAAGTTTTCCAGATTTTTATAGACGCCTATTAAAATCCTAGGGCTATGCAACTCTATGGGGTGGTAGTCCAATGCATGTAGAATCTGCTCGTATTTAAACTGGATTTTTAAAAAATACGCTTGATAGTGAAATTAAACGAGGCTCTTAAGAATTTAACCGGGTTGACAACAGCCTGCATGATACAAGACGTGGGAAATGACCAAGTTATCAAGATTTTTATAGACGCCTATGAAAATCCTCGGGCTATGAAACTCTATGGGGTGGTAGTCCAATGCATGTAGAATCTGTTCGTATTTAAATTGGATTTTTTAAAAATATTCTTGATAGTGAAATTAAGCGAGGCTCTTAAGAAAATAACCGGGTTGACAACAGCCTGTATGACCCAAGACGTGGGAAATGACCAAGTTATCAAGATTTTTATAGACGCTTATGAAAATCGTAGGGCTATGAAACTTTACGGGGTGGTAGTCCAATGCATGTAGAATCTGCTCGTATTTAAATTGGATTTTTTAAAAATATTCTTGATAGTAAAATTAAACGAGGCTCTTAAGAATTTAACCGGGTTGACAACAGCCTGCATGATACAAGACGTGGGAAATGACCAAGTTTTCCAGATTTTTATAGACGGCTATTAAAATCCTCGGGCTATGAAACTCTATGGGGTGGTAGTCAAATGCATGTAGAATCTGGTCGTATTTAAATTGGATTAAAAAAAAATATTCTTGATAGTGAAATTAAGCGAGGCTCTTAAGAAATTAACCGGGTTGACAACAGCCTGTATGATACAAGACGTGGGAAATGACCAAGTTTTCCAGATTTTTATAGACGCTTATAATAATCCTAGGGCTATTAAACTCTATGGAGTGGTAGTCCAATGCATGTAGAATCTGCTCGTATTTAAATTGGATTTTTTTAAAATATTCTTGATAGTGAAATTTAGCGAGGCTCTTAAGAAATTAACCGGGTTGACAACAGCCTGTATGATCCAAGACGTGGGAAATGACCAAGTTATCAATATTTTTATAGACGCCTATTAAAATCGTAGGGCTATGAAACTCTATGGAGTGGTAGTTCAATGCATGTAGAATCTGCTCGTATTTAAATTGGATTTTTTAAAAATATTCTTGATAGTGAAATTAAGCGAGGCTCTTAAGAAAATAACCGGGTTGACAACAGCCTGTATGATCCAAGGCGTGGGAAATGACCAAGTTATCAAGATTTTTATAGACGCCTATTACAATCCTAGGGCTATGAAACTCTATGGGATGGTAGTCCAATGCACGTAGAATCTGGTCGTATTTAAATTGGATTTAAAAAAAAATATTCTTGATAGTGAAATTAAGCGAGGCTCTTAAGAATTTAACCGGGTTGACAACAGCCTGTATGATCCAAGACGTGGGAAATGACCAAGTTATCAAGATTTTTATAGACGCTTATGAAAATCGTAGGGCTATGAAACTTCACGGGGTGGTAGTCCAATGCATGTAGAATCTGCTCGTATTTAAATTGGATTTTTTAAAAATATTCTTGATAGTAAAATTAAACGAGGCTCTTAAGAATTTAACCGGGTTGACAACAGCCTGCATGATACAAGACGTGGGAAATGACCAAGTTTTCCAGATTTTTATAGACGGCTATTAAAATCCTCGGGCTATGAAACTCTATGGGGTGGTAGTCCAATGCATGTAGAATCTGGTCGTATTTAAATTGGATTAAAAAAAAATATTCTTGATAGTGAAATTAAGCGAGGCTCTTAAGAAATTAACCGGGTTGACAACAGCCTGTATGATACAAGACGTGGGAAATGACCAAGTTTTCCAGATTTTTATAGACGCTTATAATAATCCTAGGGCTATTAAACTCTATGGAGTGGTAGTCCAATGCATGTAGAATCTGCTCGTATTTAAATTGGATTTTTTTAAAATATTCTTGATAGTGAAATTTAGCGAGGCTCTTAAGAAATTAACCGGGTTGACAACAGCCTGTATGATCCAAGACGTGGGAAATGACCAAGTTATCACTATTTTTATAGACGCCTATTAAAATCGTAGGGCTATGAAACTCTATGGAGTGGTAGTTCAATGCATGTAGAATCTGCTCGTATTTAAATTGGATTTTTTAAAAATATTCTTGATAGTGAAATTAAGCGAGGCTCTTAAGAAAATAACCGGGTTGACAACAGCCTGTATGATCCAAGGCGTGGGAAATGACCAAGTTATCAAGATTTTTATAGACGCCTATTAAAATCCTAGGGCTATGAAACTCTATAGGATGGTAGTCCAATGCACGTAGAATCTGGTCGTATTTAAATTGGATTTAAAAAAAAATATTCTTGATAGTGAAATTAAGCGAGGCTCTTAAGAATTTAACCGGGTTGACAACAGCCTGTATGATCCAAGACGTGGGAAATGACCAAGTTATCAAGATTTTTATAGACGCCTATAAAAATCGTAGGGCTATGAAACTCTATGGGGTGGTAGTCCAATGCATGTAGAATCTGTTCGTATTTAAATTGGATTTTTAAAAAATATTCTTGATAGTGAAATTAGGCGAGGCTCTTAAGAATTTAACCGGGTTGACAACAGCCTGCATGATACAAGACGTGGGGAATGAACAAGTTTTCCAGATTTTTATAGAAGCCTATAAAAATCCTAATGCTATGAAACTCTATGGGGTGGTAGTCCAATGCATGTAGAATCTGCTCGTATTTAAATTGGATTTAAAAAAAAATATTCTTGATAGTGAAATTAAGCGAGGCTCTTAAGAATTTAACCGGGTTGACAACAGCCTGTATGATCCAAGACGTGGGAAATGACCAAGTTATCAAGATTTTTATAGACGCCTATGAAAATCATAGGGCTATGAAACTCTATGGAGTGGTAGTTCAATGCATGTAGAATCTGCTCGTATTTAAATTGGATTTTTTAAAAATATTCTTGATAGTGAAATTAAGCGAGGCTCTTAAGAAAATAACCGGGTTGACAACAGCCTGTATGATCCAAGGCGTGGGAAATGACCAAGTTATCAAGATTTTTATAGACGCCTATTAAAATCCTAGGGCTATGAAACTCTATGGGATGGTAGTCCAATGCACGTAGAATCTGGTCGTATTTAAATTGGATTTAAAAAAAAATATTCTTGATAGTGAAATTAAGCGAGGCTCTTAAGAATTTAACCGGGTTGACAACAGCCTGTATGATCCAAGACGTGGGAAATGACCAAGTTATCAAGATTTTTATAGACGCCTATAAAAATCGTAGGGCTATGAAACTCTATGGGGTGGTAGTCCAATGCATGTAGAATCTGTTCGTATTTAAATTGGATTTTTAAAAAATATTCTTGATAGTGAAATTAGGCGAGGCTCTTAAGAATTTAACCGGGTTGACAACAGCCTGCATGATACAAGACGTGGGGAATGAACAAGTTTTCCAGATTTTTATAGAAGCCTATAAAAATCCTAATGCTATGAAACTCTATGGGGTGGTAGTCCAATGCATGTAGAATCTGCTCGTATTTAAATTGGATTTAAAAAAAAATATTCTTGATAGTGAAATTAAGCGAGGCTCTTAAGAATTTAACCGGGTTGACAACAGCCTGTATGATCCAAGACGTGGGAAATGACCAAGTTATCAAGATTTTTATAGACGCCTATGAAAATCGTAGGGCTATGAAACTCTATGGGGTGGTAGTCCAATGCATGTAGAATCTGCTCGTATTTAAATTGGATTTTTAAAAAATATTCTTGATAGTGAAATTAAGCGAGGGTCTTAAGAATTTAACAGGGTTGACAACAGCCTCTATGATTCAAGACGTGAGAAATGAAAAAGTTATCAAGATTTTTATAGACGCCTATAAAAATCCTAGGGCTATGAAACTCTATAGGATGGTAGTCCAATGCATGTAGAATCTGCTCGTATTTAAATTTGATTTAAAAAAAAAATTCTTGATAGTGAAATTAAGCGAGGCTCTTAAGAATTTAACCGGGTTGACAACAGCCTGCATGATCCAAGACGTGGGAAATGACCAAGTTTTCCAGATTTTTATAGACGCCTATTAAAATCCTAGGGCTATGAAACTCTATGGGGTGGTAGTCCAATGCATGTAGAATCTGCTCGTATTTAAACTGGATTTTTAAAAAATACTCTTCATAGTGAAATTAAACGAGGCTCTTAAGAATTTAACCGGGTTGACAACAGCCTGCATGATACAAGACGTGGGAAATGACCAAGTTTTCCAGATTTTTATAGACGCCTATTAAAATCCTACAGCTATTAAACTCTATGGGATGGTAGTCCAATGCATGCAAATTTGATTTTAAAAAAAATATTCTTGATAGTGAAATTAAGCGAGGCTCTTAAGAATTTAACCGGGTTGGCAACAGCCTGTATGATCCAAGACGTGGGAAATGACCAAGTTTTCCAGATTTTTATAGACGCCTTTTAAAATCCTAGGGCTATGAAACTCTATGGGGTGGTAGTCCAATGCATGTAGAATCTGCTCGTATTTAAATTGGATTTAAAAAAAATATTCTTGATAGTGAAATCAAGCGAGGCTCTTATGAATTTAACCGGGTTGACAACAGCCTGCATGATACAAGACGTGGGAAATGACCAAGTTTTCCAGATTTTTATAGACGGCTATTAAAATCCTCGGGCTATGAAACTCTATGGGGTGGTAGTCCAATGCGTTTAGAATCTGCTCGTATTTAAATTGGATTAAAAAAAAATTCTTGATAGTGAAATTAAGCGAGGCTCTTAAGAAATTAACCGGGTTGACAACAGCCTGTATGATACAAGACGTGGGAAATGACCAAGTTTTCCAGATTTTTATAGACGCTCATAATAATCCTAGGGCTATTAAACTCTATGGAGTGGTAGTCCAATGCATGTAGAATCTGCTCGTATTTAAATTGGATTTTTTAAAAATATTCTTGATAGTGAAATTGAGCGAGGCTCTTAAGAAATTAACCGGGTTGACAACAGCCTGTATGATCCAAGACGTGGGAAATGACCAAGTTATCAATATTTTTATAGACGCCTATGAAAATCGTAGGGCTATGAAACTCTATGGAGTGGTAGTCCAATGCATGTAGAATCTGCTCGTATTTAAATTGGATTTTTTAAAAATATTCTTGATAGTGAAATTTAGCGAGGCTCTTAAGAAAATAACCGGGTTGACAACAGCCTGTATGATCCAAGACGTGGGAAATGACCAAGTTATCAAGATTTTTATAGACGCTTATGAAAATCGTAGGGCTATGAAACTTTACGGGGTGGTAGTCCAATGCATGTAAAATCTGCTCGTATTTAAATTGGATTTAAAAAAAAATATTCTTGATAGTGAAATTAAGCGAGGCTCTTAAGAATTTAACCGGGTTGACAACAGCCTGTATGATCAAAGACGTGGGAAATGACCAAGTTATCAAGATTTTTATAGACGCCTATAAAAATCGTAGGGCTATGAAACTCTATGGGGTGGTAGTCCAATGCATGTAGAATCTGCTCGTATTTAAATTGGATTTTTAAAAAATATTCTTGATAGTGAAATTAAGCGAGGCTCTTAAGAATTTAACCGGGTTGACAACAGCCTGCATGATACAAGACGTGGGAAATGACCAAGTTTTCCAGATTTTTATAGACGCCTATTAAAATCCTACAGCTATTAAACTCTATGGGATGGTAGTCCAATGCATGCAAATTTGATTTTTAAAAAATATTCTTGATAGTGAAATTGAGCGAGGCTCTTAAGAAATTAACCGGGTTGACAACAGCCTGTATGATCCAAGACGTGGGAAATGACCAAGTTTTCCAGATTTTTATAGACGCCTATTAAAATCCTAGGGCTATGAAACTCTATGGGGTGGTAGTCCAATGCATGTAGAATCTGCTCGTATTTAAATTAGATTTAAAAAAAATATTCTTGATAGTGAAATCAAGCGAGGCTCTTAAGAATTTAACCGGGTTGACAACAGCCTGTATAATTCGAGACGTGAAAAATGACAAAGTTATCAAGATTTTTATAGACGCCTATTAAAATCCTAGGGCTATGAAACTCTATGGGATGGTAGTCCAATGCATGTAGAATCTGCTCGTATTTAAATTTGATTTAAAAAAAATATTCTTGATAGTGAAATTGAGCGAGGCTCTTAAGAAATTAACCGGGTTGACAACAGCCTGTATGATCCAAGACGTGGGAAATGACCAAGTTTTCCAGATTTTTATAGACGCCTATTAAAATCCTAGGGCTATGCAACTCTATGGGGTGGTAGTCCAATGCATGTAGAATCTGCTCGTATTTAAACTGGATTTTTAAAAAATATTCTTGATAGTGAAATTAAGCGAGGCTCTTAAGAATTTAACCGGGTTGACAACAGCCTGCATGATACAAGACGTGGGAAATGACCAAGTTTTCCAGATTTTTATAGACGCCTATTAAAATCCTACAGCTATTAAACTCTATGGGATGGTAGTCCAATGCATGCAAATTTGATTTTTAAAAAATATTCTTGATAGTGAAATTGAGCGAGGCTCTTAAGAAATTAACCGGGTTGACAACAGCCTGTATGATCCAAGACGTGGGAAATGACCAAGTTTTCCAGATTTTTATAGACGCCTATTAAAATCCTAGGGCTATGAAACTCTATGGGGTGGTAGTCCAATGCATGTAGAATCTGCTCGTATTTAAATTAGATTTAAAAAAAATATTCTTGATAGTGAAATCAAGCGAGGCTCTTAAGAATTTAACCGGGTTGACAACAGCCTGTATAATTCAAGACGTGAAAAATGACAAAGTTATCAAGATTTTTATAGACGCCTATTAAAATCCTAGGGCTATGAAACTCTATGGGATGGTAGTCCAATGCATGTAGAATCTGCTCGTATTTAAATTTGATTTAAAAAAAATATTCTTGATAGTGAAATTGAGCGAGGCTCTTAAGAAATTAACCGGGTTGACAACAGCCTGTATGATCCAAGACGTGGGAAATGACCAAGTTTTCCAGATTTTTATAGACGCCTATTAAAATCCTAGGGCTATGCAACTCTATGGGGTGGTAGTCCAATGCATGTAGAATCTGCTCGTATTTAAACTGGATTTTTAAAAAATACGCTTGATAGTGAAATTAAACGAGGCTCTTAAGAATTTAACCGGGTTGACAACAGCCTGCATGATACAAGACGTGGGAAATGACCAAGTTTTCCAGATTTTTATAGACGGCTATTAAAATCCTCGGGCTATGAAACTCTATGGGGTGGTAGTCCAATGCATGTAGAATCTGGTCGTATTTAAATTGGATTAAAAAAAAATATTCTTGATAGTGAAATTGAGCGAGGCTCTTAAGAAATTAACCGGGTTGACAACAGCCTGTATGATCCAAGACGTGGGAAATGACCAAGTTTTCCAGATTTTTATAGACGCCTATTAATATCCTAGGGCTATGAAACTCTATTGGGTGGTAGTCCAATGCATGTAGAATCTGCTCGTATTTAAATTAGATTTTTAAAAAATATTCTTGATAGTGAAATTAAGCGAGGCTCTTAAGAAATTAACCGGGTTGACAACAGCCTGTATGATCCAAGACGTGGGAAATGACCAAGTTTTCCAGATTTTTATAGACGCCTATGAAAATTCTAGGGCTATGAAACTCTATGGGGTGGTAGTCCAATGCATGTAGAATCTGCTCGTATTTAAATTGGATTTAAAAAAAAATATTCTTGATTGTGAAATTAAGCGAGGCTCTTAAGAATTTAACCGGGTTGACAACAGCCTGCATGATCCAAGACGTGGGAAATGACCAAGTTTTCCAGATTTTTATAGACGCCTATTAAAATCCTAGGGCTATGAAACTCTATGGGGTGGTAGTCCAATGCATGTAGAATCTGCTCGTATTTAAACTGGATTTTTAAAAAATACTCTTCATAGTGAAATTAAACGAGGCTCTTAAGAATTTAACCGGGTTGACAACAGCCTGCATGATACAAGACGTGGTAAATGACCAAGTTTTCCAGATTTTTATAGACGCCTATTAAAATCCTACAGCTATTAAACTCTATGGGATGGTAGTCCAATGCATGCAAATTTGATTTAAAAAAAAATATTCTTGATAGTGAAATTGAGCGAGGCTCTTAAGAAATTAACCGGGTTGACAACAGCCTGTATGATCCAAGACGTGGGAAATGACCAAGTTTTCCAGATTTTTATAGACGCCTATTAAAATCCTAGGGCTATGCAACTCTATGGGGTGGTAGTCCAATGCATGTAGAATCTGCTCGTATTTAAACTGGATTTTTAAAAAATACGCTTGATAGTGAAATTAAACGAGGCTCTTAAGAATTTAACCGGGTTGACAACAGCCTGCATGATACAAGACGTGGGAAATGACCAAGTTTTCCAGATTTTTATAGACGGCTATTAAAATCCTCGGGCTATGAAACTCTATGGGGTGGTAGTCCAATGCATGTAGAATCTGGTCGTATTTAAATTGGATTAAAAAAAAATATTCTTGATAGTGAAATTGAGCGAGGCTCTTAAGAAATTAACCGGGTTGACAACAGCCTGTATGATCCAAGACGTGGGAAATGACCAAGTTTTCCAGATTTTTATAGACGCCTATTAATATCCTAGGGCTATGAAACTCTATGGGGTGGTAGTCCAATGCATGTAGAATCTGCTCGTATTTAAATTAGATTTTTAAAAAATATTCTTGATAGTGAAATTAAGCGAGGCTCTTAAGAAATTAACCGGGTTGACAACAGCCTGTATGATCCAAGACGTGGGAAATGACCAAGTTTTCCAGATTTTTATAGACGCCTATGAAAATTCTAGGGCTATGAAACTCTATGGGGTGGTAGTCCAATGCATGTAGAATCTGCTCGTATTTAAATTGGATTTAAAAAAAAATATTCTTGATTGTGAAATTAAGCGAGGCTCTTAAGAATTTAACCGGGTTGACAACAGCCTGCATGATCCAAGACGTGGGAAATGACCAAGTTTTCCAGATTTTTATAGACGCCTATTAAAATCCTAGGGCTATGAAACTCTATGGGGTGGTAGTCCAATGCATGTAGAATCTGCTCGTATTTAAACTGGATTTTTAAAAAATACTCTTCATAGTGAAATTAAACGAGGCTCTTAAGAATTTAACCGGGTTGACAACAGCCTGCATGATACAAGACGTGGTAAATGACCAAGTTTTCCAGATTTTTATAGACGCCTATTAAAATCCTACAGCTATTAAACTCTATGGGATGGTAGTCCAATGCATGCAAATTTGATTTAAAAAAAAATATTCTTGATAGTGAAATTAAGCGAGGCTCTTAAGAATTTAACCGGGTTGGCAACAGCCTGTATGATCCAAGACGTGGGAGATGACCAAGTTTTCCAGATTTTTATAGACGCCTATTAAAATCCTAGGGCTATGAAACTCTATGGGGTGGTAGTCCAATGCATGTAGAATCTGCTCGTATTTAAATTGGATTTAAAAAAAATATTCTTGATAGTGAAATCAAGCGAGGCTCTTATGAATTTAACCGGGTTGACAACAGCCTGTATGATTCAAGACGTGAAAAATGACAAAGTTATCAAGATTTTTATAGACGCCTATAAAAATCCTAGGGCTATGAAACTCTATGGGATGGTAGTCCAATGCATGTAGAATCTGCTCGTATTTAAATTTGATTTAAAGAAAAATATTCTTGATAGTGAAATTGAGCGAGGCTCTTAAGAAATTAACCGGGTTGATAACAGCCTGTATGATCCAAGACGTGGGAAATGACCAAGTTTTCCAGATTTTTATAGACGTCTATTAAAATCCTCGGGCTATGAAACTCTATGGGGTGGTAGTCCAATGCGTGTAGAATCTGCTCGTATTTAAATTGGATTAAAAAAAAATTCTTGATAGTGAAATTAAGCGAGGCTCTTAAGAAATTAACCGGGTTGACAACAGCCTGCATGATACAAGACGTGGGAAATGACCAAGTTTTCCAGATTTTTATAGACGGCTATTAAAATCCTCGGGCTATGAAACTCTATGGGGTGGTAGTCCAATGCGTGTAGAATCTGCTCGTATTTAAATTGGATTAAAAAAAAAATTCTTGGTAGTGAAATTAAGCGAGGCTCTTAAGAAATTAACCGGGTTGACAACAGCCTGTATGATACAAGACGTGGGAAATGACCAAGTTTTCCAGATTTTTATAGACGCTTATAATAATCCTAGGGCTATTAAACTCTATGGAGTGGTAGTCCAATGCATGTAGCATCTGCTCGTATTTAAATTGGATTTTTTAAAAATATTCTTGATTGTGAAATTGAGCGAGGCTCTTAAGAAATTAACCGGGTTGACAACAGCCTGTATGATCCAAGACGTGGGAAATGACCAAGTTATCAATATTTTTATAGACGCCTATGAAAATCGTAGGGCTATGAAACTCTATGGAGTGGTAGTCCAATGCATGTAGAATCTGCTCGTATTTAAATTGGATTTTTTAAAAATATTCTTGATAGTGAAATTTAGCGAGGCTCTTAAGAAAATAACCGGGTTGACAACAGCCTGTATGATCCAAGACGTGGGAAATGACCAAGTTATCAAGATTTTTAAAGACGCTTATGAAAATCGTAGGGCTATGAAACTTTACGGGGTGGTAGTCCAATGCATGTAGAATCTGCTCGTATTTAAATTGGATTTAAAAAAAAATATTCTTGATAGTGAAATTAAGCGAGGCTCTTAAGAATTTAACCGGGTTGACAACAGCCTGTATGATCCAAGACGTGGGAAATGACCAAGTAATCAAGATTTTTATAGACGCCTATAAAAATCGTAGGGCTATGAAACTCTATGGGGTGGTAGTCCAATGCATGTAGAATCTGTTCGTATTTAAATTGGATTTTTAAAAAATATTCTTGATAGTGAAATTAAGCGAGGCTCTTAAGAATTTAACCGGGCTGACAACAGCCTGCATGATACAAGACGTGGGAAATGACCAAGTTTTCCAGATTTTTATAGACGCCTATTAAAATCCTACAGCTATTAAACTCTATGGGATGGTAGTCCAATGCATGCAAATTTGATTTTTAAAAAATATTCTTGATAGCGAAATTGAGCGAGGCTCTTAAGAAATTAACCGGGTTGACAACAGCCTGTATGATCCAAGACGTGGGAAATGACCAAGTTTTTCAGATTTTTATAGACGCCTATTAAAATCCTAGGGCTATGAAACTCTATGGGGTGGTAGTCCAATGCATGTAGAATCTGCTCGTATTTAAATTGGATTTAAAAAAAATATTCTTGATAGTGAAATCAAGCGAGGCTCTTAAGAATTTAACCGGGTTGACAACAGCCTGTATAATTCAAGACGTGAAAAATGACAAAGTTATCAAGATTTTTATAGACGCCTATAAAAATCCTAGGGCTATGAAACTCTATGGGATGGTAGTCCAATGCATGTAGAATCTGCTCGTATTTAAATTTGATTTAAAAAAAATATTCTTGATAGTGAAATTGAGCGAGGCTCTTAAGAAATTAACCGGGTTGACAACAGCCTGTATGATCCAAGACGTGGGAAATGACCAAGTTTTCCAGATTTTTGTAGACGCCTATTAAAATCCTAGGGCTATGTAACTCTATGGGGTGGTAGTCCAATGCATGTAGAATCTGCTCGTATTTAAACTGGATTTTTAAAAAATACTCTTGATAGTGAAATTAAACGAGGCTCTTAAGAATTTAACCGGGTTGACAACAGCCTGCATGATACAAGACGTGGGAAATGACCAAGTTTTCCAGATTTTTATAGACGGCTATTAAAATCCTCGGGCTATGAAACTCTATGGGGTGGTAGTCCAATGCATGTAGAATCTGGTCGTATTTAAATTGGATTAAAAAAAATTTTCTTGATAGTGAAACTGAGCGAGGCTCTTAAGAAATTAACCGGGTTGACAACAGCCTGTATGATCCAAGACGTGGGAAATGACCAAGTTTTCCAGATTTTTATAGACGCCTATTAAAATCCTAGGGCTATGAAACTCTATGGGGTGGTAGTCCAATGCATGTAGAATCTGTTCGTATTTAAATTGGATTTTTAAAAAATATTCTTGATAGTGAAATTAAGCGAGGCTCTTAAGAATTTAACCGGGTTGACAACAGCCTGCATGATACAAGACGTGGGAAATGACCAAGTTTTCCAGATTTTTATAGACGCCTATTAAAATCCTACAGCTATTAAACTCTATGGGATGGTAGTCCAATGCATGCAAATTTGATTTTTAAAAAATATTCTTGATAGTGAAATTGAGCGAGGCTCTTAAGAAATTAACCGGGTTGACACCAGCCTGCATGATCCAAGACGTGGGAAATGACCAAGTTTTCCAGATTTTTATAGACGCCTATTAAAATCCTAGGGCTATGAAACACTATGGGGTGGTAGTCCAATGCATGTAGAATCTGCTCGTATTTAAATTGGATTTAAAAAAAATATTCTTGATAGTGAAATCAAGCGAGGCTCTTAAGAATTTAACCGGGTTGACAACAGCCTGTATAATTCAAGACGTGAAAAATGACAAAGTTATCAAGATTTTTATAGACGCCTATAAAAATCCTAGGGCTATGAAACTCTATGGGATGGTAGTCCAATGCATGTAAAATCTGCTCGTATTTAAATTTGATTTAAAAAAAATATTCTTGATAGTGAAATTGAGCGAGGCTCTTAAGAAATTAACCGGGTTGACAACAGCCTGTATGATCCAAGACGTGGGAAATGACCAAGTTTTCCAGATTTTTATAGACGCCTATTAAAATCCTAGGGCTATGAAACTCTATGGGGTGGTAGTCCAATGCATGTAGAATCTGCTCGTATTTAAACTGGATTTTTAAAAAATACTCTTGATAGTGAAATTAAACGAGGCTCTTAAGAATTTAACCGGGTTGACAACAGCCTGCATGATACAAGACGTGGGAAATGACCAAGTTTTCCAGATTTTTATAGACGGCTATTAAAATCCTCGGGCTATGAAACTCTATGGGGTGGTAGTCCAATGCATGTAGAATCTGGTCGTATTTAAATTGGATTAAAAAAAAATATTCTTGATAGTGAAATTGAGCGAGGCTCTTAAGAAATTAACCGGGTTGACAACAGCCTGTATGATCCAAGACGTGGGAAATGACCAAGTTTTCCAGATTTTTATAGACGCCTATTAAAATCCTAGGGCTATGAAACTCTATGGGGTGGTAGTCCAATGCATGTAGAATCTGCTCGTATTTAAATTAGATTTAAAAAAATATTCTTGATAGTGAAATTGAGCGAGGCTCTTAAGAAATTAACCGGGTTGACAACAGCCTGTATGATCCAAGACGTGGGAAATGACCATGTTTTCCAGATTTTTATAGACGCCTATTAAAATCCTACAGCTATTAAACTCTATGGGATGGTAGTCCAATGCATGCAAATTTGATTTTTAAAAAATATTCTTGATAGCGAAATTGAGCGAGGCTCTTAAGAAATTAACCGGGTTGACAACAGCCTGTATGATCCAAGACGTGGGAAATGACCAAGTTTTCCAGATTTTTATAGACGCCTATTAAAATCCTAGGGCTATGAAACTCTATGGGGTGGTAGTCCAATGCATGTAGAATCTGCTCGTATTTAAATTGGATTTAAAAAAAATATTCTTGATAGTGAAATCAAGCGAGGCTCTTAAGAATTTAACCGGGTTGACAACAGCCTGTATAATTCAAGACGTGAAAAATGACAAAGTTATCAAGATTTTTATAGACGCCTATAAAAATCCTAGGGCTATGAAACTCTATGGGATGGTAGTCCAATGCATGTAGAATCTGCTCGTATTTAAATTTGATTTAAAAAAAATATTCTTGATAGTGAAATTGAGCGAGGCTCTTAAGAAATTAACCGGGTTGACAACAGCCTGTATGATCCAAGACGTGGGAAATGACCAAGTTTTCCAGATTTTTATAGACGCCTATTAAAATCCTAGGGCTATGAAACTCTATGGGGTGGTAGTCCAATGCATGTAGAATCTGCTCGTATTTAAACTGGATTTTTAAAAAATACTCTTGATAGTGAAATTAAACGAGGCTCTTAAGAATTTAACCGGGTTGACAACAGCCTGCATGATACAAGACGTGGGAAATGACCAAGTTTTCCAGATTTTTATAGACGGCTATTAAAATCCTCGGGCTATGAAACTCTATGGGGTGGTAGTCCAATGCATGTAGAATCTGGTCGTATTTAAATTGGATTAAAAAAAAATATTCTTGATAGTGAAATTGAGCGAGGCTCTTAAGAAATTAACCGGGTTGACAACAGCCTGTATGATCCAAGACGTGGGAAATGACCAAGTTTTCCAGATTTTTATAGACGCCTATTAAAATCCTAGGGCTATGAAACTCTATGGGGTGGTAGTCCAATGCATGTAGAATCTGCTCGTATTTAAATTAGATTTAAAAAAATATTCTTGATAGTGAAATTGAGCGAGGCTCTTAAGAAATTAACCGGGTTGACAACAGCCTGTATGATCCAAGACGTGGGAAATGACCAAGTTTTCCAGATTTTTATAGACGCCTATTAAAATCCTACAGCTATTAAACTCTATGGGATGGTAGTCCAATGCATGCAAATTTGATTTTTAAAAAATATTCTTGATAGCGAAATTGAGCGAGGCTCTTAAGAAATTAACCGGGTTGACAACAGCCTGTATGATCAAAGACGTGGGAAATGACCAAGTTTTCCAGATTTTTATAGACGCCTATTAAAATCCTAGGGCTATGAAACTCTATGGGGTGGTAGTCCAATGCATGTAGAATCTGCTCGTATTTAAATTGGATTTAAAAAAAATATTCTTGATAGTGAAATCAAGCGAGTCTCTTAAGAATTTAACCGGGTTGACAACAGCCTGTATAATTCAAGACGTGAAAAATGACAAAGTTATCAAGATTTTTATAGACGCCTATGAAAATCCTAGGGCTATGAAACTCTATGGGATGGTAGTCCAATGCATGTAGAATCTGCTCGTATTTAAATTTGATTTAAAAAAAATATTCTTGATAGTGAAATTGAGCGAGGCTCTTAAGAAATTAACCGGGTTGACAACAGCCTGTATGATCCAAGACGTGGGAAATGACCAAGTTTTCCAGATTTTTATAGACGCCTATTAAAATCCTAGGGCTATAAAACTCTATGGGGTGGTAGTCCAATGCATGTAGAATCTGCTCGTATTTAAACTGGATTTTTAAAAAATACTCTTGATAGTGAAATTAAACGAGGCTCTTAAGAATTTAACCGGGTTGACAACAGCCTGCATGATACAAGACGTGGGAAATGACCAAGTTTTCCAGATTTTTATAGACGGCTATTAAAATCCTCGGGCTATGAAACTCTATGGGGTGGTAGTCCAATGCATGTAGAATCTGGTCGTATTTAAATTGGATTAAAAAAAAATATTCTTGATAGTGAAATTGAGCGAGGCTCTTAAGAAATTAACCGGGTTGACAACAGCCTGTATGATCCAAGACGTGGGAAATGACCAAGTTTTCCAGATTTTTATAGACGCCTATTAAAATCCTAGGGCTATGAAACTCTATGGGGTGGTAGTCCAATGCATGTAGAATCTGCTCGTATTTAAATTAGATTTAAAAAAATATTCTTGATAGTGAAATTGAGCGAGGCTCTTAAGAAATTAACCGGGTTGACAACAGCCTGTATGATCCAAGACGTGGGAAATGACCAAGTTTTCCAGATTTTTATAGACGCCTATTAAAATCCTACAGCTATTAAACTCTATGGGATGGTAGTCCAATGCATGCAAATTTGATTTTTAAAAAATATTCTTGATAGCGAAATTGAGCGAGGCTCTTAAGAAATTAACCGGGTTGACAACAGCCTGTATGATCAAAGACGTGGGAAATGACCAAGTTTTCCAGATTTTTATAGACGCCTATTGAAATCCTAGGGCTATGAAACTCTATGGGGTGGTAGTCCAATGCATGTAGAATCTGCTCGTATTTAAATTGGATTTAAAAAAAATATTCTTGATAGTGAAATCAAGCGAGTCTCTTAAGAATTTAACCGGGTTGACAACAGCCTGTATAATTCAAGACGTGAAAAATGACAAAGTTATCAAGATTTTTATAGACGCCTATAAAAATCCTAGGGCTATGAAACTCTATGGGATGGTAGTCCAATGCATGTAGAATCTGCTCGTATTTAAATTTGATTTAAAAAAAATATTCTTGATAGTGAAATTGAGCGAGGCTCTTAAGAAATTAACCGGGTTGACAACAGCCTGTATGATCCAAGACGTGGGAAATGACCAAGTTTTCCAGATTTTTATAGACGCCTATTAAAATCCTAGGGCTATGAAACTCTATGGGGTGGTAGTCCAATGCATGTAGAATCTGCTCGTATTTAAACTGGATTTTTAAAAAATACTCTTGATAGTGAAATTAAACGAGGCTCTTAAGAATTTAACCGGGTTGACAACAGCCTGCATGATACAAGACGTGGGAAATGACCAAGTTTTCCAGATTTTTATAGACGGCTATTAAAATCCTCGGGCTATGAAACTCTATGGGGTGGTAGTCCAATGCATGTAGAATCTGGTCGTATTTAAATTGGATTAAAAAAAAATATTCTTGATAGTGAAATTGAGCGAGGCTCTTAAGAAATTAACCGGGTTGACAACAGCCTGTATGATCCAAGACGTGGGAAATGACCAAGTTTTCCAGATTTTTATAGACGCCTATTAAAATCCTAGGGCTATGAAACTCTATGGGGTGGTAGTCCAATGCATGTAGAATCTGCTCGTATTTAAATTAGATTTAAAAAAATATTCTTGATAGTGAAATTGAGCGAGGCTCTTAAGAAATTAACCGGGTTGACAACAGCCTGTATGATCCAAGACGTGGGAAATGACCAAGTTTTCCAGATTTTTACAGACGCCTATTAAAATCCTACAGCTATTAAACTCTATGGGATGGTAGTCCAATGCATGCAAATTTGATTTTTAAAAAATATTCTTGATAGCGAAATTGAGCGAGGCTCTTAAGAAATTAACCGGGTTGACAACAGCCTGTATGATCCAAGACGTGGGAAATGACCAAGTTTTCCAGATTTTTATAGACGCCTATTAAAATCCTAGGGCTATGAAACTCTATGGGGTGGTAGTCCAATGCATGTAGAATCTGCTCGTATTTAAATTGGATTTAAAAAAAATATTCTTGATAGTGAAATCAAGCGAGGCTCTTAAGAATTTAACCGGGTTGACAACAGCCTGTATAATTCAAGACGTGAAAAATGACAAAGTTATCAAGATTTTTATAGACGCCTATAAAAATCCTAGGGCTATGAAACTCTATGGGATGGTAGTCCAATGCATGTAGAATCTGCTCGTATTTAAATTTGATTTAAAAAAAATATTCTTGATAGTGAAATTGAGCGAGGCTCTTAAGAAATTAACCGGGTTGACAACAGCCTGTATGATCCAAGACGTGGGAAATGACCAAGTTTTCCAGATTTTTATAGACGCCTATTAAAATCCTAGGGCTATGAAACTCTATGGGGTGGTAGTCCAATGCATGTAGAATCTGCTCGTATTTAAACTGGATTTTTAAAAAATACTCTTGATAGTGAAATTAAACGAGGCTCTTAAGAATTTAACCGGGTTGACAACAGCCTGCATGATACAAGACGTGGGAAATGACCAAGTTTTCCAGATTTTTATAGACGGCTATTAAAATCCTCGGGCTATGAAACTCTATGGGGTGGTAGTCCAATGCATGTAGAATCTGGTCGTATTTAAATTGGATTAAAAAAAATATTCTTGATAGTGAAATTGAGCGAGGCTCTTAAGAAATTAACCGGGTTGACAACAGCCTGTATGATCCAAGACGTGGGAAATGACCAAGTTTTCCAGATTTTTATAGACGCCTATTAAAATCCTAGGGCTATGAAATTCTATGGGGTGGTAGTCCAATGCATGTAGAATCTGCTCGTATTTAAATTAGATTTAAAAAAATATTCTTGATAGTGAAATTGAGCGAGGCTCTTAAGAAATTAACCGGGTTGACAACAGCCTGTATGATCCAAGACGTGGGAAATGACCAAGTTTTCCAGATTTTTATAGACGCCTATTAAAATCCTACAGCTATTAAACTCTATGGGATGGTAGTCCAATGCATGCAAATTTGATTTTTAAAAAATATTCTTGATAGCGAAATTGAGCGAGGCTCTTAAGAAATTAACAGGGTTGACAACAGCCTGTATGATCAAAGACGTGGGAAATGACCAAGTTTTCCAGATTTTTATAGACGCCTATTAAAATCCTAGGGCTATGAAACTCTATGGGGTGGTAGTCCAATGCATGTAGAATCTGCTCGTATTTAAATTGGATTTAAAAAAAATATTCTTGATAGTGAAATCAAGCGAGTCTCTTAAGAATTTAACCGGGTTGACAACAGCCTGTATAATTCAAGACGTGAAAAATGACAAAGTTATCAAGATTTTTATAGACGCCTATAAAAATCCTAGGGCTATGAAACTCTATGGGATGGTAGTCCAATGCATGTAGAATCTGCTCGTATTTAAATTTGATTTAAAAAAAATATTCTTGATAGTGAAATTGAGCGAGGCTCTTAAGAAATTAACCGGGTTGACAACAGCCTGTATGATCCAAGACGTGGGAAATGACCAAGTTTTCCAGATTTTTGTAGACGCCTATTAAAATCCTAGGGCTATGTAACTCTATGGGGTGGTAGTCCAATGCATGTAGAATCTGCTCGTATTTAAACTGGATTTTTAAAAAATACTCTTGATAGTGAAATTAAACGAGGCTCTTAAGAATTTAACCGGGTTGACAACAGCCTGCATGATACAAGACGTGGGAAATGACCAAGTTTTCCAGATTTTTATAGACGGCTATTAAAATCCTCGGGCTATGAAACTCTATGGGGTGGTAGTCCAATGCATGTAGAATCTGGTCGTATTTAAATTGGATTAAAAAAAAATATTCTTGATAGTGAAATTGAGCGAGGCTCTTAAGAAATTAACCGGGTTGACAACAGCCTGTATGATCCAAGACGTGGGAAATGACCAAGTTTTCCAGATTTTTATAGACGCCTATTAAAATCCTAGGGCTATGAAACTCTATGGGGTGGTAGTCCAATGCATGTAGAATCTGTTCGTATTTAAATTGGATTTTTAGAAAATATTCTTGATAGTGAAATTAAGCGAGGCTCTTAAGAATTTAACCGGGTTGACAACAGCCTGCATGATACAAGACGTGGGAAATGACCAAGTTTTCCAGATTTTTATAGACGCCTATTAAAATCCTACAGCTATTAAACTCTATGGGATGGTAGTCCAATGCATGCAAATTTGATTTTTAAAAAATATTCTTGATAGTGAAATTGAGCGAGGCTCTTAAGAAATTAACCGGGTTGACAACAGCCTGCATGATCCAAGACGTGGGAAATGACCAAGTTTTCCAGATTTTTATAGACGCCTATTAAAATCCTAGGGCTATGAAACTCTATGGGGTGGTAGTCCAATGCATGTAGAATCTGCTCGTATTTAAATTGGATTTAAAAAAAATATTCTTGATAGTGAAATCAAGCGAGGCTCTTAAGAATTTAACCGGGTTGACAACAGCCTGTATAATTCAAGACGTGAAAAATGACAAAGTTATCAAGATTTTTATAGACGCCTATAAAAATCCTAGGGCTATGAAACTCTATGGGATGGTAGTCCAATGCATGTAGAATCTGCTCGTATTTAAATTTGATTTAAAAAAAATATTCTTGATAGTGAAATTGAGCGAGGCTCTTAAGAAATTAACCGGGTTGACAACAGCCTGTATGATCCAAGACGTGGGAAATGACCAAGTTTTCCAGATTTTTATAGACGCCTATTAAAATCCTAGGGCTATGAAACTCTATGGGGTGGTAGTCCAATGCATGTAGAATCTGCTCGTATTTAAACTGGATTTTTAAAAAATACTCTTGATAGTGAAATTAAACGAGGCTCTTAAGAATTTAACCGGGTTGACAACAGCCTGCATGATACAAGACGTGGGAAATGACCAAGTTTTCCAGATTTTTATAGACGGCTATTAAAATCCTCGGGCTATGAAACTTTATGGGGTGGTAGTCCAATGCATGTAGAATCTGGTCGTATTTAAATTAGATTAAAAAAAAATATTCTTGATAGTGAAATTGAGCGAGGCTCTTAAGAAATTACCCGGGTTGACAACAGCCTGTATGATCCAAGACGTGGGAAATGACCAAGTTTTCCAGATTTTTATAGACGCCTATTAAAATCCTAGGGCTATGAAACTCTATGGGGTGGTAGTCCAATGCATGTAGAATCTGCTCGTATTTAAATTAGATTTTAAAAAATATTCTTGATAGTGAAATTGAGCGAGGCTCTTAAGAAATTAACCGGGTTGACAACAGCCTGTATGATCCAAGACGTGGGAAATAACCAAGTTTTCCAGATTTTTATAGACGCCTATTAAAATCCTAGGGCTATGAAACTCTATGGGGTGGTAGTCCAATGCATGTAGAATCTGGTCGTATTTAAATTAGATTTAAAAAAAAAAATTCTTGATAGTGAAATTAAGCGAGGCTCTTAAGAAATTAACCGGGTTGACAACAGCCTGTATGATCCAAGACGTGGGAAATGACCAAGTTTTCCAGATTTTTATAGACGCCTATAAAAATTCTAGGGCTATGAAACTCTATGGGGTGGTAGTCCAATGCATGTAGAAGCTGTTCGTAATTAAATTGGATTTGAAAAAAATATTCTTGATAGTTAAATTAAGCGAGGCTCTTAAGAATTTAACCGGGTTGACAACAGCCTGTATGTTCCAAGACGTGAGAAATGAAAACGTTTTCAAGATTTTTATAGACGCCTATGAAAATCCTGGGGCTATGAAACTCTATGGGGTGGTAGTCCAATGCATGTAGAATCTGCTCGTATTTAAATTAGATTAAAAAAAAAATATTCTTGATAGTGAAATTAAGCGAGGCTTTTAAGAAATTAACCGGGTTGACAACAGCCTGTATGATACAAGACGTGGGAAATGACCAAGTTTTCCAGATTTTTATAGACGCCTATAAAAATCCTAGGGCTATGAAACTCTATGGGGTGGTAGTCCAATGCATGTAGAATCTGCTCGTATTTAAATTAGATTTTAAAAAAAATATTCTTGATAGTGAAATTAAGCGAGGCTCTTAAGAATTTACCGGGTTGACAACAGTCTGTATGATACAAGACGTGGAAAATGACCAAGTTTTCTAGATTTTTATAGACGCCTAGAAAAATCCTAGAGCTATGAAACTCTATGGGATGGTAGTCCAATGCATGTAGAATCTGCTCGTATTTAATTTGGATTTAAAAAAATATTCTTGATAGTGAAATTAAGCGAGGCTCTTAAGAATTTAACCAGGTTGACAACAGCCTGTATGATCCAAGACGTGGGAAATGACCAAGTTATCAAGATTTTTATAGACGCCTATAAAAACCGTAGGGCTATGAAACTCTATGGGGTGGTAGTCCAATGCATGTAGAATCTGATCGTATTTAAATTGGATTAAAAAAAAATTGATAGTGAAATTAAGCGAGGCTCTTAAGAATTTAACCGGGTTGACAACAGCCTGTATGATCCAAGACGTGAGAAATGACAAAGTTATCAAGATTTTTATAGACGCCTATTAAAATCGTAGGGCTATGAAACTCTATGGGGTGGTAGTCCAATTTATGTAGAATCTGCTCGTATTTAAATTGGATTTTTAAAAAAATATTCTTGATAGTGAAATTAAGCGAGGCTCTTAAGAATTTAACCAGGTTGACAACAGCCTGTATGATCCAAGACGTGGGAAATGACCAAGTTTTCCAGATTTTTATAGACGCCTATTAAAATCCTACAGCTATTAAACTCTATGGGATGGTAGTCCAATGCATGCAAATTTGATTTTAAAAAAATATTCTTGATAGCGAAATTGAGCGAGGCTCTTAAGAAATTAACCGGGTTGACAACAGCCTGTATGATCCAAGACGTGGGAAATGACCAAGTTTTCCAGATTTTTATAGACGCCTATTAAAATCCTAGGGCTATGAAACTCTATGGGGTGGTAGTCCAATGCATGTAGAATCTGCTCGTATTTAAATTGGATTTAAAAAAAATATTCTTGATAGTGAAATCAAGCGAGGCTCTTAAGAATTTAACCGGGTTGACAACAGCCTGTATAATTCAAGACGTGAAAAATGACAAAGTTATCAAGATTTTTATAGACGCCTATAAAAATCCTAGGGCTATGAAACTCTATGGGATGGCAGTCCAATGCATGTAGAATCTGCTCGTATTTAAATTTGATTTAAAAAAAATATTCTTGATAGTGAAATTGAGCGAGGCTCTTAAGAAATTAACCGGGTTGACAACAGCCTGTATGATCCAAGACGTGGGAAATGACCAAGTTTTCCAGATTTTTGTAGACGCCTATTAAAATCCTAGGGCTATGTAACTCTATGGGGTGGTAGTCCAATGCATGTAGAATCTGCTCGTATTTAAACTGGATTTTTAAAAAATACTCTTGATAGTGAAATTAAACGAGGCTCTTAAGAATTTAACCGGGTTGACAACAGCCTGCATGATACAAGACGTGGGAAATGACCAAGTTTTCCAGATTTTTATAGACGGCTATTAAAATCCTCGGGCTATGAAACTCTATGGGGTGGTAGTCCAATGCATGTAGAATCTGGTCGTATTTAAATTGGATTTAAAAAAAATATTCTTGATAGTGAAATTGAGCGAGGCTCTTAAGAAATTAACCGGGTTGACAACAGCCTGTATGATCCAAGACGTGGGAAATGACCAAGTTTTCCAGATTTTTATAGACGCCTATTAAAATCCTAGGGCTATGAAACTCTATGGGGTGGTAGTCCAGTGCATGTAGAATCTGTTCGTATTTAAATTGGATTTTTAAAAAATATTCTTGATAGTGAAATTAAGCGAGGCTCTTAAGAATTTAACCGGGTTGACAACAGCCTGCATGATACAAGACGTGGGAAATGACCAAGTTTTCCAGATTTTTATAGAAGCCTATTAAAATCCTACAGCTATTAAACTCTATGGGATGGTAGTCCAATGCATGCAAATTTGATTTTTAAAAAATATTCTTGATAGTGAAATTGAGCGAGGCTCTTAAGAAATTAACCGGGTTGACAACAGCCTGCATGATCCAAGACGTGGGAAATGACCAAGTTTTCCAGATTTTTATAGACGCCTATTAAAATCCTAGGGCTATGAAACTCTATGGGGTGGTAGTCCAATGCATGTAGAATCTGCTCGTATTTAAATTGGATTTAAAAAAAATATTCTTGATAGTGAAATCAAGCGAGGCTCTTAAGAATTTAACCGGGTTGACAACAGCCTGTATAATTCAAGACGTGAAAAATGACAAAGTTATCAAGATTTTTATAGACGCCTATAAAAATCCTAGGGCTATGAAACTCTATGGGATGGTAGTCCAATGCATGTAGAATCTGCTCGTATTTAAATTTGATTTAAAAAAAATATTCTTGATAGTGAAATTGAGCGAGGCTCTTAAGAAATTAACCGGGTTGACAACAGCCTGTATGATCCAAGACGTGGGAAATGACCAAGTTTTCCAGATTTTTATAGACGCCTATGAAAATCCTAGGGCTATGAAACTCTATGGGGTGGTAGTCCAATGCATGTAGAATCTGCTCGTATTTAAACTGGATTTTTAAAAAATACTCTTGATAGTGAAATTAAACGAGGCTCTTAAGAATTTAACCGGGTTGACAACAGCCTGCATGATACAAGACGTGGGAAATGACCAAGTTTTCCAGATTTTTATAGACGGCTATTAAAATCCTCGGGCTATGAAACTCTATGGGGTGGTAGTCCAATGCATGTAGAATCTGGTCGTATTTAAATTGGATTAAAAAAAAATATTCTTGATAGTGAAATTGAGCGAGGCTCTTAAGAAATTAACCGGGTTGACAACAGCCTGTATGATCCAAGACGTGGGAAATGACCAAGTTTTCCAGATTTTTATAGACGCCTATTAAAATCCTAGGGCTATGAAACTCTATGGGGTGGTAGTCCAATGCATGTAGAATCTGCTCGTATTTAAATTAGATTTAAAAAAATATTCTTGATAGTGAAATTGAGCGAGGCTCTTAAGAAATTAACCGGGTTGACAACAGCCTGTATGATCCAAGACGTGGGAAATAACCAAGTTTTCCAGATTTTTATAGACGCCTATTAAAATCCTAGGGCTATGAAACTCTATGGGGTGGTAGTCCAATGCATGTAGAATCTGCTCGTATTTAAATTAGATTTAAAAAAAATATTCTTGATAGTGAAATTAAGCGAGGCTCTTAAGAAATTAACCGGGTTGACAACAGCCTGTATGATCCAAGACGTGGGAAATGACCAAGTTTTCCAGATTTTTATAGACGCCTATAAAAATTCTAGGGCTATGAAACTCTATGGGGTGGTAGTCCAATGCATGTAGAATCTGTTCGTAATTAAATTGGATTTGAAAAAAATATTCTTGATAGTTAAATTAAGCGAGGCTCTTAAGAATTTAACCGGGTTGACAACAGCCTGTATGTTCCAAGACGTGAGAAATGAAAACGTTTTCAAGATTTTTATAGACGCCTATGAAAATCCTGGGGCTATGAAACTCTATGGGGTGGTAGTCCAATGCATGTAGAATCTGCTCGTATTTAAATTAGATTAAAAAAAATATATTCTTGATAGTGAAATTAAGCGAGGCTTTTAAGAAATTAACCGGGTTGACAACAGCCTGTATGATACAAGACGTGGGAAATGACCAAGTTTTCCAGATTTTTATAGACGCCTATAAAAATCCTAGGGCTATGAAACTCTATGGGGTGGTAGTCCAATGCATGTAGAATCTGCTCGTATTTAAATTGGATTTTAAAAAATATTCTTGATAGTGAAATTAAGCGAGGCTCTTAAGAATTTACCGGGTTGACAACAGTCTGTATGATACAAGACGTGGAAAATGACCAAGTTTTCTAGATTTTTATAGACGCCTAGAAAAATCCTAGAGCTATGAAACTCTATGGGATGGTAGTCCAATGCATGTAGAATCTGCTCGTATTTAAATTGGATTTAAAAAAATATTCTTGATAGTGAAATTAAGCGAGGCTCTTAAGAATTTAACCAGGTTGACAACAGCCTGTATGATCCAAGACGTGGGAAATGACCAAGTTATCAAGATTTTTATAGACGCCTATAAAAACCGTAGGGCTATGAAACTCTATGGGGTGGTAGTCCAATGCATGTAGAATCTGATCGTATTTAAATTGGATTAAAAAAAAATTGATAGTGAAATTAAGCGAGGCTCTTAAGAATTTAACCGGGTTGACAACAGCCTGTATGATCCAAGACGTGAGAAATGACAAAGTTATCAAGATTTTTATAGACGCCTATTAAAATCGTAGGGCTATGAAACTCTATGGGGTGGTAGTCCAATTTATGTAGAATCTGCTCGTATTTAAATTGGATTTTAAAAAAAATATTCTTGATAGTGAAATTAAGCGAGGCTCTTAAGAATTTAACCAGGTTGACAACAGCCTGTATGATCCAAGACGTGGGAAATGACCAAGTTTTCCAGATTTTTATAGACGCCTATAAAAATTCTACGGCTATGAAACTCTATGGGGTGGTAGTCCAATGCATGTAGAATCTGCTCGTATTTAAATTAGATTTAAAAAAATATTCTTAATAGTGAAATTGAGCGAGGCTCTTAAGAAATTAACCGGGTTGACAACAGCCTGTATGATCCAAGACGTGGGAAATGACCAAGTTTTCTAGATTTTTATAGACGCCTATTAAAATCCTAGGGCTATGAAACTCTATGGGGTGATAGTCCAATGCATGTAGAATCTGCTCGTATTTAAATTAGATTTTTTAAAAAATATTCTTGATAGTGAAATTAAGCGAGGCTCTTAAGAAATTAACCGGGTTGACAACAGCCTGTATGATCCAAGACGTGGGAAATGACCAAGTTTTCCAGATTTTTATAGACGCCTATTAAAATTCTAGGGCTATGAAACTCTATGGGGTGGTAGTCCAATGCATGTAGAATCTGCTCGTATTTAAATTAGATTTTAAAAAATATTCTTGATAGTGAAATTGAGCGAGGCTCTTAAGAAATTAACCGGGTTGACAACAGCCTGTATGATCCAAGACGTGAGAAATGACAAAGTTATCAAGATTTTTATAGACGCCTATTAAAATCGTAGGGCTATGAAACTCTATGGGGTGGTAGTCCAATTTATGTAGAATCTGCTCGTATTTAAATTGGATTTTTAAAAAAATATTCTTGATAGTGAAATTAAGCGAGGCTCTTAAGTATTTAACCAGGTTGACAACAGCCTGTATGATCCAAGACGTGGGAAATGACCAAGTTTTCCAGATTTTTATAGACGCCTATCAAAATTCTACGGCTATGAAACTCTATGGGATGGTAGTCCAATGCATGTAGAATCTGCTCGTATTTAAATTAGATTTAAAAAAATATTCTTGATAGTGAAATTGAGCGAGGCTCTTAAGAAATTAACCGGGTTGACAACAGCCTGTATGATCCAAGACGTGGGAAATGACCAAGTTTTCCAGATTTTTATAGACGCCTATTAAAATCCTAGGGCTATGAAACTCTATGGGGTGATAGTCCAATGCATGTAGAATCTGCTCGTATTTAAATTAGATTTTAAAAAATATTCTTGATAGTGAAATTGAGCGAGGCTCTTAAGAAATTAACCGGGTTGACAACATCCTGTATGATCCAAGACGTGGGAAATGACCAAGTTTTCCAGATTTTTATAGACGCCTATTAAAATCCTAGGGCTATGAAACTCTATGGGGCGGTAGTCCAATGCATGTAGAATCTGCTCGTATTTAAATTAGATTTAAAAAAAATATTCTTGATAGTGAAATTAAGCGAGGCTCTTAAGAAATTAACCGGGTTGACAACAGCCTGTATGATCCAAGACGTGGGAAATGACCAAGTTTTCCAGATTTTTATAGACGTCTATTAAAATTCTAGGGCTATGAAACTCTATGGGGTGGTAGTCCAATGCATGTAGAATCTGTTCGTAATTAAATTGGATTTGAAAAAAATATTCTTGATAGTTAAATTAAGCGAGGCTCTTAAGAATCTAACCGGGTTGACAACAGCCTGTATGTTCCAAGACGTGAGAAATGAAGACGTTTTCAAGATTTTTATAGACGCCTATGAAAATCCTGGGGCTATGAAACTCTATGGGGTGGTAGTCCAATGCATGTAGAATCTGCTCGTATTTAAATTAGATTAAAAAAAAAATATTCTTCATAGTGAAATTAAGCGAGGCTTTTAAGAAATTAACCGGGTTGACAACAGCCTGTATGATACAAGACGTGGGAAATGACCAAGTTTTCCAGATTTTTATAGACGCCTATAAAAATCCTAGGGCTATGAAACTCTATGGGGTGGTAGTCCAATGCATGTAGAATCTGCTCGTATTTAAATTAGATTTTTTAAAAAATATTCTTGAGAGTGAAATTAAGCGAGGCTCTTAAGAATTTAACCGGGTTGACAACAGTCTGTATGATACAAGACGTGGAAAATGACCAAGTTTTCTAGATTTTTATAGACGCCTAGAAAAATCCTAGGGCTATGAAACTCTATGGGATGGTAGTCCAATGTATGTAGAATCTGCTCGTATTTAAATTGGATTTGAAAAAAATATTCTTGATAGTGAAATTAAGCGAGGTAGTGTGAGTTTGTGTGCCTGCATGTTTTGTTTGCGCCCCAATGAAACATTTAGTGTATTAATTATATATACGATTGAATAATGTTTTTAAAAGTAATTATCTTTGGCTTGACCTATTAAATATGGTAGACATCTGTTTTTTTTATAATAGTTGTTATCACGGCTTTACGCGCAGGGTAATGGTTTAAACAATTTTATCACATGATTATTACTTGATTCACGAAGCAAAGTGTTAAAACGTTTCAAATGTTATATGGTTAAGACGAGACATAATTATCAATTAATTTTATAATTTTAAAATCATACTGGTTAGTGGTTAGGAATTATTTTATCCACAATTTCACATATTGAAGCTTTTAAAAACAAATTATGTTCACTTTGTTTGTTTGTTAGTTTCAGGGGTTAAAGGGTTATATCAAATACGGTATATACAAATTCATGATATTTTTAAATCACTGTATTTGAGTCACTCTGAAACCTATGTCGAGACATTTTCATCACCAAGTGCATCTTTCAACAGAAAACAAAATATAACATTATTATTAGTAATTTCAGGGATTGAAGGGTTAAATTATTTTATTAAATTGAAATATAGTATCTTTATTTGCTACGCTCAAATGGTTTTATGCGTTTTAATGTCAAATTTGTGATTTGTGCCAATAACAATCGTAGATTGTATCTGTAAATGAGCTATTTTCAGGGGTGAAAGGGTCGAAATCGAGATTGGCAAACAGCATTTTTGAAATCAGCACATGCAAATTAGGTTAAAACAGGTTTCAAAACACTTTTACCCCAAAATGCCTTCGGCACTTTTTTAGAGAACATATTCCCCAATTTCGACCGGACTATATAGCTCAAAACTATCTATCCTCTATCCTGACTACCAGAACACGAGGTTTATGACTTCTAGACCTACATCTCCGAACAAATGCTTGTAATATTGCTGATATCTGGCGAACTGCGCCGGCTAGCTATGTCACTACTATAAAACAAAGTGTGCGGTTTCAGGGAGTGATATGCCCTGAAAATTTTCAACTCAACTAAATTTAAAATGACCAACTGTCGGCCATAATTTATTACCATCAATATGCCTGATATCTGGAAAACCATGTTAGATAGCTAGATCATTACTATAAAGCAAAATGTCAACTTGTTCAAATTCAAAATGACCGACTATCGGCCATAATTAAAGGGACTGGCCCAGGCTAAAATCATCAAAAAATCGGTGATTTTATTTCGGGTTCTTAATATGACCATATGATGTAAACATGTACATAGACTAGAACTGCAAATTTTGATAATTTTTGTGCTGCGCATTCACCAGTTAGGCTAGATATAGAGACGAAATTCCCACATTTCCTATTTTTGACATGGTTGTCAATAATTACATATTGCATACACACATCCATCAGGTGGTGGAGATGTGCTTTTTGGGGGTTGTAACCTTTGACCTAATTTTTGACCTTCGATTTTGAGGCCATTAGTGACTATAATTGATGGCAGATGATCGTAAGTTCAGTTTCCGGACGATATCTCGGAAGCGTTTGCTTGATTGTTTTCATATTGCACACACACATCCCTTACAGGGTGTATATGTGCCTTTTTGAGGATTATGACCTTTGACCTATTTTTTAACCTTTGACTTTGAGGCCATTATTGACTTTAATTAATGGCGGGGAATATCGTTAGCTGCCTAGTTTTTGAGTTCGCTTACAATATTTTGTTCATGGACACAATCGATCCTATTTTGTCCAGCAGGGTACATTTTAAGATGTTGTAATCTTGTAGGTATTTGTCATCGTGGTTATGCATACACAGTGCATACACAGTGCATACACAGTGCTCGAAACTGTTCGAAGGAACTATAAAGAGTAGGGCATAGTCCCGGCTTCAGGCTTCATTCTGTCGCGATATTGTCATGATTGTTTTGCCGGAGGGGTTGAATGTTTGTATAAATTATGAATTCAATCTGTTGGACCATGTTGGCGTAGTACAAAAAGTTGGCGGCGTACGGCAGGCGTTCATGACCGGTCAGACGGACGGACAGCCGGACATCTGGACAACCCAAGAACATAATGCCTTCGCTCGCTTCGTATAACTATCTAAGCACTATTTTTTAATTAAAGTCGAAATAAAAATTTAGTCGCCAGCTGGCGGCCATTTTGATTATCGGTGGAAAGCTTAAAATCTAATCAGGTTATCTCCATACTCACGAGTAACTTCACATAAAAAAATGGAGAGATGCAATAATTTTTTTTCAAGTTATCGCGTTAACAAAACATTTTTGTGAATCTTTGACCTTGACCTTTCACCTATGACCTTGCCCTTTGGTAAAAAACTTTTGCCGGAGGGGTTGAATGTTTGTATAAATTATGAATTCAATCTGCTGGACCATGTTGGCGTAGCACAAAAAGATGACGACGTACAACAGGCGTTCATGACCGGACGGACGAACGGATAGCCGGACAACCGGACGGACGGACAACCCGAGAACATAATGCCTTCGCTCGCTTTGTGGCGGAGGCACAACAATCTAAGCACTACTGTGAATTGTAATTTTTTTTTATTTAAATCGAAAAAAAATTTAGTCGCCAGCTGGCGGCCATTTTGATTATAGGACGGGAAACCCGAGAACATAATGCCTTTGCTCGCTTCGTGGCGGAGGCACAACTATCTAAGCACTACTGTGAATTGTAAAATGTTTTATTTAAGTCGAAAAAAAAATCAGTCGCCAGCTGGCGGCCAATTTGATTATCGGTGGAAAGCTTAAAATCTAATCAGGTCATCTCCATACTCATCAGTAGCTTTCAAGCATTTTTTTTAATCTTTAACCGAGAACCCGAGAACATAATGCCTTCGCTCGCTTCGCGGCGGAGGCATAAAAATAACAGATATGTCACCATATCCAGTGAACACCGTTTGTACGCGTGGAACAACAGACAAATGGAGCTCTTGGGCTAATAAAAGTTCCAGACTTTTCCCTTACTTGAGGCATTTTACTCAAATTCCCTGACGTTTCACTGACTGGAAAAAGTGGAACTCGTTTTCCAGGTTTTCCCTGATTTCCAGGTAGAGTGGGAACCCTGAAATATTGTTTATTTGAAGACGACTACTAGATGACACATGTATATAACTAACTGAGATTTTTTTGATGCTAACAAAATGATCTATTCAGGTATGCTGCTACATATTCGCGATGGATGGAAACTGGCATGAAAGTCAGTGCCCTGAGTAATTGCAAATATTGATCTATGTGTGATAGTTTGTGTTAAGAGAGTCACTACAACAAGAAATTGACACAAATATTTATTTTAATCACAATATTCGACACAATTGAAGAAATAAGGATTGCTTTCAACACCAAGAAACAGTACCGTTGCATCCAAGTTCATGATTTTGTTAAATATAATATAACCTCTGCCGCCTCGAAATATTAGGCAGTGACACTTCATTATTATTGTTTTCATGAAGTCGGCGTGGAAAGTTTGGGGAGTCTACCCAGCAGCCAATGTTTTTTTCTGACTATTCACAATCCTTGATTAAACTAATGATTGTGTATCGGTAAACCTTTAACGATTTGTATTATTATGACAATGTATCATGTATCTGATATGATCCTATGACGCTCGTCAGTCTTTAAATTATTGTAAAATTACCAAGGTATCATTTCTATGGATGTACCGTCGCAGGGCCTATTATGTTTACATCGTTTATTTGCAAATGTCATTTTTTACTGTTGCAAAAGTACAAATTGTATCCTAGTACATTCTTACTTATTACGGGTGTTCTGGACCCCTCTACTTAGTACAAAATGGAAAATAATCCCCCCCCCCTTGTTGAAAAATAAAAAAATAGTTTGCATATGTGGCTGTCATTGTAATTAAAATACATGTAACTAATTTTAAACGCTAAACTACAAAACTTGGAAAAAATATGGAACAGGACCACCCACATTCCAAGCTCATCTCACATCCCAACTCTTTTGTACCCCCAACTTAAACATTGCTGGTGGAATTTTGTTATAAATTATTTCGTGGAGTGAATTGGTGTAATTGGAACATACATTTGTCATGTAGGCTGAAGTGATATGATCGATATGGCTTTTCATAGCTGCACCATATATATATATATATATTTATCAGTGATTTTCGGAAATATTACGTTGAAAAAACATACATTTCCTAAAAGAAACGTATAGAAACATTTTCATACTGATGGATTACAGTGAGTTTGTTGATCTAAGCTTTACAAAATATATAAGCCTGCCATTTCAAAATATGGCAAAAATATGTAATTGACCAAACCTTCGACTTAAACGGAGATTGATAGTTTCCGTGGGGAATTGACTTAAAAATTGTGCGCAATAACGTCTCACATATAATACTCTCATAGACGTACTATATCCCATGTATACGCTCGGCCCTCCCAACATCTTTAAAGTAAAGAGATGTAAATAGACCAATACTTAAGCATCAGGCGCCGCGTCCTGTGGCGAGCCTAAGAGTTTGGTTTATAATTAGGACAAACAAAACCAGTAGGCCTGCATTCATGTAGTGAAATAACACCTTAGCTCATACGTTTTAAGATCGTCTCCGAATACACCCAATAGAGCATACTACATGTATTTCAATATAAAATCTAAACATCATTTTTTACCTATTTTCTTTGTGAACAAATTGACATGCCCCTAAACACATCAACTTATGTGACACATATGCCTTGTTACTGCTAGCGTCCATATTACACGTTATTTATACCTCATCAAATGTTTTTTGAACAAAACATCATATTAAACAACCCAAAATGATATCTGTAACGTTACTATGTATCTCAGAGGGTACTGTAAATAGCCACATTTTTTAAAAAATGTTGTGTCGCGTATTAATTTGTGTGATGAGACCATAAAATCTATTGGCGGTCATCTTGGATTTATGCAAATTAATGCAAAATTATAGCTTCGCCTTCAGTTATTATCTTAGGGTTGATAAAAATCGTATTAACTGAAATGTATAATGATATCTCAAAGTTTTGAAAGAGTTCACTGTCATGGTTCAAGGAAATGGCACAGGGCTGTATTGGCTCTATTTGTTGCTATGCAGATGAGGGTAAAAATGGAAGCGTTGCTATGTCGATGGGGGCTATAATTGCAGCTTTTGTAGCTCAGATATATTTCTCAATCTGTTCTATTACCATTATCACATTACATGTTTAATTAGAGCTTACGATGTTTAAATATGTGCGCCAGAGGTCGAAATATGTTGATATATTGGGGTATAACTATATATAGACCCTATTGACGGCCATCTTTAATTAATGCAAATTAGGTTGCAAATGGGTAGCTTCATCTAGGGTTCTTCTTTCATTTTCCTATCTAGGGCTTAGTATCAAACATCAATGCTATATTTTATTGATCAGAATTTGTTTTCTTTAACATTTTTTTTCAATTGTTTTGTTTTGCCTTAAAACGTCATACTTGCTTACACCATACACCTACAAGATTACAAACGGTTTAAGAATGTGTCCAGAGTTACATCAACATGCTGGACATAGTACAATCAGCTGAGTCCATGATGAAAATGGTGTAAGCGCAATTAAAAATATATTGTAGATGGCCACCAGACTACTAAGGTTTAATATAGATCCATCCAAGGGGTGTAACTGTCTTTTTATTAGGTATAGCAGCAGAAGAAGGCAGAAGACAATACCAAAGAGGTTATATAGACCCAAGATCATACACCCGGTAGTTCAGCACTGTCTCCGCCTGGCTATGTGGCCGCTGGTCCACGTGGTTCCTGGCTGATGCGATGCTCTAAGGCTGAATGGGACATGATCCGCGTGATCTTTGATTCACAATGGGGGTCCAGCATGGTAGTGATTGAAACAGGTAATTCCATCATTTGATTTATATTATGGAAAGCAATGGGAGATGATTCATGTCTCAACATCATGTCACCAACAATTTCATCAATATTTAAAGAAAATATGTACATGTAAGACATTTCTCAGTATCGTGCATGTACGTACCACTGTAGAGCCAGTATAACTTAAACCTACCTTGGTCGTTTGGCTGGTTTCCTAATGTCCTCCTTTCACTTTATACATGCAGAATATTTTGATGTTTTTAATTACTTAGTGGTAAAGATGGTGTGTTTGCAGAAAGCATTAAATTGTTTTTGTAATAAGATACGTATGTGTCTGTTCCAATAGTAGAGGGATCGTGTATCTCTGATCCCTGTTGCGGTAGAGGATCCACCTGTAGAGATGAGCCACCCAATGGATTCAGATGCAAGTGTGCGCTTGGACTTACTGTAGCTTTGAATACATAATACTAGTAGTATACTTACTATCCCAGATCAGATTGGTGATCTGAGGCGCGTCAGGGGTTCCAGACCACCCTTTTTACATGTATTTAAACAAAATCAGACAACCCTAACCCCTCCCTTTCAGAATCCGCCCCTATCTTGTGTTGATTTTTAGCTTTGTATAATTTGGTAGTGGCTTGTTGGATGGCGGGGGTACATAACTGACCGCAAAGTACAAGCTTAATCAACACACATGCAGCAAGCTAAATTGCAAATTGCCTGCCACAGACGTAGAGCTGTAAATGCTGAGAAAGTGTAGTACCATGGCGTCAATAATTTTTTGTCCACAGCATTTCCACTTAGGACCCACTTTATATGTCTTATCATCATTTTTGTTCATCTTGAGATGTGAATTGCAACCGCAATTCCCATCTCGAGATGAATAAAAATGTCCTTCCTGATTTTATAAAATACTCAAGTATAATCACTCACATATGAGGTGGACTATATTATTTCAGTCCATTAATTGAACATTCAAAATTGTGTGTTGTTCGCACGAATCCACATTATCTATACATGTATGTAGACATAAATGAGATGAGATTTGTTGAAGCTTGCAATCATGGTCTGAAAATGGCCAGGGTGTTTTTGTATTACACTTTTTAAAGAACTGAAATTTTAAATTAAATAAATCACACAAAAATGTTTATAAAAACAGATTGCCAACACTGAGAAAGACATGCGAAAGAAAGTCGGTTGTGCCTGCTGCCAGATTCCAAAGGAGAGGTATGCAATAATAATAATAGCAACATTCTAGCAATAACAGAAGGCCAACACCATGTCATTTGTAGAATGTACTATACGTATTTCTATAATATGGGGTTTAAACCTATTTGTCTCGTTTTTGCTAAGCTTCAATTTTGTACACAATTTTTTAATATTAATTAACGGTTGACGTTATTTTCACGAGACATTTTATGCGACACAATTCAAAAACATGTGTCCTGGTTCATTACTCACTAATTACTGAAAATTTGGTAGATTTAACAACATTGTTTCAAATATTCCCTTTCGAGTTACACTTTGGACATACCACAGGTGACGCCACGCACATGAACTGCAATAGAGTATGCAAAGAAGGTATGAAAGCCATATCACACATTTTAATCAGAACTTAAAAAAAACATTCATCCTTAAACGCCCAAGTTTATTATGTTTCTATCACGATAATATGTTGAAATATAAACAACAGTATTAATACTGTTTGACTTTAAGAAACGTTTTGCTGCTGCTGTTAACTGATAGACCTCAACTAATTTATCTGATCAATGGAAAATGTGTATGTGTGTGATATCGCTTTCACACCTTCATTGTATAAAACCCGATTACATTTCGTGAGGGTGGGGCCACCTGTGGTCACAATTACTGTACAAGCGATTTTGGAGACCATTACCTAATGACCATTTTGTTAGTACTTTGCTGTTCTTATAGGTTATTGTGATCGACATAAATGTATTACCTAATGGGTGGCATGTAAACTAATTTTGATCTGATGGGGTCTAATATAAGAACATAGAATGAACATGTATGTGTAAACGGTATCCCAAGAACAATAATTATTTTATGTTAAACATTATTATACATAATACTGACTGTGACAATCCATGAATGATTTGAACTTGACCTTAAAATGACCTTGAAAAAGTACATATATTTGTCAGCACAAATAGCAGCAACACTTTTTACATTCAGCGAACCTAGTTTTGTTTGTTCAACATTTATTTTATGCATTCCAAAATTTGTTTTATTTGCTTATGATACTAGAAATAGTTTTTAATAGAGTGCATTCACCCTAAATGTGATACTAGATATCATACCATGTGCTCGACATGGATGCCATCTGGTAACCTTCCATATTTCTAAATTTGTTCATTTGTGTCACCTGTCTAACTGATCGTGTAATATTCTATTGATACAACCTATTCAGATGATGTGGCACCTGACGCGCTAAATTGGATGAAATGGCAGGGAATTAACCAACGTCGCTTTAAGTGATGATCTGGATCTTATTACACGTCTCCTTCATTGACTATGACACCACGCTGACGTATTCATTAGAAAATGAACAACAATGCCGGTAGGTCCATTAACCAGGTATACAGATTTGTTTATTTGACAACTTACTAAAGAAAACATACAATTTGATATAAAGTAGAAAATTGTCAGGAGGCCACTATTAAGACACTATGTGTCGCTCTCATAGGGGCCAACCTGAATCAATTAATAGCACCAACCAATATTTCACATGGCCTGATGTTAAAATTTGTGACGTAATAATCATCAAGGTACATAAGGATATTTATTTTACATTAACATTGGTGGGGCTATTTGGCACAGTAGTAATGGTAAGTAATGGTCTATTGCTTCCCCATATTATTTTGTTGTATCTCAAATCTCTATTTTGTAATTCCTATGTTCAAACATGACAAATAATTAGCTAAACCACATGTTTTTGTTAGTATTTATTACTGATTATAGGGGGTCGACTATGTGCGTGCGACCGATTAATATGTGAACAAATAGTAAATACAACATTATGCATATTTATAAAATTGGTCCTAAACGGGGGAATCCAATAAAAAGTGACGACAGCCATCTTGCTATTTTTGGATAACCTGACCTGGTAATATCTAACGGGGATGTTTTTAATGGTCTCGTGCCAAAACATCTAGTTGAAACACAAAACTGGGTGTCGAAGTACAGTACATAAAGTAGAGTCTACAAGAGATGCTTGTACTGATGTACAGACACGAGACATCGACCCAATGTTGATGCAATGTTGAGCCGACATCCAAGACAATAAGCCAACAACGAACTATCTTTGGTGGTGTGTCAAGGTTGGCTTTTATTGTTGGTCCGCTGTCTGTGACAACGGCCCAACTTAAAGTTGTAAAAACCAAGTGACACAGGGCTATGCCCACTAAGCTAATAGAAGAGGCATTATTGAGTACATGCAGGATATGGTTTTCGTAGTTTTGCGGCCACTTCCAGGTGTGTCATATTTCAGTAAAGCAGTGGCAGTGACCTGATCTTCCCCCTGAGGAGTAGTCCAGCTATGTAAAAATAATAGTGGCTCACATTCCCCTCTCTGTGACACCTTACTCCCAGCCACGTCTGGTCTATTTAGTGTGTTGACAACACAAAAATACACGAATTTGTACATTTGGTAGTCATTTTGAATTTTTACAGGATATTACATTGATTAATACATTCTGTACAAATCCAATTGTGTTCAGTAAGTAGTGTGGATACTAATAACTTGATTATGGCCTGCTGGAAAGACAGTATGCACTGATTATACACATACTAACGAGTTCAAAAAGGCTAAACAAACTTTTGAAGTATTTTCTTTGAAACTGCGTATAATTTTGGCCTTCAATGACTGGACTAGTAGGATTGGATCTAAGCGTCTCTGCAAAACGTTAACTTTTCTCGGACTAGAAAATTATTGATTTCAATTTGTCACTACATAACTACAGTGCATGTATTGTTTGTTCAACAGGTGATATTGCTGATTCATGACACTCTGGTGCATGTTACTTCTGTAAACCCAGCTGGATAATGACAATGTGGTACAGCTGGGATAATAACTACCTCATGAAAGCGGAGAAGGCAGTTGAGCTGTTCTGAGATGCTGTATGATGTAGAACTATTTACTATTGTGTGATGGTGTATTATAAAGACAATAAACGGTCCTCCATCGATGATGAGTTGAATGTGTGAAAGTTTAAATCAACCGTCCATTACGTCTGATGTTAAATTTTAAAATACATTCAAGAGGGAGCTGTTCAGCATCAAAATGATCAAAACAGGTGTAAGCGTATTGATATACGTTTGTTTGTCTAATATTTACACTTTGCGGTCGTGTATCAATCATATAAAATACATGTATTTAGATAACCATCGTTACTAATAAAAAACAAACAAACAGAGCGCACTGCATAAAATACAACGGATATTCTGACTATACCATCTACATTAGCTCTTGATCGAATTACTTTGTCATTATGCACAATACAAAATGCTTATATGATAATATAGTATAGAGATTTATCTTTAAACTAGTGGTACTAATATACTAATTACTCATGAAGTATATGTAAATTAGCATTACTAATTCGGAACGATATTTTGTGCATTTTTTGTGCACAATATAAACATACAATATATAATTAGATGCAGTATCGATTGTCCCGGTTAGCCCCCCTCTCGCATTTAGCCCTGGTCTCCCCTAGTCCTATTTAGCTGGTCATACTTAGGTTTATACCACTCATGCTACATTACAGGATTGCACAATCTACGGATTTTTCCGTGACGCCCAGATCAGTTGCTATTTCGCCTGTAAAATGTAGTCATTGATTGTGCTGCGCCTGATCCTGAACACAACGCATCCCACCCTACCCAAATTAAGATTTAGAACCAGTATTAATTAAGTATACCAACCAATAATATTACACATTAATTCAATGGCTGAGGGGGGTCCTGTGTGCATTTTTAGGTCCCCTAAGTTTCTAATAAAATTCGTTTAGAGGACCGCCCCAGGAGTAAAAAAAACTTGGGTAGACATGCTGTATCATGGTGGCAACTCAGGATAACGATTTTCAAAATGGCCGCAAGAAGCCATTTTGAAAAACCTATATGTCCATATGTTTTGAACCAGTTGGTCAATTTTGATGATCACCATGCACCCCCACCACTCTCCATTTAGATCAAGAGTTTCCTGGGAATGTTGTTAGCGATGTTACGAGGACTAACTTTGATGCGCGATATGGGTTTAGGCCACTTTTTTAAATGGCCGCCATGAAAATCTAATTTGGGGAATATTTCCACTTCTAAATGACAGAGAATCATAATTTTGGTGTCAGACACCTATGTTTTCAGGGTAAAAAAAATCGAATGAAACCACTCGAACAATATTGAGTCATTCCTATATGGCGAATTCGGAAAAATTCAAGATGGCAACTGATGAAAATCATTTTATGACAAAATCTGAATGTTTATATGGAAAAAAAAAAATTGTTTACATGTTAAAATGTTACAATAAAGAAGACAGGTATAGTTATAATGGATAGCTTTGTGTCTCTCGTGATCTTGTAGGCCTATATTATGCGGTTATCGTCCAGAAATACGTAATATTGATATCCTAAGTTGTAATTTCACCAATATATCGATTTCTAATTGACATAGAAGCACAATTCTAGGGTCTCCACCTATGTCTTATGGGGTCAACGAATTGCGTGAAATCACTTAAAAAATACTGGAGCAATACCATAAGGCAAATTTGAAATATTGGGGCATTTCTGTATGGCAAAATCGAAAAAAACCCACATAACTATATTTTTTGGACAAAATCACAATGTCTATACATTGTATACTGAAAACCAAATTATTTTGCTGACATTGTATACAAAAGTATTATAGAACTGAGGACATGCATGGTTATTGAATATTGCTTTTTGTTTCTGAACTGAAATGAGTATTGATATCCTGGGCCTCGAGTTGCGATTGGAATAGAATCACAATTCTGGTGTCTACACCTCTGTTTTCTGGGTTAATGATTCGAATGGGAAAACCCATACTGGAACATTATTATGGCGGATTTGAATAAAATTCAAGATGGCCACTGACGAAATGTTCTTAGTTTTTGTATGGAAGACATCCACATGGTTAGAAAACACTCCTTCGTGTATTTGAACATGTATATGTTACTCCCTGAGTTACTCCCTTACTAACCTGTCACTAAATTTGAGTCGTGATACCCAATGTTCACAATCTAATGTGGGCTCACCACGTTACACCTTTGTATCCGGTCTCCGGGAAAATGAAACCACTAATTTACATAATGGGATTATACTTTAAGGCTCAACTACAACATATGTGGAGCAAACTCTTTGATGAACTAGATGTTCTAGATGTCCATACGCAAATTGCGAGCCGTGCCGGAGAAGGAACACGAAGAACAAAACGAATCAATATGAAATACCGTATTTATTCGCCGGGGGGGGGGGGGGCATCAATTAGAATAGCTCCTGAGATTACAGGATGATGGGCCCCTATTAGAGTAGTGTTTCAAATAGTCATATAGTGCACACGATCGCAGGTTCTATTTAAAAAAAAACAGGGATATATACACACCTCCATATAACCATCTGATATTTAGCACATTATTTATGTGGCAGGGCACATGCGCATAGTGCAACAGTGAACTCAAATCCGCATCTGTGAATGATGCACTTCTCTTTAATGATTATCAGCTTTCACAAGTTATTGGAAGTATATGCCTGCCTGTGTTGTTGCAGAGTGTATACACTTGCGATTGCAAAGTGTTTGTGAGTAGTGTGCTTTGAATTCCTTTGCTAGCTCACTCATACGGTTAAATTTACGTTCTGTTGTCTGTTCTTGTGTGCTGAATATTATTTTTGCTTTCATATGGTGTACATGTACATTCAATATTCAGATTTCCATACTCTTTTTCTTGGGTAAATTTACAATAAATGATAACCTGTGGTATTGAGTTTCTTTCTGCTACAGAGTAAGGAGCTGCAAAATATTTTGTTTGATGTGTAGTAACTCATAAAATATATCTTGTGAATATACAAATATTCTATATAGCCGAAAAACAGCTATATATCTTTTGTAGTTGATGGTAGTCATATTGAACGAAAAACAGGATTGCCAGGGGAGTATGAGTGCACTGGACAAAGACTTCCCAGCACAATACTCTACATGACTCGCAGATTTCCATATGTTCACATACTGTGACACCATCAGTGCATTGAAATGTCAAAACTGCTTCAGTACAATTAACGTGCTATTTATAAGATGGAAGAGTGTGCATATTTCTGTAATCATGCATGTATGTAATAAGTCTTGCTGTAGTTAAATTAGACGCCCCTTCACCAAAATACTCCTTGGTTCACAGAGAGCTATGTTTACCCCATCCCCATGTAACATAGGATAACTAGAGACATAGATCATTTTGATTTTGAACATGACTCTATATTTGTAACCCCAATAATTAATTTGTTTTCACACAAATGGAATGACAATAGGAACATATTATACGATTTCCAATGTTAGTTATACATCACAGTTTAAATACAAGTGATGTTTTTCTAACTATGCATGTATTCAGTACCACAACGAATATGATATATATATTTCCATGACAATGCTAAATAAAAAAATCCACATAGACATTGTGATTCGAAACTCATTACTCATTACTATACCTCATTACTATACCATGTTATTATTTGTATAGAATGTTAGCTAATATAATTTGGTTTTCAATATAGTGATTTTGTCATAAAATTATTTTTGCTGGCAGCCATCTTGGATTTGTTTCCGAATTCGCAACATAGGAATGACCCAATCTTTCTATAAGTGGTTTTATTCGATTCTTTGACCATGAAAACATATGCGTAGACAGCAAAATTATGATTCTATTTAAATTAGAACAGGAGATATTGTCAAAATTCGATTTTCGTTGAGGAATGCAATTTTGAAAAATGGCCGAAACTCATATCGCACCCCAATTTTTTTTTTTGTAACATCGCCAATTTCACTCACAGGAGTCCCCTGATCAAAATGGTACCACTGTGGAGAGAAGTGGGGGGTGCACGAGGATCAATTCTGGCACATGGACTACTACCTGCGGCAAGTATAAATCAAGATAAAATAAACTTTGATGAAGCAGAATGGCGGCCATTTTGAATTTAGAATGGTCCTTATTTCAGGTCATTTCAAAACCCCTTCCAATCGATTCAGCACACTAAAACACCTCATACTTGATATTTTGATCATCCAAATCGGCCAACTGGTGCAAAAGATATAGACATATAGGTTTTTCAGAATGACTTCTGGCGGCCATTTTGAAAATCGTTTTCCTGAGCTGCTACCATGATCCAGCGTGTCTACTAAGTTTTTTTTACTCCTGGGGTGGTCCCCTAAACGAATTTTAATAGAAACTTAAGGGACCTAAAATGCACACAGGACCCCCTTCGCCAAGAGGACTACATAGCCTATTTGACGTAATAATCCCCATGATTGAATGAAGTGAATTTCAAAAATATTTTTAAATGACAAAGCAATCTTCACTCGGAGAACCAGAATAAATGATGTTGAGCAGAATGGAGCTAACCCACAAAGCCAAAAATCAGTAACTTTTACTTTTCAAAGACAACATTACTGCTCTTTGGTATTGTGAGTTGGTTGTGCTTAATACCATCTAGAATTTATTTTAGAAAAAAATATTGAGAAAATATACTCTTTAGCTTTTACCACCTTGCCGTATCAGGTCTGACCGTCAGACTACCAGTCTGACCTTGACAACAGGTGTGTGTGAAGCGGGTACGAAAATGAGGGGTGCGAGCAACATGAATATTCATTATGACGTCACTGGTTTACTGACTGCAGCGTGGAGGTCACACTCAGGTCAGATTGTTTGGGCCGCCTGAATCAACTGTGAATTGGCCAGGGAGGAGGAGGGAGGAGGTGGGTTCTGAACACATAGCACATATACGGGTTATCCAGGTTCTGCCGGTGGCAGACAACTGGATAGATGAAGATGGCTTTTACTAACAGTGGCATTTTACCTTGAATAGATAAGAGAAGGGGACGTGGCGCAATGGCTAGAGCGCCTGCCTGCCTCGCCGGCCATGCATGCGTCCCGGGTTCGAACGCCGCTGTTACCGTGTGGGTGTTTCCCCTTCTCAATGTGCCTAGGCGGTCACGTTAATGGCGGCATCGCCGTATTAGGATTCAGACCAGTGTATCGACGTTACTGGTAAATTGTTGAATGAATAATTTTGTTATGTTCTAATATAAGATTATCCAGTAAGATTGATTTACTCTGGAGTAATTACTGAATGTGCAACATTAAGCAAGATGGGAGTGAAAGTTATTATCACTGATTAGATAGAGATTAAAACTTTGTTTTTCAAATGTAATAATAAGTTATCATGTCGTAGTGATCATGCGAGCCATGGAAATATAGTATATCTAGGTACACTTCAATTGTCTACCATCTGTGTGGTTATCAGATCTATTGTGTTGAAATGTTTCTGTTTTTTTTGTGGGCTAGTTATCGTCTTGTCGAGTTCTTCATCTGTATGCTGCTCAGCAAAGCGAAAATGCAGTAGGGGTCAACAGAGGTCTAGCCTACTGATTACTTAAAATCTAACCAGTTAGTTTTTTTCGTATCTGCAGTACATTATATGGATGGCTCCACCGATTATTTGATGCCTAGTTTTGCCAACTTCTCTTTTCTGCCTTTTACGTCAGTAATTCTAAAACAGATAATACAGAACTAAAAGATAAACTGGTAAATCATTGTATTAACCATAATACACTTCATGTGAATTTCAAAAAGATAATGACTGGTAGACTGGCTAGACTTTTATTGCATTATAATATTTGTCGTGCCAGCAGACAGAAACAAAAAATTAAAACAATGATGGTGTGTCTAAATAATATTTTTAAGTATTTTGATTTACTAGCTCATTTGAGAAAAACGTGATAACGAGAAAAGCGACTATAGTGAGTAACGTTACTACCCAAAACATCCCGGGAATTTGGGTATCTTGGTATCTTGATCAATCGTAATAAAGTTGTGCACGAGAAAATAGTTTTTCTCACCAGACTCCACACGTTAAATATGAATGCCTGGTAAAATGGAAGCAATTTCTCAGCCAAGAATAACAGTACTGTTTTTGGTACCCTACCTCAGAAATGAGGTAGGGTACCAAAAACTGTTTACCAAACTGTTTTCCCTTGTCTGGGAATCTTATTCGACTATATATATATATATATGTATACATCATGATCGACTGTAGATGGGTAGCAGCTGGTAGCTGTAATCTCTGTTCATAAAATGGACTCTCTGATTGATGTGAATGACCTCCTTAAACTTGTGCCTCGTCCAATCTTGTTTTACATTGTATATGCAGACACTGTGACCGGCGGCCATACAGTCACAGTGGTCTCTAGTTTGTCCAGTTTACAACGTTCCTTAAACCAGGTGCTAAGAGGCCTGTAGAACCGTATAATGTAACCAGACGTATAATGTTACCGGTTACATTTTACGGTCCCGCATAATGTAACCGGTTACATTTAACGGCGACTGGTTACATTCTACGGTCACAGCGTCAACGTATAATGTAACCAGGAAAAAAAGGTACCATACGACCGTATAATGTATCCAGTGCCATCTAATGTAACCGGTATAGTTTTCTAAAACGTAAATGTTCTGGGGTTTATACCCCGGGAAGTTCTATTATAACTAGTATTTTAAAATTAAACTGAGTGAGTGGTCTTCAAGCGGCGTCTGTTTGTTCCTTTTCGCTCATACGTTCGTGCTTCCACTCGCTCGTTCGTTAGCCCGTTCGTATATCCGTCCATATTAAAGCGACGAACAGTGTACTTAGATATTTATATCAATATTCCCATGTTGCTTTGCATTATAAGCCAATGCCGGGTTAATGTAACGTAACAAAAACGTTGACTTAATTTTCCATATTTACTGGGAGTGGCCAGGGCGGGGGCCCTAGGGTAGTGGTTAGCACCGCTGCCTTTCAAATGTTTCTTCCCCATCCACGTGTGAAAATCAGTATTGTGAGGAGCCTCCGTGACCGAGAAGTAGCGTGCCCGGCCTCAGACCGCCAGGGTTCGAGTTTCGAATCCTGTGTCATCTCAATCATCTCACCATCCTCAGGAGGTTCTCCTGGCCCAGTTTAGCATATATGTGCACAAAGGTGGCCCAAAGCCCGATTCATTTCATTTGGGAGTGGCCTATGGTGGAGGTTAGGTTCCCGCGGATGTTCAGCCAAAATGAAAAGTCGGTCTTGAAATGATTGGATGGATGGAAATAATCAATGAATGAATGAATGAATTAACAAATAAACGAACGAACGGACGAGCGATCGAACGAACGAACGAACGAGCGAGTGAATGAATGAATGAATGAATGAATAATATGGCTCAATGATAAGGCATGACTAAAAACAAAATAATTGTTGCAGTTGGTTCTAGATTGACTGGACTATAAATACACCGATCACGCTGGCAATATGCATGACATGAGAGACGCATACCTAATTACGGATCCTTTTTTCAGACGGTTCAAAAATATCATGGTACCAATCAATACATAATCATTTAAATAACATTTTAAATGTTTGAACATCCTTTCTAAATTAATGAATTACCTTATTCATCAGCTCTAGCCGTTCTACGTTGCCATGCGAGGAGAAAAGCAGTATTATATCTGCTTACTTTACAGGTAAGTTATCATATATTGCCCTTTGGTGGTTTTGTGTAAGCAATCAGTTCAAATTTAAACAAAATAATAACATTTAAATCCATGTGAATATAAATCATTGTTGACATTCCACTCAAATCAGTGACCAATCAATCAATCAGCTCATTTTTCTTAAATAAATAATAACAAAAATGCCCTTGAAATCTTTCAATGTGGGAAAATGCGTTCAGATCCCAAACGAAGCACCGATTATGACGTATTAGGCCTAACATTATTAAGGTATTTGTCATTCATCTGAAGCTGAAATTTGCGTCATTAATGCCAGTTTCAAATGAATGAAAAATGTTAAAAAACAATGCAACATTTACATGTAAACAGTTAAACAACTTTAGTTATAATTTTTTTGGATACATAGAGCTGTTTTATGGACTCTCTCGTCTCCCGTATTTGTGCCACCCTTCCTGTCCCAAATGAACATTTAACAAGAGACACTTTTATTTCAAAAAATGATTATGCTCAATCTATGCCAGTTTTTATTTCATCAACATGGGGGAAGTCATTTTTCGATTGAAGATTTATCAAGCAAACACAAGGACATGAACAAACGAATAACGAATACCAACAAACAGGGGGCGAATAGTGGGGAAAATAACGAGCAAACGAGTTTGCTAATTAACGGACAAAAGCAAATTGAATGAAAAAAAAAGAACCAACGGATGAAAGAACGAACGAACGAAAGAATGAGCGAATGAACAAATAGACGGACAGACAGACAAGCGATTAAACATGCCAAACGGACAGTAAAAATGATTGAATGGGGTTATGATGAATGGGGTATTAGGCTACATTTGTTTATAATTATATAGGCTAAACTGGGTCAGGAGAATTTGGGAATGGTGAGATGAATGAGATGACACTGCCCTCTGGACACAGGATTCGAAATTCGAGCCCTGGTGATACGAGCATAAGCACGCTACCTCTCGGCAAAGAAGGCAGCAGCCGCTCCCCACAATATTGAACCTTTGCGAGTGAGCGAGAAAGAAATATCTTTGAAACCTGGATGTCAGAGCGAGGGACTAAACCCGCAATCTCCGACTTTACAAGCAGACAGCTTTAACCACTGCACCAGGCCACCCGCAATTTTTTTACTTCGAAAGTGAAGTGCAAAGTTGAGTTTGAATGACACAAAATCTGAAATCCGAAGTATGTAATTTTATGCTATTAACATGATTAACATATGGTTTGTCTCACATAATCAAATTAAAGACACGTAATTAAAAAACGACAAATAGACATTTAAACCGCTTTATATATAATGGTCTCACCACCCCAAATAAGTAAAAATGACAGCAGATAAAATATTTTTAATGATGTTGTTCCAACCTCTGTTGAATTAAAAAAACAAAGCAAAGTAGCAGGTTCAGTTTTTTGCTATAACTTGTTCCGTCATCAGTGATCATTGCACATTGAATCTAGCATACGTGTTCTTGGTGTTTCGAGCTGATGACAGTCAATGCACTTGTTAGATTGATTTTAAAACATGTTAAATATAACTAGTATTATTCTTTTCTTCTTTATAGATACTCTCACTCATTATATAATTCTTTATTCGTACTCTCACTCATTATGTAATTACTCGGTTTCTACGCTTTCCAGAGGGTTTTTTGCAGTAGGCGCAGTTTCCGTCCGGCGAGATCCCAGAAAATCCACACTGTGTGAGTACTTGGAATGAAAATAGCTTGATGCGCCTCAATGGCAGCTCAGCTGTATATCTCCCAGGAGACTGAGTTGGAATTTAAATGATAACAGGCCTTGCTAATTTACTCTCGATGTTCAGCGCTCTGAACAGCCTCCGGCTGGATACATGCGCTATATAATTTTCATTCATTCATTCATTAATTTATTCATTCATTCATTCATTCATTCATTCATTCATTCATTCATTCATTCATTCATTCATTCAGTAGCTGTTTTATCTCTGGTTTGGGTGCGTGCGGGAAACTTAAAAGTATCACGACTATGCTGTTAAACTGTAGGGTACTTTAAGTAGTTCTGATGCATATTTTATTTAATTTGTGTTTGTTTTAGTTTATGATGTCGTTTGATTTTAAGTTAACTTAGCATGCTTATATCGATTTTAATGTGATTTTACAGAACCAATCGTGTATATAGTCATGTACATATGTTCATTTTAATGACTCGTGAGTCTGCATAGACTTACCGTCGTTAATAAATATCTATATGTTATAATTTTGCGGGTATTTAATAAGTACATGGTGTTTCCTTCGTGCAGAATATCAGATATAACTGTTTCGTGATAATCTGGCAAGGGTACAGTGAGTTAAAAGGATGCGTGTCTGGTTTGTGAAAGAGGGTATGAATTTCAGTCTAATATGATCTGTGGTGACATTTTGACAAGCCAGGGGGGTGTAGCTCAAAATTTGTTTGCGTAGCAGAACCATACAAGACCTGTTTTTGAAAAAAAAACAGCCCAGACTTTATCATGATATGCGGCACTACATGGTTGGGAGGGCAGGAAGATTGGTAAACCCGGCCTGCGTAATTCAGTCAGTTTACATGTATTTCAATGATACTGGCATTTGGGGTGGTGAGACCATAATTATGATAAATTGATTCCAGAAATCCAGTATCAGAAATAACTAATTGATGAGATGTCTATTTTAAAAAGAGGACTTGGGCTTCGCGAGCCTCGACGTGACAGGCGCAGCGCTAAACCACTGCACGAGGGCCCCGTCCTGATTTGATGCGAAGGATTAAACTATTGCAATGCAAATCTTTACTACCATCAAAAAAATATTAGTTTTAAAAAGTTTCATTTTATATCAAGACTATTTTCCCTTGGTTAAATTACGGGCAATAAAAGGAGCGGTTACATTATACATCAGTGCTGATTACAAATTACGTTTTTCCCTGTGACCGTATAATGTAACCAGACGTATAATGCAACTGGTTACATTGTACGTCTGGTTACATTATACGGTTCTACAGGCCTCTCCTCTTGTAGGTGTGGTGGTGTCGTAAGTGTTACACGTGATAAGGTTATAACATTTCCCCTCTTGGTAATTTTGTTTTTGGGGTGAACGAGCATCCAGCATATGGTGTTACTCGACTTGTGGAGCATGTAGACGTGGGAGTGGTATGTCCTCGACAGCTGCCTATAGTCCATGGGCCAGAACCACCCTACGTGCACCCCCCCCCCACAACTCACCCACACCAATTTTTTTTTTAAACCTTGATATGTCCAAAATATGAAATGGGATGTTAACAGCAAAAAATAGGGACAAACTTTATATTTTGACCCCCTATAAGGGGGAGAGGGTACCCCGAAACCTGGTCAAAATTAGGGGGTATGGTTACACAAACGTCACTTATAAGTCAGGCAGAATGTTGATATAGCCAGGAAATTCATACAGAAGTTTATATTTTGATTGATTTGTGTTCAGTAGAGGCTAGAGGCATCATTTCCACCGGGAGTACTAAATTTTACCCAGTGGCAATTTTTTTATTTGCATATTTCCAAGATGGCCGCCAATTGCTAGGCTTAAATCTATAAAATGGCATACTTGTTCAAATTTTATGACCTTAGAGTCGATTTTTATCAAATCAAATGCCATAAGTAAACTTATAAAATTTTAAAATTATTTGAAAGTCAAGTTCAAAGGTCAAGGCGATTTTATCTGAATCTGAAAGTCACGTGGCAGGAGCACATTGTGTGCTATCGCGCCACGGGGAGAGGTTTGCATGGGTAGTTAAAAGAGAAAAAAATAGTCCGACTTCTTCAATCTAGCCTTAAAGGCTGTGAAGGTCGGCGCCAATTTTACATCAGATGGTGCATTTTACGGGTCTGATAAAGTTAAAAAAGGCATCAAATGCATGACCGAAATTCACTCAACCAAGACAACATGTCTTTTACCCCTTCAAGTTTAACATGACTGGTCATGGATTAGTGCAACCTAGCATGACGGGTAAACCGTCATACTTTCAAAGTCATACTTTCAAAGCAGCCTGAACATGGTAACATACCTACAATGCATAGTGGGGCAGCTATAAGTGTTTTTTTTCTGGGGAATCTTTGAAATCCGCATACAAGCATCAAAATAGGCATGAATACCCCCTGTGGGCTACTTTTTTGGAAAAAAAACTTTAGTCGAGCAAAAATAATGTCAATATCACCGCCATTTTTTCAAGATCACCGCCATTTTGAGTACCCCAGATATTTGTCCTATTTAAATGATCTTGGTGTCAAATGATATATTTTTGCCAATGAGGAATCTGAATTTTTATTTTGCAAGACCGAATATCCAAGATAGCGGCCATTTTTTAAGATGGCTGCCTTTTCCACCATTAAAATATCTTTTTGGAGTAGTTTTGTCACAACTCGCGGCAGTTACAGAATAGGGCTGCATGTGTAGTAGATGTAGTACCTGTGTTTTATGAGTCATCCACATCTTCTGGATGGATTCCTGACACTGGTCCTTGCAATGAAACATGTTCTTGGTGAAATATACAAGCTCTTGGTGATTGATTGAGTATGCTCGACACAGGAGTAATGTCATGGCACGACCAGGGCACCCTGGTGACGTCACTGCTGTGGGACGTCATGGCGTTTAGCATCATCATGGGGTTTAGCATCAGCTAGATGTTGTTAGATGTCCGCGCCTGAATAGACAGGGTATGACCGAGAGCAGAGCCAAAGAAAATGGGACTTTGGTCGTATCCCATATCTGAAGGTGGTGAAAGGATGACCTCGATCGTCCATAAAGATGCCAAAAACTGCACCAGCAAAAACTTGTACATTCCACACTGACTAGAAGAAGTGCTGTATTTTTCAAGAGGAGAATTCTCCTGAGTTTCACTATGACTTCTATACCATGATTGCGACAAACATGCAGTACTTCTCTTCTATGCTCTCGGGTTGTTTTGTTCTGGATCATAGTAGGCTTGACAAAGGCGGAGGAAGCACTAAGGGGGAACAATGCACTAGCACCCGGTAGATGTACCAAGTAACAGGATACAGTTCTCTGTAAAGCGTATCCTGGTGTTAGCAATCCTCTTGTTGATCCAAGTTTTCGAGAAAGCAAACTTCAATCTGTACTGTCAGTCACTGACCGCATTGATACCATTCCTATTTGCCATAAACAATTTAAATTATGCACAATATAGTCCTGTCTTCCACAAAGACAATATGATTTAACAGAAACAACCTCAGATGGCTCAACCGTTCTGAACTGAAATGTTATTGTGGATAAATCGAGCCAACAGTTTTTACCAATAATTATTGACCAGGCACTTGAGCAAGCGAACGCAGTCGGCAAGGCTGATGGTGTGCATGTGGTGTGACTGGAGATCCTGTCGCACTCAGAAAATGATGATGACTGGTCCTGAAGTCAGATGCTTGATCACGCAGTATGATACAGCTTGCATAACAAAATGAGGTACTGGGCATGCCATGCAGCCATCATGAGCACCAAGTCACCAAGGAGCTCAAGGACATTTGAAGAATATGCCACACTTGATGTTCTCTCCACAATACAGACACACTCTGCCAAGCACAAAAGGACGGACATTGAGTTTGACGTATACAGGTCAAATAGTGTGAGAATTGAACTGGCGCATTTCTCTCAGAAACAGTGAGAGAATATGATCATAAATATCAAAAGAAGATTTCACCAGCAACCACATGATCGACCTAGATGTTTTGCCCTCTGTACTGACGAAGAGGCGGACAAGATGATCGTCGTATATATCGATCATGCGACAAAAGGAGGAAGCCCTGAGGGTGTTCTAATGGCAAAAGCTGGTGACACTGACATTATTTGCATAGCAGTCACTCAGTATGAAGTCAGCACTCCGAAAAACTGGTATACATCAGCTGTGAATTGCATGTGGAAAAGCGCAGCACTGGAGATGGATTCCCGTCCACGAACTGTGCATCTACACGGAAGAGCAATAACATTCACGCCTTCACCAATCACGGGATTTCATGTTGTGTCTACCTTCTGCGACAGAGGAAAGAAGATGTGATGCATCTGATGAGATAACTGATGTCTTCCATAAATTAAGTCAGTTCCCATCAACAGTATTTGACGATAACATGGCGATATTATGCAGGTTTGCGTCCGAATGTATGACATGTCCAGCACAGCTAAGGGCGTCGATGATGCAAGACTGGATATGTTTGCAAGGAGCTGTCAACAGACGGGCATCATATGGAGTCGAACAGTAATCCAGCCAGACATAGCGTATTCTGCAGACTGGGTATGGACGAAGAAGACAATATTTGACAGATCTTCTGGGGAGACCATTCCACTATTGCGGAGAGGTGCCAGCAGCTGACTAAATTGTGGCTGCAAATCAGAACGTCATGCATAGGTGATGTAAATGACACCCCTTCGGTCTGACTTGCACCACACTATGCAGTTGCCGGTGTGAGGTTAAGACGCACTGCAAGGGCAACTACATGTGTATTGACGTTAGGGTTGACGTTGGGATCTTGTAATCTGACTGAAACTGTTATTCTCATTACTGCATTACAGTATATTACTTCCAAGTATTTGTATTTCTAAGCATGTCTATGCAGGTTCTGTCTCAGATCGAGACTACATTTCATGCTAACCAACGTGATGTACGTTAAACTCCTTGTCTCATATTGTGTAAAATAAGCTTTTACTGAATTCCGGAGGTCGAAATTCAGATTCTGCATGGTCAAAAATGTATTATTTGATACCAAGATCAATAAAATCGCACAAGCTTGGAGAAACATATCAAGAAAGTAATTTTAATGCTGAAAATGGCCGCCATCTTGAGAAATGACCGCCATCACTTTCTGGAATATTGTTGTGCATAGTTCGAGCAGACAGTTTTCACCGATATGTTTTTTACGCGTTCAGCTTCGGTGATTTTGTGAATAATCGTAGGTAGAAAATAGGTCACGAGCCACATTAAATGCCTTTTCTAACCTTACCAGACACATAAAATGTCCTTGACCTTTGACCTTGACCTCCAATAAATTCTTCTAATGTCATATATGTACTTATGGCTTTTGGTTTGATGGAAATCGACTGAATTATCATAAAATTTGAGCAAATATGCGCGGAGATATACCATTTTTAGATTTGAGTTTAGCGATTGGCGGCCATCTTGGAAATATGCAAATTAAAAAAATGCCACTGGGTGAAATTTAGTACATCCGGTGGAAATGATGACTCTAGCCCCTGCTGAACACAAATCAATAAAAATATAAAGTTCTGTATGAATTTCCAGGTAAGGATAAATTTTGCCAATATTCTGTCTGACTATATTCTAGTTTACAAATCTACACATGCAATATATCATATAAAAGGTAATAGTCAGGCAGCCATCAAGCTATACCCTGCACCGGCTTCTAAAATTTTTTTCGGTGGATTACACACCCTCATGGGATCTATAATGCATATCCGCCGGATATCAAGAGGATATCTTTGAGCGATCTAAGAAAATTGAGCAAATTCAAAATGGCCGCCATTTGGTGGAGTTCAAATTTTAAATTCACACCATTTTCGACAGAATAGGAGCAGCTTCTTGATTTTGGTGTCCCCTATATGGTTTTCAGGTATGCTCGATATAGTGGTGTGATCAGAAATAACTTTGGACATCGCATTGTGGGTAAGATCTAAGATGGCCGCCATTTGTCCAAGGTCAAACAATAAATTGATTTCATTTTCACCACAATAGAGGCAGATTCATATTTTTATGTCTATTATAAGGTGTTAAGGTATGTCCGACACAGTGGTGTTGTCGGAAAAAAATATCTTAGACATTGCATTGTGGGTAAAAAATCTAACGTGCCCGCCATTTGCTCAAGGTCAAGCAATAAATTCATATCATTTTCGACATAATAGAGGCAGATTCGTGTTTTCGGTGTTTATTATGAGGTTTTCGGGTATGCCGTACATAGTGGTGTTGTCAGAAAATATTTTAGACATTGCATTGTGGGTAAAACATTCAAGATGGCCGCCATTGTTCAAGATCAAGCAATAAATGTATATTACTTTCGACAGAATAGAGAAAGTCTCGTGTTTTTGGTGTCTATCATGGGGTTTTCAGGAGTGCCGTACATAATGGTGTTGTCAGAAGATATTTTAGATATTGCATTGTGGGTGAAAAATCTAAGATGGCCGCCATTTGTTCAAGGTGAAGCAATAAATTAATATCAGTTTCGCAATAATAGAGGCAGATTCGTGTTTTCGGTGTCTATCATGGGGTTTTCACGTATGCCGTACATAGTGGTGTTGTCAGAAAATATGTTTGACATTGCATCATGTGAAAAACATCCAAGATTGCCGCCATTTTTCAAGGTCAAGCAATAAATTCATATAATTTTCGACATAATATAGGCAGATTCATGTTTTTGGTATCTATCATGGGGTTTTCAGGTATGCTGTACATAGTGGTGTTGTCAGAAAATATTTTAGACATTCCATTGTGGGTAAAAAATCCAAGATTGATGCTATATGTTAAAGGTCGATCAATTAATAAACATCATATTTGATAGCATAGAAACAGAACAGTGATTTTGGTGTCGATCATGATGTTTTATGGTATTCCCGGCTTAATAATAATAAATAATAATAATAATAATAGAACACTTATAAAGCGCCTAAATCCGTCTTAGGGACGTTCATGGGCGCGTGACAGTTTGCTAAATTATACCAGATGTATCTTATGATAAATCTATTAAAGTTAGCTAAAACGATTTTATATACAAAATAGGTAATTATCATTTTAAAATAATGTTATGAACATTCTATTGTCTCTGAGGATATGCCTCGCTAAATAGGTGTGTTTTAAGTTTTGTTTTAAAAGATGTTAATGTTTGTTCGCCAGTGATGTAATCTAGCAGGTCATTCCACAATAAAAGAGCAGCAACAGAGAAAGCACGGCTTCCATAAGTGTCCAATCTAGGCTGAACCACAGACAATAAGGTCTTGGATGACGAGCGCAGTATCCGTGATGGAGTATGGATATGCAATAAATCTGAAAGATATTGCGGAGCAGTGTCATGCATAGCGCGAAAAGTCAATACATTTATTTTGAAAATAATCCTTTTTTCTATAGGCAGCCAGTGCAGATTTCGCAGCACTGGTGTGATAGAGTCAAATTTGCAAGTGCGTGTGATCAGTCTAGCGGCAGAATTCTGGATTTTTTGAAGATGACTGATGGTAGATGTTGGCAAACCATAGAGAAGAGAATTCCCATTGTCAAGTCTAGAGGTTATGCAAGCATGTACCAGCTGCTTGGCGGCATCCTCCGTGATGTATTTTCGGATGTCACTGATTCGTTTCAGATGCTGGAACCATGAACGCCTGATATTATTGATGTGTTCTTCAAAGTTCATGGTTGATCAAACACTATTCCCAAATTTCTCGCTCTTGTGCTTGATGGAACGTTGTCATTTCCGATGTTATTGTGTGTGGTAGTGATAGTTTTACGAAAATATGGTGAGGCAATAAGCAAAAATTCAATTTTCCATCGTTTAGTTGCAATTTATTTATCAACATCCATATTTTTATTTCAGCAATGCAAGATTGAACAAATTTTATGGCAATTTCTTCACTGATGTTATCTGATGTCCTAAAGGTAATGTAAATCAGTGCATCATCTGCATATAGATGAATTTCCAGACTGTATTTACGGGCAATGTCAGCAATAGGCAGTTTATAATTTGTAAATAATTTTGGACCAATTACCGAGCCTTGTGGAACACCATACAATACATCAACAGGAGATGACAATGTCTCATTTAAAACAACCGACTACTTTCTTCCTTTAAGATTTGATTCGAACCATTTCAGGGCAACGTCGTCCACACCAAGTCTCTTGCTTAATCGCGACAACATGATGTTGTGATCAATGGTATCAAATGCAGCGCTGAGATCAAGCAATACCAGCGCCACGGCCTTCTGTTCATCCACAGCCCTCAGGATGTTATAATGCACATGCAATAGTGCTGTCTCAGTACTATGCCCCGGCCTATAGGCAGATTGCATGGGCTCTGCGCAATTGTTCTCATTCATATGAGTAGATAGGCGTGATGCCACAACTCGTTCAATGATTTTTGATAGGTATGTCAGGTTGGATATAGAAATTTTTCAGTAAATTGCGATCCAAAGCCGACTTTTTAAGCAAGGTTTTAATCATTGCATGTTTCATCTCATCCGGAAAAACACCAGAATCGAGAGACCTATTTACAATATCAGTGTTGTTAGGCTCCTTTAGCAGCCATGTTGGGACCGGATCAGACGATTTTGATGCAGACTTCCCGATAATTTTCCGAATTTCGCTAATGTTTGCTGGTGTGAGAGAAGTCATGGGGGCACTGGTGTCTTTCTCGACATGTTTAGATCGTTTTTCTGTTGATTTAGGGGAATTTAAATCCAGATTTTTACGAATTTTAGAAATTTTGTCCACAAAGTACTCACTGAATTTGTCAGCAAGATCAATATCATAGTCACAATCTGGTAGTTCTGTCTTTTTCTTTCGATGGAGGAGCTCATCCACAACCTTGAACAGTTGCTGATCCTTTCCACATGACGTGATCTTGTCCGAGTATAAATCAACCTTTGCCTGGTATATGAGCTGGCTAATCAGGTTTCGCTGGAAGACATACATATCACGATGTATAGTGAGACCTGTACGTCTCCAGCGTCTCTCACACTGGCGTCCCTTTCTTTTTTCCTCTCTAATTGCATCATTGTACCATGGCACCGGGTCTTTCACTGTCACGGATTTTTTTTGGAGAGGGGCGTGTTTGTCAATATTGTTTTTTAGCATGGTGCCTCAAAAGCTCATCTAGATATTTTTTGAGTTGAACAATCAGAAGAATCAGATCATGATTGAAGGCTGCGGAGTCAATGACCTTCAATTTTCGAGAAAACAGTTCTTTTTTGCATGTGTGTGGCCTTGAAAAGTCTATCACAGCCTAACTACAGGGTTGTCCGTCAGAAGCGAGCCAACATCCACAGAGTGCAGCACTTCAGAGTGCAGTTCGTCCTGTCGTGTCGTCACTAAATCTAAGATATTGCAACTATTGTGGGTAGGCTGATGGACATGTTGGAATAGATTGTGTGCATCTAACAAGGCTTTGAATTGTTTAAAGTCAATATTATCCGTTTCTCCCCAATGGAAATTGAAATCTCCAACTATTGTCATCTTTGCACGGGTGAGAACGTACGTGTCAAGAAATGCAGAAAATTCAAAACCATTGCCTTTGTCAGCTTATTTTTGTTAGATGGGGGTGGCCTGTAAATGGCTAGAAGTCGGATGCAAGTAGAGCCTGATGTAAGTGTGGCTTCAATACTCTCAAATGATTTGGCCTGATCAGTCTTTTTTACTGCAACAGTAATTCCGGATCTGTGCAATATTGCCTCGGCGGCCTCTGCGGGGTGTGTGTACGAATTTGTAGCCATTTGGTGTCGTGCTTGATATCGAAACGACATCTCTATCGTTGTTTTTCAGCCATATCTCCGTTAGGGCGATGACATCAAGTTTAGATTTGGAAATATCACGAATTTGGTCCGACTTATTGCACATGCTTCTACAATTAATGAGACCTATGTCACAAGTAGTTTTTCTGGGCACAGACGAAATATTTTATGTAGTAATGCCATGCTGCGTGTCACTATTTGGGATGGTATTTTTTCGGTCTGTTATAACCACAGGGATAGGCTTACGCCCCCCTCTACAGCCTCTATGTACACGTGCAACCCTAGCAATGCCCACTTGCCTGAGTGCATCAAACAACCCATTGGGAAGTGCTCGAACTGACTCACCAGTGTTGACAGATTTAAGTTCCTCAGCTGTGTACCGTATCACGCGGGATGGTTCAGAAACACGTTGATCCATGGCTGATGACTGCAGCAGCAAGCTACTAGGCCTATACAGCAGCGCCGTACACAGTAAGCATGGTATAATGTATCCAACATTTGCAACAAACGTATTCATTTGATAATCCAAAGTCATTGTAAAATTTCGTCTGTCTGACACGAACAACTTGTTCTTGAGATTTTCATCAGTACTAATCGATCATACTAGTTGAAACTGCTTCTCAAATAATCCTAGAAACTAGTAGAGCTGACGTTGGGGGCTGCCACAAACGGCGCACGCCCTACTCCAAAATGAAAATGGTGTGGTCAGGAAGTACGTTAAACATTGCAGTGTGGATCAAAAAGCCAATATGGCCGCCCTGTGTTCAAGATCAAACGTTAAAGAATCATTCAGCTTCAAAACGCGCATGTCTGGGACGGTCAAGTGTAGGCCAACAGTAGCCTATTGAGTACAGATTGACGGCATTAATATAGCCACTGAACTGATTACAAGATACTACTTAAACGAGACATTGATCCAATGCTGTTTTAATGTTAGGCCAACGTCTGCGACGCTGGCCCAACATTGAACCAACATTAGATAAATGTACAATGTTTGAGAGAAAGTCGTCCTGCCCAACAAACGCAAGACATTTGTATGACATTTATGCAATGTCGGCCCAACGTCTTCGATGTTGGTCCAACATTGCATAAAGTCATACAAATGTTTTGTGTTTACTGGGTGACAATACAAACTTGGGGGTCAAGCAGTTTCCAAATCCCCGCAGTAATACAGTCAGTTTGTTTGCAAGTAGGCGACCAAGTAGGGGCAAAAGACAAGGGCTTTGAATTATTACCTCATAGATGTCGCTCAAGTATATATGAACTTGCTGTGATTTGAGAACTTGCTCTTAATGAGGCCTTGGGTATGAAACGCATATTTAGTATTATTATGGAATAGGGCCTTGGCTTACCCACGGGCACTATTGCCTTCTGGGGGACCCTTGTCCCGCGAATTTTGACAGTTGACTACACCTTTAATCAGATATAAATTTCGATTGAATATAATCAAGTTCATGTTTTATATGTCTAGCATAGGGTTTTCATATACGCCTGATCAAGTGCCATTTTTAGAAATAATTCCCGACACTTTTTACATACCGAAAAAAACAGACGTCAGTCATCCCGGTAACAAAATGGCTGCTAGAGGGTCATGGGAGGGCAATAAATGTATTGAACTTTGAGCTGAGATACATCGATGATTGTGGTGTCTACCATAGAGATTTTAGTTGCTTCGAACATTGTCAAGTGGCGTTGTCATAAAAAATTTCAGACGCTATGACTGATGCCTATAGAAGGACAGCTATGACTATAAATGGGCCATGATGTCCCCGATGATGGCTATGGAGAAACAGCTAGCAATGTGTCATGAACAGGGCGGGGGCCCTGGTGCAGTGGTTAAAGCTGCCTGCGTGGAAAATATATTCCTTAGAAAATCGGCGATCGCGGGTTCGTCCCCTCGCCGGCATTCAAGTTTCAAAAAAACAAATTGTTACTTTCTCGCTCACTTGTAAAGATTTAATATTGTGGGGAGCCCATGTGACCGAGAGATAGCGTGCTCGGCCTCAGACCATCAGGGCTCGACTTTCAAATGCGGTGTCTGAACAAGCTAGAAAATGTTTATGGTTGTTGCCAGATTTCTCATGAAATGATGGGCTCCTTAAATTAGGGCTAATTTCAAATGAAGTACTCGCCTTCTCGATCGCTACTTTATTTGGTAGCGAACAAAAATAAAATGTTGTAGATATTTGCACATATAATGATATGAATGAAGACAGTAATACTGATAATTCTACAGATAAAAATACAGTATACTTTGAATGGGATACTCATAAATAGCACAACCAACTGCATTGCCTTCTCCAGATATATAATATACAATCAACCATTTCACGGGAGTATTTAAACCCCTTTGACTGCTTCATTTGGACAATATCAGTATGGAAAGAACCCTAAACAGCAACAAACCATTATGGGTTTCATATATGCCATATGACGTTACAATGATGTAAGAAGGTATAGTGAGATAGAGATGGAGTCCCTGTCCCAAGCACATTCATTCCGAATGCATACACGTATGGAGCTATAGATAATGGAGACTTTATTGATCGTTCCCATATCTCAAGTACTGAATCTGGTTTACCATGGTTTACCATGCAAGTGCTTTATCAGGAAATAATATTCGCACATGAATCAAAACGTAGAGTTCTAAAATGAACTTAAGCAAAAGCACAGCAACACTACCATGGGAACTACCGTGCCAAGATTTGACATATCATGTCAAACCACCGATGAAACCAAGCCTCCCACCAAAGTCATAGAAGAAAGATCTTCACAGTCCAATCTTCATAGGAATGCAAAGGAGACCCGCGCAAGGCTTATGACCAGCCGCTTCAGCATTGTTCAATGCAGGCCACATTAAAGTAACATAATCTGCACCTACACATTTGTTTTTTGGAGAAAATGTTGTGTTACATTCAGACTGTACTAGAGTTTATGTTATTCTAGTTGTTAGTTCCTATGTACTTCATTACTGTCAATATTACTTACTAATAACTCGGCTGAATTGATATTTATGAGGTAAGTTATGTGCAATGCAAACGCGATAGAAAAAAAACTGTACATACAATATTCTGATACACAAAACAACTTTATATCAAAAATGGCTTCCTCACACCAAGATGAGCTGAGAAAATGGTATCACTCATTATAGTGGATAGGTTTACGACCTGCCCACTGCATTTTGCAGCACTGAGGTTGCACTTTTATTTGCCTTATAGTCGCCATCTTGGATTTAGCGATCTTTATCATCTCTAATAGTATTTTCTGGTGACGTAGGCCTATCTGAAAGCCATATGATGGACAACAACATCATGCATCTGCTTCATTTCTGTCGCAAGATGATATAAATTTATTGTTTCATCTTCTACAGCTGTCGGCCATGTTTAAGTTTACTGGTCATATCACTAAGTCGGACATACCTGAAAACCCTATTGTAGACAATGTTTCTTCTCTTTTGAACAGAATGTGTGACCCTGGCCATCTTGAAAATTGGCGGATTTTTGGCACTTTAGAAATAGATATGAATTGTCTCTTTGGATAAAACTTTTCTAATGGATCTATAGAACATCTATGCCAAGTGTCATGCTTGCCCTAAAAGTGAGGCTTCGCCCATTTTTGGGCTCTCTGCGTGTGTAAGCCCTACTGTAGTCAAAATTACAATACAAAAACTTACTTGTATTTATTAGAATCAAATTTTGGCTTTTGACCTTGAAAATCATATTTTCGCTTATTTGACCTTAACATTTACGTTTTGACCTTGAGGATGACCCTTGATCATCAAAATAGTACCACAATTTTATCCTTCAGTCAAAAACACACCAAAAAGAGGTTTTACACTTGCTGCTATTTGCATTTGTTAAAATTACCATTTCACAGGGTATTTGTTTGCACGCAAAAACTGTTAAATTTTCCGACCTTACATACAATGTTACGGTAGTCAGCATGACGATCACATGCAGTTTTATTGCTAATCAAGCTAATTTTAATTTGTTGAGTTTTAATGTTCGAAGTATCAACAATAAAAAGAAACGGTTATCAGTATTTCGGTGGTTAAATAAAAAACAAGCAGATATTATATATCTTCAATAAACCTATTCCTCTCAGGGCTGTGAAGACCAACGCCAAAGGAAAAGGGAGAACAAATATATTTTTCACACGGTACAAACCACAGTAGAGTGTCGCTACTCTGCTTCGAAAAGGCTTTGATTGTGAAGTTAAAAGTTCTGAAAGTAGTGATCAAGGTCGCTGGATCTGTATTGATGTTTTACATAATGAAAAAAGATTGTTGCTCATAAATATTTACGCACCAAACACCATTAATAAACAGATATGTTTTTATAACAAGATAAAGAACATAATGTCTGATAAATTAGGTCTCATCAGTATGTTTAGGTAGCGATTTTAATGTGATCTGTAACTCTGAACCTGATAAAAGGGGAGGGTTAAAAGAAACACGCACTAGAGTTATTAATATCATGGAAGATATCAAAACTCAGTATAATTTATGTGACGTATGGAGATTAAAACATCCACAGATACAACAACGCAGATATACTTGGAAGGAATACCGGTCAACTCGTACCCATGTCAGCTCGTACCCATGTCAACTCGTACCCATGTCAACTCGTACCCATGTCAGCTCGTACCACCAATAGATGTCAACTCGTACCACAAATGATGTCAGCTCGTACCACCATCATAAACATATCGCAGTAAATAATTGCTTCATACATTATCATGAATTATAATATTTTTGCAACATCATTTATTCTCAGACGAAACATAAATTTGTGTACAGGTCCTCATACGACAATTAATGAATCCAAAGCAATTTTGAGATATATATGTTATGTTTTTAGGTGACATTTCATAAACTACAGGCATGGAGGGGTCAAAGGGAGTAGCGCCCCAATTAGTGACAATGCCGTTATGCTTATGCCTACATACAACGTTACGTAATGTTAAATAGGCAGACGGGGGGGGGGACGGGTGGTGACAATTACTACGATAAGCATACCAGATTGATCAATCACAAGTGAGAAAATAACGGCTTAAGCAATGGTTCATTTTCAATTCATTGCAATTAGCGACAACACCTGTACAATTTGTAGTGAAGGGATTGACCGCTGACACCCCACAGCTAAGCTACAGTCAAACGGTCTATTAACAAGATCATAGAAGCGTTTCAATTTCAGTTTCTCAATGATCCTACAGACAAGCTGGTGAAAAATTAAAACGGACATAAAGTGACAAGGATAAAAAGTTGATTTACAGTATATAGGCCTACCTTTTGAAGATTTGAAGTGACACATTAGAACCAAATAGTTTGCTCAAGGGAAATTAGCTCCACATAATTAGTACAGTTGAAATCTAATTTTGAATCCACAATCATAGTTAAAATTTGTTACTTTGTCATTCCGTCAAAACGTGTTGACTTTGAACTTATGTTACTTTGAACAAGTGTTACTTTGTAGCCCCGTCAACACGTGTTGACTTTGAACATAATACAATAATTGGTCAATAAAATATTGTAACAAAATCATTGCTTGATAAAATATTAAAAGTTCGTATCAATTCATAAACATATCGGTGCATTAAACACAAATAATTCTCACGTGATTTTGGTTACATTATTCTGTTTGTGATACTTGGTGACCCTATAACTGAATAAATAGGGAACATTATGTAAAACCCTGTCCATGTACAGGGCGGGCCCTGGTGCAATGGAAAGCTGGAGATCGCAGGTTCGAACCCCTCTCTGGCCTTCAAGCTTCAAAGAAACAAAAATGATTCAATATAGACTATTTGTGCACAAAGGTAACAGACATTCAGACAGTTTTTTTATTGACATAAAGAAAAATCTTATTTGTCATAAAAATGATAGAATATATGTACAGGTATATATAAAAGATGGTTAATTTGATAAAATCACACGACAGTTTACTTGGTATTACATCCAGAATTAAAATCATGTGAAATGGCATAGCCATAATTCATTTCATGTTTTTGTCTAAGCTACACGTCATAAAATGACATCAATTTCTTGTAGGTATATGTTATCATTTGTATGATGATATCATTAGATTTGCTTTAATGGCAAGCTGAACATGCCCTAACACATGTAATACATAAATAACATAATCTAAACGGGCTCTTATGCATAACCTACTTTCATTATCCTCCGGAATTAATTTTGGTACGAGCTGACATCTAATGATGGTACAAGTTGACATCTATTAGTGGTACGAGTTGACATGGGTACGAGTTCACATCTGTTGTGTGATAAAAGATGTCAACTCGTACCATTATCTGATACCTGCCTTGTTGGGTACGAGTTGACATCACTTGTGGTACGAGTAGACATCCCTTGTGGTACGAGTTGACATCTTTTGGTGGTACGAGCTGACATGGGTATGAGTTGACATGGGTACGAGTTGACATGAGGCGAGTTGACATGGGTACGAGTTGACTGTCACCCCTTGGGAGCGCTCTAATCCATTTATTTAATGTCGTTTAGACTACTGGCTAATCACTGAAGAAAATTTGGATCATATTAAAAATACTGAAATTATCCCTAGTATTAAATCTGATCCCTGTGCGGTGACACTAGAGTTTCCGGAAGTAGAGACAAGAGTGAGGGGGTGAAGGCTATTGGAAAATTAATTCATCCATCCTTGATGAAGAAGAATACATAAAACAGCTTCAGGCGAATTATATAAAATGGTTAGAAGAATTTAAAAATATTGAGGATCCTAGAATGATATGGGAACTCTTCAAATACAAAATTAGGCTAATTTCAATGCGTTATTTCAAAAACAGAGCTAATGTACAGAAAGATAAAGAAAATAAATTAGAAAAAGAAAGACTTAGATTACATAAACAATTAGATCAAGAAACAGATAATCATGTGCGGCTAATTATAGAAAGAGAAATATATCAAGTTAATGAGAAACTAAAAGAGGTGGATAAAGTGAAAATAGATGGTGCGATTTTTCGCTCAAAATGCCAGTGGTTTGAAAACGGAGAAAAAAACAAATTTCTACTTGTCATTAGAAAAAAACAATCTTAAAAAAAATATGATTAAATTGCAAAAAGATGATGGCACGATAACTACAGACCCCAAAGAAATTTTAAACATGTAAAGTACATTTTATAGTAATTTATATACATGTAAATAATAATAATAAAAAAAACTCGTTTTCTAGATAAGGTAAATCTACCTAAAGTGGACTAATACATTTTTGCAGGCTATGGCGATATAATCACTATCGAAAAATGTTATGAGACATTAAAAACTTTCAAAAATAATAAGAAAAGTCCAGGGAACGACGGACTGACTATAGAATTTTACGGAAAATGTTGGCCCCTATTTGGCACAATGGTCGTTAACTCATTTAATTATTCTTATCATTTTGGACAATTGTCCACATCTCAAAGACAAGCAAAAATTACACTAATTGACAAAAAGAAAGACCGTATTTTTCTGAAAAACTGGCGTCCTATATCCCTCTTAAACGTCGATTATAAATTGTTTTCTAAAACACTTTCAAATAGATTGACACCAATATTATCGACCATTATACATCCAAATCAAACAGGATTTATGAAGGGAAGAAATATTGCTGAGAATATTCGAATTTTATATGATAGTATTTATTGTACAAAGAAAGCCAAGCAACATGGTATTCTATTAGCTTTGGATTTTGAAAAAGCATTTGACTTTTTAGAATGGAATTTTATCTTTTGTATATTAGAGAAGCTCAATTTTGATAAGAAGTTTATAAAATGGATTAGATTATTATATAATGATACATGCAGCTGTACTATTAATAATGGAACATCTTCAGATTATTTCTCTCTTACAATAGGTGTAAGACAAGGTGACCCAATATCTCCATATCTTTTTATTTTATCACTGGAAGCTTTAGCGCAGATGAAAGAGACGAAAGCCATATAAAGGGATTAGAAATGCCAATTGGAGTTGTGTCACTGCTCATATACGCAGACGGTGTCACGGGACTAGTGGCAGATGTAGAGTCTGCTAAGCTATTTTTCACCATTGTTAAATTTTTTGGACAATACTCAGGATTAGTGCTGAATATGAGTAAAACAGAGGCACTTTGGATAGGTAGGAGAAAATCCAAGCTGTGAATTAAACTCCATTGGTGTATCATGCCATAAGCAAGCCATTAAAATATTAGGAGTGTTTATATCAAATGACATGGATTTGGCTATTGATTTGAATCTTAAAGAACGAAATAATACAACTAGATGAGTGATTAACAATTGGAAAAGAAGGAATTTAACTCTAATCTGTAAAATTGTGGTACTAAAAACCTTTATAATCTCGCAGTTTCAATATGTTCTATCAGCAATACATATACCTGAAAAATATATCAAGGAAATTAATGACATGATGTTCTCTTTTTCATGGAATGGGAAAAAAGTTAAAATTAAGAAATCTATACTGTGCCAGCCAAGGTCAAACGGGGGTTTGAGTGCACCTGATTTAAAACTTATAATGCTTGCATCAAGACTCCGCTGGCTGAAACATTATTGTAATTTAGAGCCCAGTTTATGGAAAAAACTTTTCAAATTAAATTTAAGTGAGTTAGGTGTTGACTTTGCTGTATTACTCCACTGTAATTTTGCAGACTAAAAAGTTGATATCACTAAGCTACAACCTTTTTACCAGGACCTTGTTACAGCGTGGATAAGTGTCGACGGTGCAGATAAAAATAGTGAACAGTGTATTTGGTACAATAAAAATATAACAATTTCAACTATCAATGTTATGAGCCCAGGATTTTTTAAGAGTGGGTTGCGTTTCTGTTCCGATCTTTTTATGGAAAACGGTGATTTGATTCCTTTTAAAATTTGGCAAGAAAGAGGCACAAAGCCAAGAGAGTGTTTTATATGGCATGCGTTGGTCAATAAAATATCAGTATTAAAAAAAAGATGGAATGGAACCGCAAATCAACTCTGAATGATAACGTATTCACCTTTATAGATTTATGTATAAATGAAGGTACTTCTACCATGATGTTTTTATATTCAACAACAAAAAATGTATATCAATGTTTGGTTTCGTGTATGTATAATCTTGGAGAAGTAACACCGAAAATTTTTAACTCCTTGTCTATAAAATCCAATTCACCAAAGGAAGTGATTCTACGCCACTTTACTGTTTTAAAGGATACAAAATTACAAGAATTTCAATTCAAATTATTATACGATATATTGATTACGAATTATTGGTTGAAGCGATTTTAGCTCTCAGAGACCGATGCCTGTACATTTTGTGGAATTGAATGTGAATCATTATTACATCTATTTTGGAGCTGCCGTTGCGCAACTGATTTTCGGAGTGAAGTTGAGAAGTAAATGAAATGAATCGGGCTTTAGGTCACCTTTGTGCACATAAAGGCTAAACTGGGCCAGGAGAACCTCCTGAGGATGGTGAGATAATTGAGATGACACTGTACTCCAGATACAGGATTCGAAATTTGAGCCCTGGCTGTCTGAGGCCGAGCACGCTACCTCTCGTTCACGGAGGCTCCCCACAATACTGACTTTCACACGTGGATGGGGAAGAAACATTTTTCGTTTCTTTCAAACCGCCGAGACCGGGAACCGAACCCCGAACTCTGGCGTGAAAGGCAGCGGTGCTAACCACTACCCTAGGGCCCCCGCCCAAGTTGAGAAGTGGTGGTTCACGAGAACGGGGGACATTATGAGCTCAGGAAAAGATTGTATATTTGTTGGTATTTCTAATTTTACAGATCTTCAAAATCATATTTTAATATTAGCTAAATACTGTATGTATGCAGCAAGGTGCAACAATTGCATGCCATCTGTTCAACTCTTTGTAGCGAAAGTGTATAATACACTAAACGTTGTGTTGAAGAAAATATTTCCAGAGAAAATAACACCATAAATACATTTATTGATAAATGGAAAAGCCTGATTTAGATTTAAATTGTAATAAATGTTAGTGGTATTGTAAAGTTGTATGTGTCATGACGTATGTATAGATTGTGTATGTTGAATGTTTGATCGGAATAAAAAAAAACAATTAAAAAAAAAACATTTCACAGTTTTGACCTTAGAATCGATCTTTTTACCTTGAAGATGACCTTGAATCAGCAAAACCAAAAAGAGTTATCATATTTGTTCCTAATTATGTTTGTTAAAAATGACCTTTTCCAACAAATTGACCTTGAAATTGACCTTTTGACCTTGAAGATGAACTTGAATCATAAAAATAATACAAAAATGTTTTTTTCAGACAAAATTAGATAAATAGTGGTATTACACTTGTTTGTAATTCTACCTAAAAATATATATATTTGACCTAGAAATTTTAACTTTGACCTTGGATTTTGTCATTTTTCTCAAAACGCTCAAGGATATTCTCTTGATATCCGGCGAATATGCTTCATAGAACACCTGATGAGTTATAATCCAGCAAAAAGAAAACTTTAACAGCCGATGCAGGGTTAGGCAAAAAAAACAGCTTTGGCTGCCTGAATATAATTAAATTTCCGTTCTAATGATGTATGTACGCACAATAGTGCGTACTGCCACGTAACATACATATACAGATACAGATGTATGTTTCGCTGTCGATTTTGATTATTTTGAGATACAAAACATGTTTCAACGTATTTCTAGACAAAACCCTTTAAGCCTGTATCATGCAATACATCATTAGAACGGGAATTTAATTACCTTTCACATGGTATATTGCATGTCTAGATTTGTAAACTAGAATAGCAACGACAGACGTTTGCGTAACTTTGCTCCCTAATTTTAGACAGGTTTGGGGGTACCCCCTAAGAAGGGGTCCAAATATAAAGTTCGTCCTTTTGCTGTTGACATCTCATTTCATGTTTTAGACATATCAAGGTTTAAAAACATTTTGGTGTGAGTGAGTTGTGAGGGAGGGTGGGGGTGGACGTAAGGTGGTTCTGCCCATGGCCTACTAAATATGTAGCCCTGAATAGGCTATAGGGCATTCTAGCGTCACCCGTAGCACTGCTTATGGGAAGCTATTCGTGTTTCGAAATGCGACGGTTCAGCCTGATATAGTAGGCTTATACATATATAGTAATATCAGGCTGAGCAGCACCATATCGCAGCAAGAATAGCAGCGCTACAGGTGCCAGTGGTTCTACCATAGAACCAGCGGATTTCGTGGTCTTGTCTGCGGTGGTAAACTGTTTCTTTTTCCTGGCTGGAGGAATTTCTAGAGCACACTCCCGAAAGTCATTGGCTCGGAAGGCATTGCGGACATGTGACAGTTCGGCGTTGCGATCCTCAGCAGTGGTGTCATATAGCTGGGATCAGGAGCGGTGACGTGGTACAATGCGCGCGGAGATCGGCAGATGTATTTATCTATAACTATAAGATGTGGACACTAATTGGCCCCATGACACCCCACTTATATAACATATACCACTATGATCAGCGTTATTCAAATCACAATATGTGTAGCCTACACTCTTAGCAGCTAAATGACGATGTAATATCCTTTTTGAAAGCAATTTTCATCAAATTTGATGTGATACCTCAAAGTTTTCAGTCGACAGCCCAAGTGATTTAATTTTATTTCTTAATAAACTGACTAATAACGCTTAGGTATCACATACCACATTTAATAGCTCTCTCGCAGGGAATCATGCTGAAACTGTTTTTACACAAACAAATGAATGGGATGACCTTAACGAAATACCAATACCAAACCACCGGGAAATATTGTATATGATAGCACAACAATATGACACGATTATGACACATAATCACGCTAAGGATTTGTGCGCCTCTGAGCTCGGTCCGCTGAGGATATGGGCGCTATAGAAGTTTTATTGATTGATTGATTGATTGATTGATTGATTGACTGATTGACTGATTGACTGATTGACTGATTGATTGCTTGATTGATTGATTGATTGATTGATTGATTGATTGATTGATTGATTGATTGATTGATTGATTGATTGATTGATTGATTGATTGATTGATTGATTGATTGATTGATTGATTGATTGATTGATTGATTGATTGATTGATTGACACAAGGTTAAAATACTCTTGTTTAAAGAAACATAAATACCACTATATGTGCGCTTTTAGACATATAAGCCTATTTACATCTGTAATACTTACTCGTCTTCAACTTTTACGGGTTCAGCCCGATTCTGTATCTACAAATACAAATCAAGAAACGCTAAAAACCTTACCCACCAGACCTTCAATTACCAAGGCTACCCGTATCTTCCATTAAAAACTGTCAATATAGGCTCAGCTTTTCAAGAAATTGAATAAGTGGTCTCTAAGATCACATCCCATACTTTATTTTAATAAACTTATGCAGAAATCCCGAAATACGTGAAACATTCATTTGAACGAACAGTAATTTAAACGATTCGTTTAACACTGCTTAATCAACTAGAAAGAGTTGTTCGGAAACAAACACGAAAGCAGCCCTTCGTTATTGCCAGTCGGCCATTTTAAATTTGATGTAGATCAGCAAATTTTCTGGAGGTTTATTTTATATTACTGCTTTAGCCATTATGCAAGATTTCTGAGAAAAAAACAATTAAAAACGACCGCCAGTCGGCCATTTTGAATTTTATTTAAGCGAAATTTTTCATGGTGGTCTTGTGTGATTCTTTACATTTTGTTCTATATGCATGATGCAGCTATATTGCTTTGTTTTTGACTGGGCACAAAATTACTCAAATTCATAATGGACGCTAAACGGCCATTTTAAAATCGTTTGCTCCCAAAACTTAATCAGGTCATCGGTTGACATTGCTGTGCATATTTGCCAAATAAAATGATTATATAGGAATTAAAATGTCACGAAAAATTCCCCGTTGGTATGTGATGGCTATGTGAAGTATGATGAAGCAGAAGTTGATATATCAGCTATCATGCAAGATTTTCGAGATGACGAGAAGCAAATGGCCGACTGACCGATTTTATGTGTGCGAAATTTGTCATGAGTTATCCTTGTGTAAGACCTTAGATTTTGTTTTATATTCATGGTCCAGCTATTTTGCATTTTTTTTAGTTACGTATATATCCTAAAATTACTCAAATTGAAAATGGAAGCGGCCATTTTGACGTTGTTTTCTCACAAAGTTAATCAGGTCATTGGCTGACATAGCTCAGCATATTTACCAAATTCAAAGAAGATCTGATGGAAACTTTTTCCTGAAACGCGCTAACGAGCATTTCTTCGTTAGTGGCCGTAGTAAATCAAGGGTTGATGATATGGGGATCAAAATGTCAACAAAACAATTGCCCAGTGGTATGTGATTGCTGTGTGAAGTATGAGGGAGCAGAAGATTAGTAGCAATTTTGAAAATAAATAGCTGCGGCGGCGGCGGAGGCGGACCGTTTGGATTATAGTAAGCAGCACGCCTCGGCGAGGGCTGCTTAATTACTGTCCACTTGCTTGGGGCTAAACAAAACATTTATATAAACTACAAAAACGGGCCATTAGAATTATTGATTAAAGTCCTATGTTTTCACATACGACTCACCTATTTAAGAATTTGAAAAGAAATCATGACATTTAAATCAGCTTACATTTTATAAATAAAAATCAATTACCAAACTACTTTGACTCCTATAATATGTCCATAAACTGTAATTATCACAGCTACAACACTCGCCATCATCTGAATCTCCCAACTCTTAGACCCAAACGGGAGTTCTGTAAAAAGTGTCTTTATTCTCATTTGCCTAGACTTGTCAACACTACATCGAAATTTGTCAAGATGCATTCTCTCCGGAAACGTCATATTTTGTTTTATAGTAATGGTCTAGCTATCTAGCACGGCTTACCTGATATCAGGCATATCGAGGTAAATAATGCCAATTGAAGGCCATTTTGAATTCAATAGAGTTAAACATTTCTATGGTGTATCTCCCCCCCGAAAACTCAAATTTTGTTTTATTGTAATGGTTTAGGCATCTAGCACGGTTTACAAAATATAGGTCATTTTGAATTTCATCAAGTCGAAATTGTTCAAGATGCATCCTCTCCTGAAATCGCACATTTTGGTTTATAGTAATGGTTTAGCTATCTACCACGGTTTACCAAATATCAGTCCTGTCGAGGTAAATAATGGCCGATAGTCGGCCATTTTGAATTTGATCGAGTTAAAATTTTTCAAGATGCATTCGCTCCTGAAACCTTACAATTTGTTTTATAGAAATGGTGTAGCTATCCTGAGCGGTTTTATTGATATTCCGCAAAATACTTCATTCGAATTTACCGATGTTATAAATTCGGTCAAAGTGCTGGGACGGTTAACGTCATCGGCCCAGTAGTTTTCGAGATCTGCTCCGGAAACGAAGTTTGTATCAAAACGTCTAAATAGGTCAGAGTACTGAACTAAAATGAGGTCAAAGTTAATATACCCCAAAAGCCACAACTAAACCTCCTAGAGGTGATGCGTGTAAAATTTGAAGACAATCGGACTAGTATATCCTGAGATATGCTCCGGAAACATAATGTTCACAAACGGCCCAACGCCGTAACATCATTTTCTCCCATGCGACCTTGCGTATTGAATTCAGATTGACAATATTTTAACATGTCCATTATCTACCTGGTAACCCACATACTAAAATATTTTATCCTAGCTTATTTTTTTACAAAGTTATAGGCAAAAGAAGAGGTAAAAACTAGGACGGAGCGCAGTCCATAGCTCTCTCCGCCTCACCTACTGTGACGGCGGAGCTAATAAAATATTGGTTGCGAGCATGAAGTGCTTTATAACTTCATTAAAGCTTTGTGTGCGCATCGCATACGTTATTTCTCTCACCCCTACCCCAGGGATCCGTACAAGCCAGTATATACTACGGCTTAAATTACACTGGGACAACTCGTGGTTCAGCATGTTCAGTTATGCAGTATTCGTTAGACATCTGGTATGCCATATGGAGCTGTATTCGGGTCAAAACTGTCAGGAAGTCATTCGACGCAAACTCTCGTTCTGATTTAATGACATACGTCTTAATTGACGCATTTGTAATGTTGGCATTGTTGCTTATCTCATCTTAACCGACACACTTGTGGTCTTCTTTAGTTGCATAAGTTAATTGAGCCGTAATCTCATTTTAATTGACATGCCTGCAGTCTTCTTTACGGCTATGCAAGTTAATTGAACGCGTCCCGTTCTTCTTGACTGTCTGACGTTCAACTGTGATTTGATTTGATTACCCGACCAATTTTATAGCTTTATATAATTTTTATAGTATCTATAATGGTTAAAAAGATGTAGGCCCTACAATTTTGAATTTTTTCAAGTTTTTCTGAAAAAGTGAGAAAAAAACATGAATTTATAGAGACGTCAGATATTTTATTTTACATGCTCTAAAAAGTGTTGACCTGTTTCTTGTATGAGTTGATACCAACACCACAAACAAAATTCTATAAAAATTGGCCCATTATAGCCTATAGATAGATAATTGCTGAATTAGAAGATCACCTACGATACCGGGTAATGCGCTACGCCGCTAGACTACAAAAAAGGCTAAATAATGTGGTTCCAGTAGCCAAGTAGATCTACCGGTGGGCCCTATAGTTTTTATTGTATTTAGCTTTAAGCCACCCAGAGTATTGTACACACATATTCTAGCAGACATTTTTCGGAGGTAAACTTTATAGTATAAAATAACGGAAAAAAGATACTGTGATGCAGGTTGTGGTGGTGGGCGAAAATAGATATTAGTCTAATTAAGCTTGAGAGATGCACTACTACTATATCTGTTTAGTCTACGTTTAATATATTACGAATAATATTCATTAATGTTATTTATGTCATTTATATTAACCATAACATATATTATACGGCTATCTGATTTAGTGATTATCTCCTGGTTTATACCCAACTGTCGATAATAGGGGATTTTAAATGTTAAAAGTCCATTGAAAGCACGTCATTCAGTGAAAATGGGACGAAATGACAGTGAGGGTGGGTATAATCCATGAGATTGCCTATTTTACAACAATATTAGAAAAAGTGGTCAATGTATGTAATAACTGAAGAATGGCATTAATAAATAAACATTTATATACATCATTTTGTTGTTGAGCATTATTTACCATGTTGACAGACCATAATTCTCCTCCACTCTCCAGATGGCGCTGTTGCCGGCGAGGAACAAGTGTAAACCACGTGTCGAACCCCACAATTAATTTTGGCCAGAATGTGACCTTGGGACAGATCATATTAAGGCCAAGTTATCTCCACGTGTTTTATGTAGAGCTGTAAACACTGCGCTAAATTGGATGCGCGTTCGTTCTTAGTCGGCTAAAACACAGATTACTCAACTAACATGATTCCTCGTCAACAGCAATGCCAATCACAGTTGAACGTTAGACAGTCAAGAAGAACGGGACGCGTTCAATTAACTTGTATAGCCGTAAAGCAGACTGCAGGCATGTCAATTAAAATGAGATTACGGCTCAATTAACTTATGCAACTAAAGAAGTCCACAAGTGTGTCGATTAAAATGAGGTACGCAACATTACAAATGCGTCAATTAAAACGTATGTCATTAAAGAAGAACGAGAGTTGCAAAATTAAAATGAGATAGCTGTTCAATTAACTTATGTAACTGTAAAGAAGACCACAATCGTGTCGGTTAAGATGAGATAAGCAACAATGCCAACATTACAAATACGTCAATTAAAACGTATGTCATTAAATCGGAACGAGAGTTTGCGTCGAATGACTTCCTGACAGTTTTGACCCGAATACAGCTCCATAATGCCATGCACAGAGTTACATAGAAAGCTAGCACTGACCTTTTCAGATTTTGCTATACCTGCGTCCCATTTTGCTGCCATGTTCACCACCTACAATATGAGATTATTTGTCTATTCGTGTTTGCTTATACATTCATTCACTCCCTGAAATGTTCTCATGTTTCCCTTTTTTAATATAAATGTAATGGCATCATGTATTGTCACAATTATAATGTTACGTAATCATGTACGAATCCCCAATGCAAACAAGAACACTACCTTGGCGCATAGCTTGGCCAAATGTTGTGGGAAACTGTCTCAAACATTGGAGCAAAACAGGTGACTGAACTCATTTCCTCACGAGGGGTCATGAAATGAGTCCAATCACCTTGAATCTAAACTGTTTATTCGGTGATTATTTCTGATGAAAATGGTAGGCTACAATAAAGCAAATAGTTTTCGTAAATATTCAGCAAAATATGGAATGTTACAGCTGAGAAGTTAAGAAAAAGAGTGGAATTTGAAATGAAGCGGAAATATTTTTCTTTCTTTCAAAAAAGCATGATTTTCCAGAATATTATGTATTTATTGGTGGCTCGTTTTCAGTTAAATGATTAAATAAAATTATCCTGTGAACTGGTTTAAGACGCTGTTCCATCATTGGGTCGACGCATCGTGTTTGCTGGGTAACCATCTATTCCGCCCTCTCAAAGTCCTATCATTTCAACCTTATAATATGCAATTGTATCATATACCACAGACCACTATAATTATTTTATCAACTGTTTATCACGGCAACACCCTTTAATCAGCATAATTTTCCTGCTGTATTAAACCAAAAAGCCACAATGTGTTGGCTTTACACAGCAGTATCGACCTACCTTGATCTTGTCATCATCGGCTTCCATAAAACCAGCCTCGGCCTGTAAACAAAGCAAAGTAAAATATGAAAATGTACCCTATTTCCAGGAATAGATAAGCACGAAGGTCTACTAATATTCGAACACAAACAAAATTAGTAAAAGCACTGGAATAACCCCGTGCTAAATTGACTAGTCCAAAAATTATAGTTTACACCCTCATCCCGCTAAGTTAATTTATTCAATTTTTCAACCACTTGAGGTTGTGGCTCGCTACCGTCATCAACAATCCCAAGTGGGTGACAATTACCCATAAGACCAAACATGTACAAATCTTGACAAAAAATAGCCATCAATTGATGGCAGGACCCCTCAGCCGTAGGCTCTGTCCATCAATATCAAGAAATAATGAGAAAAAAATGATCCCCACTACCACCATGTCATTTTTTTAATGGCTGCGGCAGCCTTTTTGTTTTCAATGGATTCATTCCAAAATGTAATCAGATCATCAGAAATACCTAGAGAACAACCATACTAAATTTGAATCCAATCCAACCGACGGTTTATAAGTTATCGTACCCACAAGCTATTTAGGCAGCCATTTTTTTAATGGCTGCGGCAGCCATTTTGTTTTTATTGGATTCATTCCAAAAGCTAATCAGATCATAAGAAATACCTAGAGAACAACTATACCAAATTTGAATGCAATCCAACCAGAGGTTCATAAGTTATCGTGCCCACAAGATTTTTAGACGGCCATCTTGGAAAATGGTCGCTTCTGGCTTGGTGCCCAAAAAAATATATGGGATGAATTGCCTAGGCACATAGGTCATGTCTGTAAAAAATAAACAAAATTCATCAGTTAAAATGACCCCACTACCATTATGTCTATTTTTTTAAATGGCTGCGGCAGCCATTTTGTTTTTAATGGATTCTTCCCAAAAGTTAATCAAATCATCAGAAATACCTGGAGAACAACCATACTAAATTTGAATCTAATCCAACCAACGGTTCATAAATTATCGCGCCCACAAGCTTTTTAGGCGGCCATTTTTTTTTAAATGGCTGCCGCAGCCATTTTTTTAATGGATTCATTCCAAAAGCTAATCAGATCATAAGAAATACCTAGAGAACAACCATACCAAATTTGAATGCAATCCAACCAACGGTATCATTTTGCGCGATAGAATAATAATCGAGCGTTAAACTAATGTAGGGCCTCGGCTCCGTGCCACAGTAGATCCCTATTCTATATCTATATTAAGAATGAGTTCACACAGTCTAGAAATAGCACGAGGAAGGCATGTCAAGCCGCAGAAATTACCATCAGAACAACAAATATGTCAAAGATGTACATCAAACTGTATTTATGACGAAATCCACTTTTTAGTTGTTCATCTTCACAGAGAACTAGTTTACTTTCCGAAACCAAGCTACACAGCTCTGAATTTGATACACTCTCAAACAATGAAAAATTGACACACATCATGTCATCTACACATCAATCGTTAGTAATATGCTTAGCAAGGTATACACCTACATCTGTTTCCAAACCTTAAATATGCCACGTATGAACGATTCCTTTCAGGACGGAATGTTTCGATGTCCCCATAGTATCATGCTTTCATGATGTGATATACTTATTACCACATATCAAGCCGGCTGTTGCTCTAGGATTTTTTTTATTTTAACCGCTTAGGGCCGCTTAGGAACGTTTCAGCCGCCTTTGTTATCGATCGATCAAGCATTATATTAATCAATAAATTGATCGATTATTCAATCATGAATTATTCAATGAATCAATCGAACAAACACAACATAAACAAAGAATAAATCGAAAACGCTAGCAGCTACATTTAACTGGCAACCAAGCGAGCAAACAAGCAAACAAGCAAACATTTAACAAACGGATATAATTTATTGGTAGTGATCTACGTGTTGCAATTAAATAAACAGCTTGTAGCCAGCGATTAATTTCAGAGTGTTATAGAGCTGAGAAATTGTACTCTCATGATGAAGCTTTTCTTAAAATACACTTATCACCTACAGAAATGAAGAATATAATATATATGAGAGCAATGAGTGCATGCCTACTTAGTTTAAATTGTTACCTTAATGTCAATTGTCGAATTCAAAGGTACATGTACATGCAGACTTGATTTTTTTTACTACTTCTATTCAGTATATTCAGCAAAAATGCTCTGATTTTTTCAATCAATCAATCAATCAATCAATCAATCAATCAATCAATCAATCAATCAATCAATCAATCAATCAATCAATCAATCAATCAATCAATCAACAAACAAACAAAAGCAAATCAAATAAAAAAGCACACTGTACATGTAACTAGAAACCAAGTGATCAAGCAAACCTTTATCAGACAATGTTTGTAGTGGTACCCAGTAAACACAAAACATGTTTATAACATTTTATTTGTACAATGTTGGTCCAGCGTCGAAGAACAAAGTTTAACTACAGCTCTGATTCGCACAAATTCAGTTTGCCTTTTTTCTTGTAACATTGAAAATGTATGTGAGATCTATTGCATGCATACCAATTTAAACGAAAAAAAATAGCTATACATTTATATAAATATTTATATAAATACACATCAACTGAATTATTCGATAAATCGGGTTTGTATTAATTGGCTAAGCAATATTTAATGTATGTGATGTCAAGCGAATTGGAAAACCTGATATACACAATAATTAAAGTGTGCTAATTAAATATTCACAAAGCTATACCTGTTTGTATTTGTTTTTAATTCAACAGAGGTTGAAATAGCCGCATTGAAAATATTTTGTGTGATGATTCCATCATATATGTTGATATTACATGTAGTATGAGCGACGCTATAAGACTCATTGGAACTGATTTTATTAAACAATAAAAACATTATCGCAAATGGAAATAATTTTGAATCATAACGGGTCTTGTTCGTAAAATTCCCAAAAGTTAATCAGATCATCAGAAATACCTAGAGAACAACCATACTAAATTTGAATCTAATCCAACCAACGGTTCATAAATTATCGCGCCCACAAGCTTTTTAGGCGGCCATTTTTTTTTAAATGGCTGCCGCAGCCATTTTTTTTTAATGGATTCATTCCAAAAGCTAATCAGATCATAAGAAATACCTAGAGAACAACCATACCAAATTTGAATGCAATCCAACCAACGGTATCATTTTGCGCGATAGAATAATAATCGAGCGTTAAACTAATGTAGGGCCTCGGCTCCGTGCCACAGTAGATCCCTATTCTATATCTATATTAAGAATGAGTTCACACAGTCTAGAAATAGCACGAGGAAGGCATGTCAAGCCGCAGAAAATACCATCAGAACAACAAATATGTCAAAGATGTACATCAAACTGTATTTATGACGAAATCCACTTTTTAGTTGTTCATCTTCACAGAGAACTAGTTTACTTTCCGAAACCAAGCTACACAGCTCTGAATTTGATACACTCTCAAACAATGAAAAATTAACACACATCATGTCATCTACACATCAATCGTTAGTAATATGCTTAGCAAGGTATACACCTACATCTGTTTCCAAACCTTAAATATGCCACGTATGAACGATTCCTTTCAGGACGGAATGTTTTGATGTCCCCATAGTATCATGCTTTCATGATGTGATATACTTATTACCACATATCAAGCCGGCTGTTGCTCTAGGATTTTTTTTATTTTAGCCGCTTAGGGCCGCTTAGGAACGTTACAGCCGCCTTTGTTATCGATCGATCAAGCATTATATTAATCAATAAATTGATCGATTATTCAATCATGAATTATTCAATGAATCAATCGAACAAACACAACATAAACAAAGAATAAATCGAAAACGCTAGCAGCTACATTTAACTGGCAACCAAGCGAGCAAACAAGCAAACAAGCAAACATTTAACAAACGGATATAATTTATTGGTAGTGATCTACGTGTTGCAATTAAATGAACAGCTTGTAGCCAGCGATTAATTTCAGAGTGTCATAGAGCTGAGAAATTGTACTCTCATGATGAAGCTTTTCTTAAAATACACTTATCACCTACAGAAATGAAGAATATAATATATATGAGAGCAATGAGTGCATGCCTACTTAGTTTAAATTGTTACCTTAATGTCAATTGTCGAATTCAAAGGTACATGTACATGCAGACTTGATTTTTTTACTACTTCTATTCAGTATATTCAGCAAAAATGCTCTGATTTTTTCAATCAATCAATCAATCAATCAATCAATCAATCAATCAATCAATCAATTAATCAATCAATCAATCAATCAATCAATCAATCAATCAATCAATCAACAAACAAACAAAAGCAAATCAAATAAAAAAGCACACTGTACATGTAACTAGAAACCAAGTGATCAAGCAAACCTTTATCAGACAATGTTTGTAGTGATACCCAGTAAACACAAAACATGTTTATAACATTTTATTTGTACAATGTTGGTCCAGCGTCGAAGAACAAAGTTTAACTACAGCTCTGATTCGCACAAATTCAGTTTGTCTTTTTTCTAGTAACATTGAAAATGTATGTGAGATCTATTGCATGCATACCAATTTAAACGAAAAAAAATAGCTATACATTTATATAAATATTTATATAAATACACATCAACTGAATTATTCGATAAATCGGGTTTGTATTAATTGGCTAAGCAATATTTAATGTATGTGATGTCAAGCGAATTGGAAAACCTGATATACACAATAATTAAAGTGTGCTAATTAAATATTCACAAAGCTATACCTGTTTGTATTTGCTTTTAATTAAACAGAGGTTGAAATAGCCGCATTGAAAATATTTTGTGTGATGATTCCATCATATATGTTGATATTACATGTAGTATGAGCGACGCTATAAGACTCATTGGAACTGATTTTATTAAACAATAAAAACATTATCGCAAATGGAAATAATTTTGAATCATAACGGGTTTTGTTCGTAAAATTCCCAAAAGTTAATCAGATCATCAGAAATACCTAGAGAACAACCATACTAAATTTGAATCTAATCCAACCAACGGTTCATAAATTATCGCGCCCACAAGCTTTTTAGGCGGCCATTTTTTTTAAATGGCTGCCGCAGCCATTTTTTTTTAATGGATTCATTCCAAAAGCTAATCAGATCATAAGAAATACCTAGAGAACAACCATACCAAATTTGAATGCAATCCAACCAACGGTATCATTTTGCGCGATAGAATAATAATCGAGCGTTAAACTAATGTAGGGCCTCGGCTCCGTGTCACAGTAGATCCCTATTCTATATCTATATTAAGAATGAGTTCACACAGTCTAGAAATAGCACGAGGAAGGCATGTCAAGCCGCAGAAAATACCATCAGAACAACAAATATGTCAAAGATGTACATCAAACTGTATTTATGACGAAATCCACTTTTTAGTTGTTCATCTTCACAGAGAACTAGTTTACTTTCCGAAACCAAGCTACACAGCTCTGAATTTGATACACTCTCAAACAATGAAAAATTGACACACATCATGTCATCTACACATCAATCGTTAGTAATATGCTTAGCAAGGTATACACCTACATCTGTTTCCAAACCTTAAATATGCCACGTATGAACGATTCCTTTCAGGACGGAATGTTTCGATGTCCCCATAGTATCATGCTTTCATGATGTGATATACTTATTACCACATATCAAGCCGGCTGTTGCTCTAGGATTTTTTTTTATTTTAGCCGCTTAGGGCCGCTTAGGAACGTTTCAGCCGCCTTTGTTATCGATCGATCAAGCATTATATTAATCAATAAATTGATCGATTATTCAATCATGAATTATTCAATGAATCAATCGAACAAACACAACATAAACAAAGAATAAATCGAAAACGCTAGCAGCTACATTTAACTGGCAACCAAGCGAGCAAACAAGCAAACAAGCAAACATTTAACAAACGGATATAATTTATTGGTAGTGATCTACGTGTTGCAATTAAATGAACAGCTTCTAGCCAGCGATTAATTTCAGAGTGTTATAGAGCTGAGAAATTGTACTCTCATGATGAAGCTTTTCTTAAAATACACTTATCACCTACAGAAATGAAGAATATAATATATATGAGAGCAATGAGTGCATGCCTACTTAGTTTAAATTGTTACCTTAATGTCAATTGTCGAATTCAAAGGTACATGCAGACTTGATTTTTTTACTACTTCTATTCAGTATATTCAGCAAAAATGCTCTGATTTTTTCAATCAATCAATCAATCAATCAATCAATCAATCAATCAATCAATCAATTAATCAATCAATCAATCAATCAATCAATCAATCAATCAATCAATCAATCAATCAATCAATCAACAAACAAACAAAAGCAAATCAAATAAAAAAGCACACTGTACATGTAACTAGAAACCAAGTGATCAAGCAAACCTTTATCAGACAATGTTTGTAGTGGTACCCAGTAAACACAAAACATGTTTATAACATTTTATTTGTACAATGTTGGTCCAGCGTCGAAGAACAAAGTTTAACTACAGCTCTGATTCGCACAAATTCAGTTTGTCTTTTTTCTTGTAACATTGAAAATGTATGTGAGATCTATTGCATGCATACCAATTTAAACAAAAAAAAATAGCTATACATTTATATAAATATTTATATAAATACACATCAACTGAATTATTCGATAAATCGGGTTTGTATTAATCGGCTAAGCAATATTTAATGTATGTGATGTCAAGCGAATTGGAAAACCTGATATACACAATAATTAAAGTGTGCTAATTAAATATTCACAAAGCTATACCTGTTTGTATTTGTTTTTAATTCAACAGAGGTTGAAATAGCCGCATTGAAAATATTTTGTGTGATGATTCCATCATATATGTTGATATTACATGTAGTATGAGCGACGCTATAAGACTCATTGGAACTGATTTTATTAAACAATAAAAACATTATCGCAAATGGAAATAATTTTGAATCATAACGGGTCTTGTTCGTAAAATTTTGGGTTTTCATTCACCTAAAAATTCCATCAAAATTACTAGGATAAAATAGACACTGATCACACCGGTTTTATTTCTACAAATCCAAAACAAATGTACCATTTGAAACAAAAATCAATGTGCGAGCATTTCCAAGGTAAAAACTTTAAACGCATTTTTCTCAGTTTCAAGTTAACATGTTCTTGCAGGGAACCCTTCAAATGTCACTTACTAAGGCAATTTAATGAAGAGTTTGCAATTTATTTTCAATGTTGTATATCTTTTCTTTATTTCTCCTTTTATTTTGTGTTTTTTCATCGATGAAAATAATTATATCACTATAAAGGTGAATATCACCATTGTTTTTCTATTTTATGGATCAAAAGGTCAAAATACTGCTTGACGAATAGCTTTTTACAATCCAAGACACCCAAATTAGGACCTCATGATAATATAATATAATAAAGAATTAACAATTATTTTCATGCTCTCATATATGTTCTTTGTTCTAATGAATGATCTTGTGTTTATTCTCATAAATAAAAACAATTCTAGGACAATATTTGAATTATAGGACTCAAAGTGTTGTATACAAAATCTACAACTTACATTATTGATAATAATTTAATTTACATGTGAATTGTGAAAGTTCTTAAATAATAGAGACCTACTCTATTAAATAAAAAAATGGGTGTTAAATATAAATTTAGCTTTTAATAACCAAAGGATTACATAAAACTATCCTTTTATACCTTGAACCTTGCACTATTAATACAATATGATTTTATATGCTTATTTGTATAACAAAAGCTTAAATCTTGTATTTTACATTAAAAACAGTGGTTCCTCGAATTTGCGATTTTGAGCCTCAAATAATCAAAACACAGCTTGGTAAACATTTTTTTAATTCATCACACCCAAATTATAAATTTCGAAACTCTTTTATTCCAAAATGCCTACATGAATTTTATTTTGTGGAATTTCGACCTGACTATTATGGAAAATTACAGTGAAAGCTGTCACTAACCTTTTCAGATTTGGCTATATCTGCGTCCCTTTTGGCTGCCATGCTCACCACCTACAATATAATTATTCGTTTATTCGTGTTTGCTTATACATTTATTAACTCACTGAAATGTTCTCATTTTACCTTTTTTAATATTTATAAATGTAATGGCATCACGTCACAATTACAATGTTACGTAATCATGTCCGAATCACCACTACAAACAAGCAAAAATGGTAGGCTACAATGATGCAAAAAGTATCGTGAATATTCAGCAAAATATGGAATGTTACAGCTGACAAATTAAGAAAAAGACTGGAATTTGAAAAGAAGCGGATTACTTCATTTATTCCCAACAAGCATGATTTTCCAACATATGTAGTTATTGGTGGCTCGTTTTCAGTTAAATAAAAAGCGTAATTAACATATTTTTTAAGTAAAACTATCCTGTGAAAATATCTACGACGCTGGTTCACCATTGGTCCAGCATTGGTCGATGCATCGTGTTTGCTAGGTAAGCACCTATTCCGCCCTCACATGTTATGTCAATGTCCTATCATATTAACGTTATAATATAAAACAGTGACATATATTGGACCACTACTATTTTATCAACTGTGTATCACGTCAACACCATTTTAATCACCATAAGTATCCTGTTGTATTAATAGTCTGGGAGCCAAGTCCTGTAACGTGTCACTTCGCTTGACCCAAAAAGTGGCAAAGGTCTGAGCTGTTATTATGACTGGAAAATATCCCTAGGACATCATTAGGGTGGGTGTAGAACTTTATTGTGGCAGCAAAGGCCTTGAAATGATGGATGTTCAAGGGTACCCTCGAGCCTAAATACTGCATTTTTTAAAACATCAGGTAATTCAAAATTCAAAAGTTTTAAACAATCTTAAAATCATTGTGAGTCCTATTTCTCTTTTACTACATACAGAATGACATATTATTAAAGTTTTGAAATATTTCAGAAAAAATAAGCCACCCTTTACGCGCTAAAAGTAAATATTCCAAATTTGTTCTCCAGATGCAACTTTTCCGTTTCCTGTAAATTTGCATGGTTATGAGCATGCAAAGGGATGCTTACCTCATTTGGTCCATCACTCATCTGGTACCACTATGTCCCATTTGACAACCCACAAGTTGTTGCATGAAGAACTTATAAGGTCAAAGGTCCGGATGGGGTAGTTTCACTAGTTACATTTTGTCGCCCCATTGTAATAATAGTTTTTTTATTTTTATAGTTATAAATAACTTTAATACCACTCTTGCCACATTTTGTCATTAAATACATTTCGGACGAAACATAGGTGAAGTTATGATACTTTTCAGAAAACATGAACCCACCCTTAGAGCGCTAAAAGTCAATATTTAAAAAAAATCACAAAGTTCGTAGAATATAACTCTTTAGTTTGCTCTGCATGTGTATTATTATGAGCATGCCAATGTCTATTGTCTTTATTTCGTATATCTGTCATCTGGTTCCACCGTATCAAGTTAGAAAAACTTTATCTTTTTGCACGAAGGACTTATGAGGTCAAAGGTCCGGATGGGGTACTCTCACTAGTTACATTTTGTCGATCCGGTCTAATACCATAATCTTTATTTTTATAGCTATAAACAGTTTTATTACAATTCTTGCCACATATTGTCATTAAATATATTTCGGACGAAACATATGTGAGGTTGTAATATTTTTCAAAAAACATGAACCCACCCCTAGAGCGCTGAAAGTCAATATTTCTAATAAAAAAATCACAAATTTCGTAGAATGTAACTCTTTCGTTTGGTCTGTATGTGTATGTTTATAAGCATGCTAATGGCTGTTGTCTTCATTTTGTATCTCTGTCATCTGTTTCCACCATATCAAGTTAGAAAAAATCTTATCTTTTTGCACGAAGGACTTAGGAGTTCAAAGGTCCGGATGGGGTACTTTCACTATTTACCTTTTGTCGCCCCCTTGTAGTAACAGAATTTTTATTTTTATAGTTATAAACAACTTTGATACCACTCTTGTTACATATTGTCATTGAATACATTCCGGATGAAACATAGATGAAGTAATGATATTTTTCAGAAAACATGAACCCACCCTTAGATCGCTGAAAGTCATAATTTCCAATAAAAAAATCACAAATTTCGTAGGTAGTTTTGTTCTCCAGATGCAACTTTTCCGTTTCCTGTAAATTTGCATGGTTATGAGCATGCAAAGGAATGCTTACCTCATTTGGTCCATCACTCATCTGGTACCACTATGTCCCATTTGACAACCCATAAGTTGTTGCATGAAGAACTTATGAGGTCAAAGGTCCGGATGGGGTACTTTCACTAGTTACATTTTGTCGACCCATTGTAATAATAGTTTTTTTATTTTTATAGTTATAAACAACTTTAATACCACTCATGCCACATTTTGTCATTAAATACATTTCGGACGAAACATAGGTGAAGTTATGATACTTTTCAGAAAACGTGAACCCACCCTTAGAGCGCTAAAAGTCAATATTTAAAAAAATCACAAAGTTCGTAAAATATAACTCTTTCGTTTGCTCTGCATGTGTATGATTATGAGCATGCTAATGTCTGTTGTCTTAATTTTGTATATCTGTCATCTGGTTCCATCATATCAAGTTAGAAAAGCCTTATTTTGTTGCATGAAGTATTTGTGAGGTCAAATGTTCGAATGGGGTACTCTCACTAGTTACATTTTGACGACCCTATGTGACAACAAAATTCTCATTTGTATAGTTATAAACAGCTTTATCACCACTCTTCCCACATTCGTCATTGAATACATGCAGGACGAAACACTTGTGAAATTTTTTTTTAAACCCACCCTTAGATCGCTAAAACACGATATTTTAAAAGAAATTAACACAGCTAGAGCACTGGTCGAACGTGTTTTAAAGAAATTATTCACCACCAGGGGGCATACAAATCTGTCTTACGTCACAGTCAGTAAAGGGGTTGTGAATTGCGTGGGACCACAGGCTGATATACTTAGATTGTTAGCAATATTTCAGTTATTAAAAGGGGTGTCAATGGTAGCAGATATACATATGTCCCACTGATAGTTGAACAAGAAATCTATATTCCTTGGTTAGAATGTGCATTGCGAAGCTCATTGAGGCCCATAAAATATGGTGACGTATTGCCAATGGTCAAAAGTTGGGTAATATGGGTAATATGCCTGCAAAGGAAAGGCGGGGGCTAAAGTTTTTTTTTATGACATATCCATAACAATCACCTCAAATGAGTTTATGTCGACTTTGTCATAGTCATATTACTTCATTCTTATCTGTGTCTTGGAATGCTAAATGATTAGTGCATAATTATACATAAGAAATAATTAGGTTATATACCAGTAAAACATATTTAAATGGGAAGAGGCATAATGCAGATTGTTGTAGTAGTACTTATATCGTTGGCTGAGTGGTATGCTACATTCGGCCCACATTTATTTCACTTTAAATCACTGGGCTTATTAGCAGTGTCTCTGGATAATGGCAATGCTGGTGTTGTATGGTGCCAATTATTCAAGTGAATAGAACAGGATGTTCTGTAAATAGAATTCAGCATAAAAGACCAGAATTTAAGAGACAAACACATCTCGTAGTATGCACACGTTTCCATTTACTGTACATCTGTAAGATTATGAGCATGTTAATATCTGCTGACCTGCTGTCATCTGGTACACAACTATGTCAAATTTAAAAAAAACCCTACCATATTGCATTAAGGACTTTTGAGATCAAAAGTGCGGATGAGGTATTCTCAATTATATTTGTATTAACAAAAACTTATTTTTTCTAATTATAAAAGTTTTGCTATTTTTGACAAAATAAATCAAAATTAATTTTCAACCACTTGCGATTGCGTCTGGCTATCGCGATCCACAACCTCAAGTGGTTAAAAATTACCCATGAGACCATTTACAAATCTAGACAAAAAAGCTACATTTCACGAGGAGGCCTATAAATCTAAAGAGTGAGTGTATTCTAAGTTATGTTCTTTTCCACAATATGTGGCACTATTGCAAGGGGAGTAGGGCGAATTTCGCTTGGATTTTGTTGAAATAATTTTACGTATCATTTTGCGTGAATGAATAATAATCAAGCGTTATAGTAAATGTGTGGGGCCTCGGCTCTGTGCCACAGTAGCCTCCTATTCTATGTCAAGATTACGGATGAGTTCACACAGCCTAGAATTAGAACGAGCAAGGCATGGCAAGCCACACTAAAACAAGAACCCTGCGGTTCTGAACATTATTGAGAGTTATTTTTTGACTGACCGAAGTTGATATTAAAGCAATGGGCCATGCATGTAAAACTGTAATCAAAACAAATATATATGTCCCGCCAATAACTACTTTAGATTGCAAAAACTTGCTTAAAAATAATTAGATGCACAAGTGTAAGATGTTTTCTTTGTTAGTTCACATAATAGCAGTATATTATAATACTGTGCAAGCACTCCTAACAACCCGTCACGGATGTAGTGACTTGTCTTAAAAATAGTGTAATAAATATTATAAAACAAACTTTTATCATGTTTTTTAATAAATCGTGTTATAAGATATTATAATTATCACTGATATTATATTATTCATAGGATAACTACCAAGCCTCTATAAGCAAGGTTCAACACGCTCCAATAAACACAATAACTTAATCCTTGTACTTACAACTGCAATCATCAAACACCACACTATATGAAAGTATAACGAGCGCCAATACACAGTGCCGCACTGCAGACCCACGCCAGACATTGACCCCATGCTGGTTAAATTTTGGCCACCGTCTACGGCTTCTACCCAATATCCAACCAACATTGGGCCAACGTCTTGTGTTTGCTGGGGTCACACTCTTGCTGTCATCAAGTCCTCATACATGCACTGTAACTAGAACTACCGGTACTTAAATGACGAGGTAAGTGACTACGGTATATTATATACTCGTAATTCGATAAAAGTAGATTAACATACTTCATTATGATATAAATATATATATATTGCATAAAATAACCTGCTCCAGCATTATTGAGTGCCCATGGTAGTACTGTTTTGACAAAAACTTTTAAATTGACAAGAATCGTTGTTGTTGCAACATTGACCTAATATTGGGTTAACGTTGACACAACGTCTTCGACGCTGGCCCACCATTGGATCAATGTCTCGTGTTTGCTGGGTACGAACATAACACCTTACAATATAAGCGAAATGCTACGATTGTAAGCATGGTAATACATAGCGCTGACCGACCTATCGTCTCCAAGGGAATGTGAAAATGACAAAAAGGTGGTAGATTTAATTCTTCTCGCTACTCACCATTTTCGGTAGATGACTGCCTGATTATATGATAACAAAGCAAAATAAAAAGATAGTAGTTTTTTTTAGTTATTGATACTAGTATATCTGTATATATGCGTAGTTTGTTATAAAAATGATTTACTTTCAAATTAAAATATCTAAAAAATACATGATTCTTCATGATTATTTTGAATATATAGTACAATGAGCGACCACTAGTTATGAAAAACGTCGATCCCGTGTCTGAGATATGTGGTCGCTCAATGATCTGATGCACTGTCATATCTTCACTGCTCATCGATGGTCGCCGAAATAAGTGTGCGTTTCATTTGCTCGGCTACTTACAATAAATGTGTAAAAGGTCTAAAATTGACCTGTCATTGAGCCAACGTTTGTTCAATTTTGGTCCTCCGTCGTCAACGCTGACCAAGCATTTTGTCAACCCTGGTTGAACGTCTGTGTTTGCCGGCAATACCCAGATACCGCCACTCGATCGCAACACGTAGCCAGTGTGTAAACACCTTTAGCTGACACCTTTTACAGCCAAGAGCTAATGCAGAGCACGATAGTATCATCTTCATCTATCCAGTTGTCTGCTACCGGCAGACTCCTTGATATCACGTATATGTCCTATGAGTTCAGAACCCCCCTCTTCCCTGCCCAACTCCTGCAGGCCAGACAATCTGACCTGAGTGTGACCTCCATACCACAGTCAGTAAACCGGCGACGTCATAATGAATATTCATGTTGCTCGCATCCCCTCTTTTTCGTACCTGCATCACTCACACCTGTTGTTAAGGTCAAACTGGTAGTCTGAGGGTCTGACCTGACTGGGCAGGGTGGATAGTATGTCAATATATTTTTATTTAGCGTATCACATGAACGCGATAATTCCCATTGGGCGACAGTCATATTAAGTAAGAGACACGCAATTGTAGTCAAAATAATTATAACTTAGTATAGGCCCTAGTCATAATTCTAATATCGCTATTATAATATTTTGTGGTTGTAGTTATTACATTAATTTAATACGCAACTTAACATGCAAACACGGGTGTAGCTTACATGTATAATATACGAGCGATTACGGTAATATAATTAGGTTTGAATTTAATACCATAGACTACTATACTAGTGGTACTATTGATAACAAAATTAAATTGACCAGAATATAGCTGGACACCCCCCCCTAATTTAGCAAGACCCGTAATGAGATAACATAACAACTGCCATACTGAACACCCCTTCTGATTTTCGCTCCTATGAGCTCGGGACAGCGAGGAGTTACCTAGGCGCTATAGAAATTTCATATACTGTGGATCTGGTAATTTTCGCGTGTTTAGTCTAGTAGATTTGAGTCATATTTTGGGGAAATCGTTCACATTGTGATAAAGGCACCAAATTTGGAACAGCGCTGCTCCAGAGTATGCTGATCCATATTGGAAGGGGAACCACCTTGCAGCGGTAGTGTAAGGGCTTTTTTCGGGGCATTTTCAACCCCCCCTTATTTTTTTCAAAAAATCAAGTTATTAGTAGTCAAATATTTTTTTTCACCAAATATGTCTACAGAACTGTGTATTAGTGATTTTAGTAGTTTATTAAAAAAAATTAGGGGCGTTTCCATGGGGCATTAGGGGTTCTCACCCCCTTTTTTGACAAATTATTATAGTAAATGCCCTGAATTAGATGAAATCGTTCATAAAGTGATAAAGCACCAAATTTGGTACAAAGCTACACAATGGTATACTAATCCATATCAGGAGGGGAACTACCGTGTAGCTGTAGTGTAAGGGCTTTTTTGGGTGCATTTTCCAGCCCCCCTTATTTTTTTCAAAAAATCAGGTAATTAGAAGTAAAAAAAAACAAAATTCACCAAATATGTCTACAAAATTGTTTATTAGTGATGTTAGTAGTTTATTAAAACAAATCAAGGGCGGATAAAAATAAACAGTTGAACACCCCTTGTATTGTTTTCGGCGCTTTTCCTATTTTCTTTTTCTTTTATCGAAATTACATATTTAAATTTGTTTTGAGTAGCACAATAGGCCTACAATGTATTATTTAAAAACAATTATCTTGTTTATAACAGAACAAAATTTTACCGTTTACTAAATGTGACTATGTAATTATACTGTATTCATTCCAAACGAAACAATACCACGTTTATCATGTGTGTGCGATAAACATTTTTGACAAATCTCTTGGTTAATAGTCTTAGCTCTAGTCCTAGTATTATTTAAAACCAACTGAATTGATAAGCCTCTATTAATCTACAAATCTACTCAAATAACTCTTTGCATTTACCATCACATGTATACAGTCCGGTACACATAGGATTTGCTTTAAAACACTTCTCATGACATGACCTAACAGCCTCGGGTAGGCTGTCCACATAGACCTCCACGACTCATTGACCAGGATCCACCCCAGTCTGCAGCACTAGACAACTTAGGGTATTTTAGTGTGGACTGAGCCAAGCAGTAACCAGCCTGGTATGCCGCTCTTTTTGCGTACTCAACATGGACAGTCTCAGTAGGCGGTATATTTTCAATGTTTCGCGATCCTTGACTGGAGAGAATTTGCCTTGTCTTATTCAGTTTCAATACATCACATGTCTTGCATCACATACATCACATGTATTGCTTAGAAAGATGAAGGAACACTTCTGTCACACCAGGGAAACACTCCCATGTCTCCCGTGCCGTTTTTTCACCTCGTCAAGTAAATGTTGAGGCGGTATCACACCCAGTGAAGCTATGGAACAGTAGACGTGCAGATGATTTTAAACTACCAAGGTGTGTGTGTGGGGGGGGGGGAGCGCGAGGCTGGAGTTTTTGTCGCGGATAAATTATTTATTTTAACCCAGCTCGGCGGCGCGCTGTAAAGTTTAAGTTTTATTACAATCATGTTTATATAGATAGAACAGTTCTTGAAGTAGGCTAAATTATTTATTTCACATCCATCCGAAATTATTTATTTCAAAAATACTCTAGTCCGCCCCCCTGGAGATTGAATGATGGCCCCTTGTGTTATGGTAACCTTGCCTGGCCACATGAAGTATGATTCTACCATCGGCTTCTTGCTGAGTACAATGTTCTAGATCCTCCTTGTCCAATGTTTGAGGAATACAAGCAACATCCTCACCTATTGTAGTATACATTTTTTTTACTTTGAATGTCAATTTTACAGATCTTAGAGGCCAGGTATTCAAACAGCTCAACTTTGTTTTCGTTTATTCCAAGCAAGCTTGGCCAATTTTTGGTAGCTTTTCATGAGCGACAACTCTTTTACGGAATCCAGTTACTCTGTTCTCTTTTCAGGTTGTTTCAGTGATCCTGGGTTATAAACGTCCCACACAATGCCACGACCACTTTTTTTAACCATTTTGGGATTTCAATAAGAGCTTTTATTAAAAGCCATATTCATAGATAAAAATGATGCTGAAAATAAACATTCATTTATTAGCGCTTTCTTTTATACCCAAAATACATTGCTTTTTCGACACTTTACTGAGGAATAGGTTTCTTATTGCTATTTATTCATTATATTAGTTGTCTGTACCACAATATGGACATATAACTACCATGATTTCAATTTTGCTATCAATTTTTCTAATATTGATTTACAGCTCTTTTAATTAAAAAATAAACAATGGGAGTGTGTGACACCCCCTCGAGCCTCATGGATCCGCCCCTGCTTTGATTAAAAGGGCTAACATCCTTAAGAATTATTTTTGTAGATATGTTTGGTGAAAAATATTTTTAATATTTTAAATGTAATTATGTTTAACAACTCGATTTTTTTAAATAAGGGGGTGAAGGGTTGAAAATGCCCGAGCGAAGCCCTTACACTACAGCTACACGATAGTTCCCCTACTGATATGGTTTAGTATACCTTTGTGCAGCTAATTTTGTACCAAATTTGCTTTATCACATTAAGAACGAGTTTATCTAATTCAGGGCATTTACTATTATAATTTGTCGAAAAAGGGGCTGAGAACCCCTAACGCCCAATGGAACCGCCCTTGATTTTTGCTTAGTAAACTACTAACATCACTAATAAACAATTTTGTAGACATATTTAGTGAATTTGTTTTTCTACTACTAATTACTTAATTTTTTTGAAAAAAATAAAGGGGGGTGGAAAATGCGCCAAAAAAGCCCTTACACTACAGCTGCGCGGTAGTTCCTCTCCCGATATGGATCAGTGTACCTTTGTGTAGCTGTGTACCAGATTTGGTGTTGTATTACATTATGAACGATTTTTATCTAATTCAGGGCATTTACTATAATATTTTGTCGAAAAAGGGGGTGAGAACCCCTAACGCCCCATGGAACCGCCCTTGATTTTTTTAATACGCTACTAACATCACTAAGAAACAGTTTTGTGGACATATTTAGTGAAAAAAAAATATTTGACTTCTAATTACTTGATTTTTAAAAAAAAAATAAGGGGGGTTGAAAATGCCCCGAAAAAAGCCCTTCCACTACAGCTGCAAGGTAGTTCCCCGTCCTATATGGATCAGTATAGTCTAGAGCAGCTCTTTACCAAATTTGGTGCTTTTATCACACTCTACTATACTAGTTTAGATTTTCGCTAATTTGTGATTTTGGGACTTTACACAAAGTCCAGAATTCGAGAATTATCAATTTAGATGATAGGTAGCGATATTATAATAGCAATTTCGCGTGATTAATAAATTCGCGAATTTGTCCTCATCGCGAAAATTAAAACCTAGTGAATATTACCAGATCTACAGTATATCCATTAATTCATTTCGTCACCCACATCTCTCGGATACATATATTATTAAGAACATTCCAAGATGAAATGCATGGTCTACAGGCTAGGCGCGTACAGGAGTTAACTAGGCCTATACAGTAACACCAGCAGTGTCCTTATATAATCTAGTGCTCCGTGGATGGGGTCATAATGCTGAATAATGGAAATGTATGCCTTTTTACATTTTTTGGGAGACGTCAGTGCTTTAAATTGACATTTCAGGCCGAGAAGCCTCAAGATTTCATCCTTAGCCGAGAAGCGCTAAGTTTGCTCCAAATTTGAGTGTTTTTAATATGCCGTGTGATTAGGGTGCTTAACCCGACCCTCCCAGTCCCACAGGCATCTTAATATCATCATGTATCCATCGTTTATGTGACGGTGAAAATCACTTTCCATCGTGATATTTTGATAATGTTCATTATTATTTACTTTGACGTTTGATCCTACTTAAATGTAGTTAGTTAATTTCTCTATGATATTTTTCACCTCGGTATGGGGATGTCTAGACAGCAAAGCTGATAATACCTGGATGTAGGCCTATACACTGATACACCACACAGCGACCACGGGACAATGACCCAATGCAGGTTCAATGCTGGACCGCCGTCAACAACGCTGGTACAACATTGATCCAGCATAAACAATAACATAAAAAACATATAACCACATACAGTGATGGATTTGTGCTTGCTGGGAAATAAATTGTCATTTCCTCAATTTTTTAGCTAGAGGATTATATAATGTATCAATCTCGGATAATTTTAGCTGAAAAGAACAAATATGTCATGTTTATTCCTCAGATATTTAGAAATAAAATATATTTAATCCACAATTAGTAGCTTAGTCATGTCACAGTGTAACATATTACATAATTACAGGTGGGTAGGACAAGCGTGACACAGTGTGTATAGGCCTACCTACCACAGACCTGCACATGCAGATCAGTGGCGTATACGCCTCAGAATGAGCATCCCCCTCCGTTGTAGTACGTTATCCCCTCTGCAAAGTCCGCAAAGGCAGTATGTGCTCACTTGTAAAGTGAGCAGATACTGCATTTTGGCTTTGCACGGCAGTTGTAAAAGAACTCCTATACAACATGTACAATGAGGCTACACGTTATCACGTCGTCGCTGAAAGCTAATCAGCAGATGTTATCGTAAATAGGACCGATCTGAGACGTTGGTCCAGCATTGAAACAACATGGATCAATGTCACATGTTTACTGGTATACCGTGCATATATACTGAAATGTCCAGGGATGTGATGACCCAGATTCTGTGTGTGTTGATTGGTCAGGGATGTCTATCTTGTCCTATGATCTGCTTAGGATGTAGGTCAGCCTATCTCAGAAAGTTCTTTACAACAATTGTAGCTATGGAGTCAGAGGCATTTAAACCAAGGGCTAGATTTTCAAAGGCAATATATATTATTGCTAAATATTGTATCGATATCATTATAGCTTTGGTCTCAAGAGCAAAACATCTGTTAGCTTTCCCCTGTTTCAAACTCTCATTCTGGTGGTTTCTTAAGATTATATTGGCCTAGTTTGATCCCAAGGTGGGCATTGTTCTCAGTAAAATCTACTGGCTATCTAAAGGGTATAAATTAATAGCCCAACTCACAGCTCAAAATTTCGAGACCCCTAACTGTCGTAAAATTGACGACGGAAATCCTTATAACTCAGCAAATACAGATATGTATGCTTATTCAGAAACAACGTTTGGTGGGTCTACTGCAGGCTATGGAATGACAGAAAACTGAACCTATGCGTTTTGCCGTATTTGAGAAGATGTGAGTGATAGTCGTTTGGGACACACATTATATGGAAACAAAAAAACAGTGCCTAGAATCCGTTTTGTGAACCATATTAAAACATTGTTGGAATGAGTTCCAATAATGAACCAACGAATATGTCAAGTATGTAGGCTACATTAATGATGACGAGATCCACTTTTTAATTAGGTGTTCATCCTTCACTTCACAGTAAACTAGTTTACTTGCCGAAACCGAGCTACACAACTCTTAAGTGTGTCACGTATAAACGGTTGCCTTCGGGACGGAAGGTTTACTTGCCGAAACCGAGCTACACAACTCTTAAGTGTGTCACGTATAAACGGTTGCCTTCGGGACGGAAGGTTTACTTGCCGAAACCAAGCTACACAACTCTTAAGTGTGTCACGTATAAACGGTTGCCTTCGGGACGGAATGTTCCGATGTCCCCTCAGTATCACGCTTTCATGAAGTGACATAATTATTACCCATCTCAGGCTGGCTGTTGCTCTAAGATTTCTTATATTTTAGCCGTTTAGGGCCGTTGGAGGACGTTTCCGTCGCCTTTGTTATCGATCGATCATATTATTCAATAATTTGATCGATTATTCAATCAATGAATTAATCAATGAATGAATCAAACAAACACAACATAAACAAACAAAAAATCGAAAAATCGTGTAGTTACATGTAGCTAGCTTCCGAGCGACCACACAAGCAAACACTTAACAAACGGATATAATTTATTGGTAGTGATCTATGTGAAAACTTTAGGCAGTCTTGCAATCAAATGAACAGCTTTTAGCCAGCAATTAAATTCAAAGTGTAACAGTGGTCACAAACCTGCTGATAAATTGTACTCTCATGATGAAGCTTTTCTTGCAATGCACTTATCTCCTACAAAATTGAAGAATATATACATGTAAGAGCAATTGAGTGCATGCCTACTTAATTCAAATTGTTGCCTTAATGTATCTTTCCGAATTCAACCGTACATGCAGACTTTTACCAATAGTTTTACTCAATTCAGTATATTCAGCAAAAATATTTTGATTTTTAAATCAAACAATCATCAATCAATCAATCAATCAATCAATCAATCAATCAATCAATCAATCAATCAATCAATCAATCAATCAATCAATCAATCAATCAATCAATCAATCAATCAATCAATCAATCAATCAATCAATCAATCAATCAATCAATCAATCAATCAAACAATCAATAAATCAATCAATCAATGATCAACTAACAAACAAACAAACCAAAAAAGCACACTGTACATGTAACTAACAACCAAGTTATCAAGCAAACCTTTAACAAACAATTGTTGTACTGGTAGTATCCAGTGAGAACTTCAGTTTAGCTACAGCCATTAAGCTGCTGATGCACACAATTTTCAATTTGAATTTTGCTTTCAGTTGTTTTATTTCTTGTGACATTGAAATGAAATGAAATTTCGTGGGGTTTTAGGCCACCTTTGTGCACATGTAGACTACACTAGGTCAGGAAAACCTCCTGATAATGGTGGGATGAGTGAAATGATACTGCCCTCCACACACAGAGCTCGAAATTCGAGCCCTGGCGGTCTGAGACCGAGCACGCTGCCTCTCGGTCACGGATCCCCACAATATTCAATCTTTATGAGTGAGCGGGAAAGAAAATTTTAGTTTCAGAGCGGGGTTCGAGCCTACGATTTCCGACTTTCCAAGCAGGCAGCCTTAACCACTGCACTAGGGCCCCCGCATCTTTGTAACAGAAAATGTATGTAAAAACTATTGCGTGCATACCAATTTAAATGAAAGAAAGTAACCATACATTTATTTAGTTCCATGTAATACACATCAATTAAATTCCTTAACACATCGGGTTTGCATTAATTGGTTAAGCAATATTTAATATGCGTGATGTCCAACGAATTGGAAAACCTATCTAATATACACAATTAAATTGTGGCAAAGTAATCACTCAACATATAATATGCTCATCGTAAACCGTTCACGAATAAATGTAAAATAATCTGCTGTACAATCTGTGCATCCAAATATAATGTTTGTCGTGTGAAATAACTAGCAATTTGAACTAAACATGTTTCACAATTACTTTTTACAAAATTAAGTAACGCAAATTATAGATCAAAAGCTTCATGTTTTAGATTTGTTTATCTAACATTTTATGTGAGTTGTGTATCAAAAGTAGGGGCCTACCAACCTTGTGATACAAGTCTTCCTTGTGCTTATGCTGCTTTTTCATAAAATCAACCTCCTGAAATATTGACTGATTCGTTATAATAATAATACAGAATCATGACTGAATGAATAAATAAATAAATGGATCAATCAATCAATCAATCAATCAATCAATCAATCAATCAATCAATCAATCAATCAATCAATCAATCAATCAATCAATCAATCAATCAATCAATCAATCAATAAATCGATCAATCAATCAATCAATCAATCAATTAATCAATCAATCAATCAATCAATCAATCAATCAATCAATCAATCAATCAATCAATCAATCAATCAATCAATCAATCAATCAATCAATCAATCAATCAACCAATCAATCAATCAATCAATCAATCGATCAATCAATCAAGTACCAATAAATAAATAAATCAATCAATCAATGAATCAATCAGTCAAAAACAATTTACAATAATTTAATAAAACAAACAAATAGACAAACACACAAACAATGAATCAATCACCGATTTAACTAAAATGAACAAAGCAGACATTTAATGAATTCCCTATAATATAAATCAATTCAATATATTTAATAAATTTGATTTGATTTGGTGGATTATTTTTTGGTGGGAATTTTATTTTTTCAATTGTTTTCATTACACTCGATAAAACATAATCTTGATGTTGCAGTGAATGTTGCCACATAAACCATTTCACCGCTGTAATTGTGTGATGTTTTCCCTCTCAGACAAGCATTATTTCACTATCAGCTATACATAACTGTAACAGTGATCACATCGTGATAACACTTATAATATTCAAAATAGTAGTCTCCTCATTTAATATACATATTCGAAATAATACACCTACACAGATTTAGCCAGTAGGCCGATTCCCCCTTCCTCCCACTTTTCCCCCATTTTTTGCCTAGAAGCAACATAATGCAAAACATAAAATAAAAATCGTTTGAGAGACGAAAGGACAATATATAGTTTCATTTAATGTCACACATTCAGCAAATACATGAATGTACCATAAACTAATTTAGGAACTTTTAAAAATTAATGTGTCATGTTTAATAACAAATATTCTTCCAAACGACGTGAAATATTGTTAGAAATGTTAAGAGCAGTCCATTATTAGTATTTATTCAAGAAAAACGTGATAATGTAGTTACCCATGAGCGTTTAATAAAAAAAGTTCACGAGCTCGATATTGCCACATTAGCGAACTGTTCATATACATATTTCTAATAAGTAATGCACTAACCTTTTTATGCTGTTCCTTAAGTGTTTTAAGTTGCGCATTCTTCTCATCCACAATCTAAAATAGTACACCATGGTTTAATTATTAAGAATTTAATGAATACAACACTCATTTTTTCACATCTTTTTTTAAGCACTCACTCTCTTCCCTCACAATTAAAAAAGCTACGTTAGCTCTGCATCTATTTACGACCCTAGATAAACTCTGGCTCCCAGTCCCATCCTGGCTTCGATATCCCTTTTGATCCCGACGACAGCCATGGTACTGGCCTGATACCCGCTCTGGTGATGCGGTTAGGCAGATTTTTAATTTTATTTCTCATGTATAACTTTGTTTGTTCGTTCTTAAATAATCACACAAGTATCAGAGTCACAATCGATGTCAAGCTAATATAAAGATATTGTAATAATAATATACTAACCTTTTTATGTTGTTTCTTAACAGTTTTTAGCTGCTGTTTCTGCTCGTTCATCAGCTAAAATATCACATCATGGTTTATTATTAACCCCATAGTTTAAGTAACAGAATAAATAAATGAATTACTCTTGCATCTCTGTCAGTGAATTTACTAATTAATACTAAATGGTATGTATGACTAACAATTTGCCAGTCAATTATATATTGAGTAAATCGATAGTTGAAATGGCACACGAATGAGCAGATCCAATGACCAGGGGGTAAAATGTCCGATGATAATTCTTCAGACTTGATATCAGACTATATAAAAGAAACCTGCACTTTAAACATAATCAGTATTTTATATTTATTAAAAGCAAACGGTTGATAATTAATATTTTCATAATAGCAATACGTTTCACAGTAAAAATGTGGAAAAAATAAAAAAATAATGTTTAGTTCTTACCATGATGTTCAGTTCATTGACAGTCAATTATATATATTGTAAACAAAGTTAAACATAATCATTGCTATATATTTATTAAAACAAGCATTTCATAATTCTTATTTTCCTAATATCATACTTTGCAAAGTAAAAATCTAGAAAAGATAAATATAACAATGTCCAACCATTACCATGCTATCCAGTTCTTTCTCTTTGCATTCTTCTTCCAATTCGGCCACTGCCTGTAAATCAATGTAATCGAACTACTAATCTATACTCTATGTCATCCATCAATCATTGTCAGGGTTTGCAAAGAGGCCAAATTTCATGGCTATTCCTAGATACGACCATAACAAACATTACGTGACTTATATGTGGCATACGGTATATGTTTATAAATGATGCGCCCTAGGACTACATTTATCATGTTTATAGTGTTACGTGTAGCCTATGTCTGATGTCTATTTAAGGGCTGGCCTCCAGGAGAGTTATCCTGTATACATGCAGACAATAACGCATCTTGGCAAACCGCCTCCCAAGTCTAGATAGAAAGTGATTCATTTGATGAAAACAAATAATGGGTGCACAATGCCGGATTGCTCTCAAAATGCAGTGCATTAAAGGAACTGTTGAACCCTTGTTATAAATTGGCAAAGTCCATGGGAAAAAGTCACAGCTTTTCAATCATCTTTTGGCTACTTCTAGCCCGATTGCATTCTCTGCACGAAATCCGACTTGACAAAAGTATTTCCATAAACGATTTCTCCTCCCCGAAACTATAACAGATACTGAACTTTTATATGAAAAAAATACAAATCTTTAGTTCATGGATTCTTCTATCGACCTCCTGGCTCTAAAATTGACAAAATGAAAGAATTCAGCATATTTTCAGGTCTTCTTCCAAAGAACTTCCAGGACGTAGACTGAGAAAATAGTCTAGTTTTTTCCCTCAGCCTGGATCATAACGTATTGACCGAGTACAGAAAAAGCCTATCAGAAATAAAAACATTTTAGACATTTGTGTACAAAATAAACCAGGTCTAATTAATTCATCCCGCAGTATATCCGGAATTTCGGACCATGGTGCAGTACTGATAGAGACCAATATCAATCCCTCAGTCGACGTTCCGCCGCTTGCCCATGTGCGTCAGTTCAGAAAAGAAAGGCAAGAAATTAGAAGACATTGTGCCTCCTTTTCCAATTCGGTAGCTGAAAAATATTAAAGTCTATCTAGATAAAATGTCGGTGTCTGAATATTTTTTTACCAACAAAATTCTTATCTAAAAATTATCATCTAAGCTTGCCGTGCCGTGCCTGTTGGTTCTTCATTAACGATCAACTTCTAAAATCTCTGCAAACTCCAAATTCAAAGCTATTCAGACAGTTTGTGCTAAATTGCTCGGACACATTATTTGCAAGAGCATTATGTCCCACTTTACGAAAACCCAATTACTATTGACCGAATATATGGTTCGAAATTACGAGGACAACATCCAGACCAATTAAATTGTTTCAGACTTTAGTAAGGCTTCCCCACCAATATTCATTCCACTGACGTGATCATTACAGAATTGGGGAATCTGGTGTGCCACAGGGTCTAATACTTGGTCCGATATTATTTCTATGCTACATTTATGACCTCCCATCCTCGGTCTCAACTGATGTTCAACTCTTTGCTCCGCGGGTTAGGCTAATCCCACACTGGGGTACTTGAGGATACATTTAAAGGAACGTCCCTGACAATTAAAAGATATTTCCTATTTTTCCATATTTATGGGGAATAGAAGGGACACATAGTATATAGATAGTGGTTTTCACATCCAAAGTGGATGTCCATTCAATATTTCAATTTATGGTTTATAAAATATTCCAAGATCTGATCTGTGTGATTTGCAGTGACTTATAAAACTCATCTGCCATATATATTAATTAAATTGAGGTAAAGTAATAAAATAAACAACTTATAAAAACATGTAAAATAATCCTTTGTAATCTTTGTGGCAGAGACAATCGTAACTATTCCTTCTTGAAGCGTCCGTGACAGTCTGTGCTCCATATGTGCACTAATTGACAGCTCAGTAACACTGCTGAATACATTCGTTTCAATGGGGTTGGCATTTAGGGTGGTGAGACCTTATACTATTATATATAATAATTTCCCATTGATTCGTTTTAAACTAGTCAGGTGATAAATGTATTGCTCATTTTCAAGGTTTTATTTCAATTCAAGCACCTCCAGCAAGCATATTAAACGAACTTGCTTATATATTGGTTGCACTCTAAGTGAAAATGTAACAGTTCTAAGTAACAGTTCTAAATAATATTATATACACTTTGGAGCAAGAATTTATATTGAAAAAAATAGACTTGAAGTATCCACTAACCTGCTGATAAACAGCATTTTCACTTTGCAGCCTTTCTTGCAATTCTCGATTCTCCTGAAATATTGAAAACGTATGTAAGAACAGCTGCATACATATTGGTTCAAAATTAATAAAACAGACAATGTTTTTTTTCTTACAGAATACAATTATCAATTCAATGTATTTGACAAATCTGAATTTGTGTGATTTCCACAGATTTATAAATCCTACATTGTATCTGCTGTACATCATTAAATTGTGGTGAGGAATCACTCAACATCAACAAACGCTCATCGTAGACAAGTTATAACTACATGTAAAACAATTCTTTATAACATATCGGCATCCGAACATATGTCCATTATGTGAAATCTCTAGCAAATATCTTACACATTTTAAATTTTAAATTTAGTAGTAGCAACTAGCCTGCTGATAATTTGTACTCTCACTCTGAAGATTTTCTTTCAATTCACGTGTCTTCTGAAAATTAGAACAATATATCGAAGCAATGGTCTGCTTACTCGTATTCATTATCTATAATACACATGTTTCATATAGCATAACAGGTTTGATTATACAATCAATAAATCAATCAGTGAGTCAATCAGTGAGTCAATCAGTGAGTCCATCAGTAAACCAATCAATCAATCAATCAATCAATCAATCAATCAATCAATCAATCAATCAATCAATCAATCAATCAATCAATCAATCAATCAGTCGATCAATCAACCAAAAAACTAATCAATCAAATAAATAAATAAATAAATAAATAAATAAATAAATAAATAAATAAATAAATAAATCAATCAATCAATCAATCAATCAATCAATCAATCAATCAATCAATCAATCAATCAATCAATCAATCAATCAATCAATCAATCAACCAGCCAGCCAGCCAGCCAACCAACCAACCAACCAACCAACCAACCAACCAATCAATCAATCAATAAAGTCACAGCTTTTCAATCATCTGTTGACTACTTCCAACCCGATTGCCTTTTCGGAGCGGAATCATGACTTGACAGACAAAAGTAATTGCACAAGCGAACTTTTTCCTTCCGGAGGGACAGAATTACAGCAACACGAGAGGGTGTTTATTGCTGTTAGGAAAAATTATGATGCATCTCTCCTCCCCGATACTGTAACGGATACTGAACTTTCATATGAACGGACATAGACTGGGAGAATAGTATAGTTTTATCCCCAGCCTAGATGTTTTATCAACAAAATTATGTCAGAACTTGCCCTGGCTTAATAAATCGCTCCGCATGACAGGAAAAAGGCAAGACTTCACAACAGAGCCAAAACTTTAAAAATACCTGACCATTGCAAAAAATACTTACAGCAACGGGACACTCAGCGTAACCTCAGACGTGTCCGTTGGTCCTTCATTAAAAAAACATTTCTAAAATCTGGAAAATCTCAAGAGCATTATGACCCACTTTATCAAAAACGAAACTTTAACACCTGCGCAACATGGTCTCCCTGTAGGGCATTAATCATGCGAAAGCCAAATACTGTTGCCTGAGATATGTCATGGTTCAAAATTACGAGGATACAATTCACACCGATTTAATTGTTTTAGATCTTAGTAAAGCTCTGATGTAGTCCCCCAACAACGTTCACTACACAAACGTGATCATTACGGAATTAGGAAATCTGGTGTGTCAAAAGGTATATAGTACTTGGTCCGATCTTTATCTATGCTACTTGTATGACTTCCCATCCTCGGTCTCATCTGATGTTCAACTTTTTTCTGACAACTGCCTCCTATATCGATCCAATGGAACCAAGACTGATAAAAACCTACAGGAGGTTCTAAGTCAGTTTGAGCACTGGGCAGAAATTTGAGGGTGAATTTCAAAATGTACAAATGTTCTGTCCTCCAAGTGAAGAAACCCAGGGCTAAAAACATAGCTTTGGACTATCAGCTCAAATTGGTCACACTCGAAAAAGTATCAAATACTATAGCTTACTTAGAAGTCAGCATAAGTAAGGACCTGGAAGGGGGGGGGGAGGGTGATCACATCTCTAAAACTGCGAGTAAGTCTAATACCACACCGGCGTTCTTGAGGAAAAAATTAAAGGAATGTCCCTGAAAATTAAAGACATTGTATATTTTTTCAATATTTATGTGGAATAGAAGGGGCACATAGAGATAGTGTTTTTTCCACATCCTAAGAGGATTTCAAGTTGTAGTTTATAAAAAGTTCAAGATCTGATCTGCGTGATTTACAATGACTTATAAAACTCATCTGCTATACATATCAATTAAATTGGGATAAAGTAATCAAACAAAATCTACAAAACGTTCGTCGTAAACAATTCATAAATATATGTAAAATAATACCGCATTCGGGTATCACAGACAATCGCAACTTTTCCTTCTTCAAGCCTCTGGAGTGATCTGCACTAAATGACAGCTCAGTAACACTGCTGAGTATATTCGTTTCAATGGGATAGATATTTAGGGTGGTGAGACCTTATACTATTATATATATTATTGCCCATACATTCGTTATAGACCAGCCTGGTGATGAGCTTATTTATCTATTTAAAGTTTTTATTTCAATTCTAGCATCTCCTGAGAGCATACTTAATAAACTTAAACTTGAAAGTATCCACTTACCTGCTGATAAACTGCATTTTCACTTTGCAGCTTTTCTTGCAATTTTCGAATCTCCTGAAATGTTGAAAGCTCGTGTAAGAACTGTTGCATACACACTGATTTAGAATTAAAAAAACAAATATTTTAGTAATTCTTTAGAAACTACATCAAAATTATCAATTCAATAAATTCAGCAAATCTGATTTGCACTGATCAATATAATTAAATAATATTTGAATCTGCATCCAAACATATGTCCATCATGTGAAATCGCTAACATATATCTAACATATTTAAAAGCTTCAAATTTAGTAGGCTAGTAGCTACTAGCCTGTTAATATACTGTACTCTTACACTGACGTTTTTCTTGCAATTCACGTGTCTTCTGCAATATTCGAAGAATATATTATGAGAACAATTATCTGCACGTCAACATAAGTACAATTTAGAGCAAGCATTTAAATAAACCCAAATGTATCCACTAACCTGCTGATAAACATCACTTTCACTTTGCAGCTTTTCTTTCAATTCTCGAATCTCCTGAAATAGTGTTTAAGTAAAACTGTTGAATACATACTGATTTAAAATAAATAAAACATACATTTTATTAATTTCGTATAAAATGTATACATTGTCAATTGAATATATTCAGTTAGTCTGATTTGCATTGTTCCATTTTTCAAACAACATAATTAAATTAAAATAACAGCTCAACATCAACAAAATAATCTATAAAATTAAAATATATATTCACTCAACAGCAACAAAACATTCATTGTAAACAACTAGCCAACACATGTAACATAATTCATCGTGAAATATCAGCTTCCAAACATATGGCCATCATGTGAAATCTCTAACAAATATCTAACGCATTTTAAATTTAAAGTTTAGTAGTAGCTACTAGCCTGCTGATAACTTGTACTCTCACTCCGAAATTGGAGCAATATATCGGAGCAATTGCCTACTAACTCGAAAAATATTCACTATCTACATAATATATATCAACTCATTATATCCAGCAGAATAGTTTTATTATCAAATGAATGAATGAATGAATGAATGAATGAATGAATGAATGAATGAATGAATGAATGAATGAATGAATGAATCGATCGATCGATCGATCGATCGATCGATCAATCAATCAATCAATCAATCAATCAATCAATCAATCAATCAATCAATCAATCAATCAATCAATCAATCAATCAATCAATCAATCAATCAATCAATCAATCAATCAATAAATCAATCAATCAATCAATCAATCAATCAATCAATCAATCAATCAATCAATCAATCAATCAATCAATCAATCAATCAATTTTTTTTGTTTTTTATACCGCTATTACCATATTTCAAGCGAGGGGTGCAGTCTAGTGGGAAAATAGGGTTCCCCTGCAACCTTGGAATTAGATTTCTAATTGGTGTATCTAGCTTGGAAAACTCCCGTAGAAAACGATTACATGTAGCTATGTTAATCGTGTAAGCTTAAAAAATGTCCCACGCATGATTTTTTATGCAAATGTGTACCGCCATTACAAAAAAATATATATATATTTACCGGTAGTTATAGCTTTGTCAATATCACAGAAAACTGGTAGAATATCCACACCGATATTATGTTATGGGTCAAAGATGACAATAAAACTATTTTGTAGAGTGATCTGATGTGATTCAGAAAATTTAGCATACAAATTAGCATCGCCATTACCGAAAAAATGCATATCTATTTATAACTCGGTCTATATCATAGAAGGGCGGTGGCACTGGTGCAGTGGTTAAAGCTGCCTGCTTGGAAAGTATGAGATCGCGGGTTCGAACCTCACCCTGGCCTTAAGTTTCAAAAAAACAAACTGTTCATTCCCGGCTCACTCGTAATAATTCAATAATATTGGAAACCTCCGTGACCAAGAGGTAGCATGCTCGGCCTCAGACCGAAGGGTTCGAATGTCGAATCATGTGTGTGGAGGGCAGGGTCATTTAATTCATCTCACCATCCTCAGGAGGTTCTCCTGGCCCAGTTTAGCCTATATGTGCACAAAAGTGACCTAAATCCCCATTCATTTCATTTCAATACCACAGATCATTGATCAAAAATAGCTATCAATTGTTGGCAGGACCCCTCAGCTGTAGGTTCTGTCAATCAATATCAAGAAATAACTAGATTTGCCTGAGGGGCAAAGCTTGCGTCTCCACCCGCCCCACATAGTACATTAATTATAGAGAAATACAGTACTGTCACCAAATTTTTATGTAAACCACGTGAAAATGTGATTTCAGAATCACACCAAAATCTAATCAGCATATGACCAGGGTAAGTTGCTTCCTTGAAACAAATCGGTGAAGCAGTTCAAGCTCTTCAGAGTAACATGTGATTCGTCGGCCATATTAAATTTTGTTGAAAAAAAGAAAAAAGAAAAACAATTCTCCTGACTTTTTTCTCAGGGCCACTGAGCATACACAAAAGATCAAATTTGAGCTGTATAACCATATTACCAATTTTTGAGAATAGCCAAAATGAGCAAAACTTAAATATCAGCTAAAATCCTGAAAAGTTGAAAAAATCTAAGTTTTTATTATCATAACACACAAAAAGTTAATCAGCACACATCCAGGGTAGGGTTATTTATTCCTTTGAACCAAATATGAAACAAATCCATGAAGCAGTTCAAGCTCTAGAGAGTGATATAGGATTTTGGCGGTCATCTTGGATTTTCTTGAAGAAGCTGAAAAACGCCAAAAAAAAATTACCGGGCAAATTCCCTAGGGCAAATATGAATACTGCAAATATTTAGAAATAATCCGATCAGGGGTGTATAGCTATATTACCAAATTTTGATGATAGCCAAAATGAACAAAACTGAAATATCCGCTAGAATTCTGAAACGTAAAAAAATCAAAGTTTTTATTATCGGAATCACACCAAAAACAAATCAGTACATGTGCATGGTAAGGTCTTTCCGTTAAACAAAACATAAAACAAATTCAGGTAGCGGTTCAATCTCTAGAGAGCAACATAGGATTTTAGCGGACATTGTGGATTTGCTGAACAAGCTGAAAAACGCAAAAAAGTTAATCGGGCAAATTCCTTAGGGCCAATATGCATACTGCAAATATTTAGAAATACTCTAAGCATGGGTGTATGGCTAATTAACAAATTTTGATGATAACCAAAATGAACAAAACTGAAAAATCCGCTAAAATTCTGAAACGTAAAAAAAGTTTTTATTATCAGAATCACACAAAAAACTAATCAGCACATGTGCATAGTAGGGTTTTTCCTTTGAACCAAACTTGAAACAAATCCATAAAGCGGTTCACGCTCTAGAGAACGACATAGGATTTTGGCGGCCATCTTGGATTCTGTTGAAGAAGCTGAAAATTGCCGAAAAAAAGTTACAGGGCAAATTTCCTAGGGCCAATATGCATACTGCAAATATTTAGAAATAATCCGAGTAGGGTTGTATGGCTATATTACCAAATTTTGATGATGGCCAAAATGAGCAAAACAAAAATATCCGCTAAAATACTAAAACGTAAAAAAATCATAGTTTTTATTATCAGAATCACACCAAAAGCTTTTCAGCTCACGGCCAGAGTAAGGTCTTTCATTTAAACCAAACATGAAACAAATCGATGAAGCGGTTCGAGCTCTAGCGTGCGCCATAGGATTTGGGTGGCCATCTTGGATTTTGTTGAAGAAACTGAAAAATGCAAAAAAAATACCAGACAAATTCCCCAGGGCCAGTATGCATACTGCAAATATTTGGAAATAATCCGAGTAGGGTGAGAGCAGAAACAAGTGGCGGCGGCGGCGGCGGCGGCGGGCGGACTCAGCAAAAACAATTAGTCTCCACCACCACATAGTGGGTGGAGACTTAATGAGAAAAAAATGGCCCCAACTACATCCATGTATTTTTTTTTTAATGGCTGCGGAAGCCATTTAAAATATATAAAATAATTCCTCATTAATTCGTTTTAAACTAATCTGGTGATGAACTTATTGCTCATTTTCCAGAGTGTATCTCAATTGAGGCACCTCCAACAAGCATATTAAACAAACTTGCTGCTATATTGGTTGCATTCTAGGTGAAAATGTTGAAAGTATCCACTAACCTGCTGATAAACAGCATTTTCACTTTGCAGTTTTTCTTGCAATTCTCGATTCTCCTGAAATATTAGAAATGCAAAGACAAATTGATAAACCACCTTTTTATATCACCAATATCACCCCCAAGATTACGTAATGCCTGGAATTGTTCAACATATTGGTGTATCTGAAGTGGCTTCAAGCAGCATTTGTGGGGGAGGATTTATCAAGGGTTAAACTAGTTCTGCTAAGTGCAGCATAGTGCCAGTTCCTCAATATGTCATGTCATAACTAAAATCAACTGCAGCATATATTCCAGAAGCATATATATAGATATATATATAGCAATGGTTCAATAAATGTTTGTCTCTTAAATTCTGGTCTTTTATGCTGAATTCTATTTACAGAACATCCTGTTGTATTCACTTGAATAATTTGCATCATACAACACCAGCATTGCCGTTATCCAGAGACACTGCTAATAAGCCCAGTGATTTAAAGTGAAATAAATGTGGGCCAAATGTAGCATACCACTCTGCCAACGATATAAGTACTACTACTACTATCTGCATTATGCCTCTTCCCATTTGAATATGTTTTACTGGTATATAACTTAATTATTTCTTATGTATAATTATGCACTAATCATTTAGTATTCCAAGACACAGATAAGAATGAAGTAATATGACTATGACAAAGTCGACATAAACTCATTTGAGGTGATTGTTATGGATATGTCATAAAAAAACTTTAGACCCCGCCTTCCCTTTGCAGGCATATTACCCATATTACCCGACTTTTGATTATAATTTTATAATGATTATATTTATTTGATTATAATTATATAATTATTTCTTATCTATAATTATGCACTAATCATTTAGCATTCCAAGACACAGATGAGAATGAAGTGATATGACTATGACAAAGTCGACATAAACTCATTTGAGGTGATTGTTATAGATATGTCATAAAAAAAACTTTAGCCCCCGCCTTCCCTTTGCAGGCATATTACCCATATTACCCAACTTTTGACCATTGGCAATACGTCACCATATGTTATGGGCCTCAATGAGCTTCGCAATGCACATTCTAACTAAGGAATCTAAATTCCTTGTTCAACTATCAGTGGGACATATCTATATCTGCTACCATTGACACCCCTTTTAATAACTGAAATATTGCTAACTATCTAAGTATATCAGCCTGTGGTCCCACACAATTCACAACCCCGTTACTGACTGTGCCGTAAGACAGATTTGTATGCCACCTGGTGGTGAATAATTTCTTTAAAACACGTTCGACCAGTGCTCTAGCTGTGTTAATTTCTTTAAAAATATCGTGTTTTAGCGATCTAAGGGTGGGTTTAAAACAATAAAAGTTTCACATGTGTTTCGTCCTGCATGTATTCAATGACGAATGTGGGAAGAGTGGTAATAAAGCTGTTTTTAACTATACAAATGAGGATTTTGTTGTCACATAGGGTCGTCAAAATGTAACTAGTGAGAGTACCCCATTCGAACATTTGACCTCACAAATACTTCATGCAACAAGATTAGGTTTTTCTAACATGATATGATGGAACCAGATGACAGATATACAAAATTAAGACAACAGACATTAGCCTGTTCATAATCATACACAGGCAGAGCAAACGAAAAAGTTACAGAGTACGATGATTTTTTTATTGGAAATTATGACTTTCAGCGATCTAAAGGGTGGGTTCATGTTTTCTGAAAAATATCATTACTTCATCTATGTTTCATCCGGAATGTATTCAATGACAATATGTGACAAGAGTGGTATTAAAGTTGTTTATAACTATAAAAATAAAAATTCTGCTACTACAAGGGGGCGACAAAAGGTAAATAGTAAGAGTACCCCATCCGGACCTTTGAACTCATAAGTCCTTCGTGCAACAAGATACGATTTTTTCTAACTTGATATGGTGGAAACGGATGACAGATATACAAAATTAGCATGGTCATAAACGTACACATACAGACCAAACGAAAGAGTTACATTCTACGAAATTTGTAATTTTTTTATTAGAAATATTGACTTTCAAATATTACAACCTCACATATGTTTCGTCCGAAATATATTTAATGACAATATGTGGCAAGAATTGTGATAAAACTGTTTATAGCTATAAAAATAAAGATTATGGTATTAGACCGGATCGACAAAATGTAACTAGTGAGAGTACCCCATCCGAACCTTTGACCTCATAAGTCCTTCGCTCTAAGGGTGGGTTCACGTTTTCTGAAAAGTATCATAACTTCACCTATGTTTCGTCCGAAATGTATCGATTACATGTAGCTATGTTAATCGTGTAAGCTTAAAGAATGACCCACGCATGATTTTTCTATGCAAATGTGTACCGCCATTACAAAAAAATATATATTCACCGGTAGCTATAGCTCTGTCAATATCACAGAAAACGGTACAATAATGGTAGAATATCTACACCGCTATTATGTTGTGGGTCAAAAATGACAATAAAACTATTTTTAGAGTGATCTGATGTGTTTCAGAAAATTTAGCATACAAATTAGCACCGCCATTACCGAAAAATCTATTTATAACTCGGTTAATATCATAGAAGGGCGGTGGCACTGGTGCAGTGGATAAAGCTGGCTGCTTGGAAAGTAAAAGATCGCGGGTTCGAACCTCACTCTGCCCTTTAAGTTTCAAAGAAACAAAATGTTTATTCCCCGCTCACTCGTAATAATTCAATATTAATGAGAACCTCCGTGACCAAGAGGTAGCGTGCTCGGCCTGAGACCGACAGGGTTCGAATGTCGAATCATGTGTCTGGAGGGCAGGGTCATTTAATTCATCTCACCATCCTCAGGAGGTTCTCCTGGCCCAGTTTGCCATATATGTGCACAAAGGTGGCCTAAATCTACATTCAATCAACACAAATAGCCATCAATTGTTGGCAGGACCCCTCAGCTGCAGGTTCTGTCAATCAATATCAAGAAATAATGAGAAAAAAATGACCCCCACTACATCCATGTCATTTTTTTAATGGCTGCGACAGCCATTTTGTTTTCAATGGAATCTTCCCAAAAGTAAATCAGATCATCAGAAATACCCAGAAAACAACCATACCAAATTTGAATGCAATCCAACCAACGGTTCATAAGTTATGGTGCCCACAAGCTTTTTAGGCGGACATCTTGGAAAATGGCCGATTATGCCAAAAAACATATATGGGATAAATTGCCATATAGGTCATGTCTGTAAAAAAGAAAGAAAATTCATCAGTTAACTTTTTAGTAAGAGCTGAATTTCTGACCACCCGCCCGACCGCCAGACCGCTCGCCCGACCGCCAGACCGCCCGCCTGACCGCCCGCCTCTCGTGATCACTATACCCCACAGCCTTAATGGCTGAAGGGTAAAAAGGGTGTGTACACCCATGTTTTCAGGGTCAATGAAGACAAAAAAAATCATTTTTGGAATGATCTGATGTGTTGCAGAGACAAATAGTATGCAAATTAGAGCTGCAATTATTTATAATATAATATAAATCAGTGAGTCAATCAGTGAGTCAATCAGTGAGTCAATCAGAGAGTCAATCAGTGAGTCAATCAGTGAATTAATCAGTGAATCAAATAATCAATCAATCATTTTTATAATATAAATTACAGCAACGGGACACACAGCGCAACCTCAGACGTGCACGTTGGTCCTTCATTAAAGATACATTTCCAAAATTTGAAAACTCAAAATTCAAAGCCTTTCTCTTATGTATAGATGGTACAATTATTTAAACGCTGTAGGAACGGAGAATGTAGCTATTGTTTTAAAGTTGCACGAGGAACTCGTCAAGGCAGTATTTTATCTTCTCATATATTCGGTATATTCATCAATGACCTCCTAATTGACTTATCAACTAGTGACCATGGTGTGCGATTAGGCTCAAATAAATTTGTGTCATTTGCCTATGCGGATGATTTATTTAGTGCAATTGTTCCAGGCTTACAGAAAAAGATAGATAAATGTCTAGTTTATTCAAACACCTGGAGGTTTAAATTCGGTTTTAAAAAGACTAAGTGTATATCATATGGGCAAACAATAATAAAGTGTGAGACAAAATGGTCGTTAGGCCAGGTACCTATTGTCAATGTAGATAATATTGAAATTTTAGGTATGATTTTATCCAGCGATGGAAAATGTATCAATCAGGTCGACAGCAGAATTTTAAAATGTCGTAAGTCATATTTTAGTCTTAATAATGTTGGTCTGTCGTACCCTGGCCTTCCAGTTGATCTGAAGCTCCACTTATGGCACACCACATGTCGCCCTATTTAAACCTTCGGGTCTGAAACCTTTATTTAAATAGAAAAATATATGGTAAGCTCGAATCGCTTCAGGGTACAATTGTTAAAGCTTTTCTCGGTCTGAGTAGGTACTCTCATCACTCCAAGTTGCTGACGGCTCTTGGTATCATTACCACAGCACTGTATGTAGCGAGACGATTTTTCAAGAAATAATTTGGTATACACCTAACGCAGTTAGCTTCCTAAAATAACATATATTTTTTTAAATAATCACTATTGCATTATTCGGCGGGTAATACCAACTGGTCATAAATTATTTTTGAAATTGTGTTGTGCTTGTATTATCTAACATGTTTAATTATAAATGCTTATGGACGATACTAGATAATTTACGCTTGAAATAAAATAGTTACTTCAGCACGTAGACAGCGCATGGCCAGATGTAGCGGGACGCTTTATCAATAAACAATTAACCCTTAAACTTCCATATTACTAACGCAGATACTTTTTCAATATAATAAATATCTTTTTTAAACAATCACTATTGCATTATCTGTTGGTTAATACCACCTTGTCATAAATTTATTTCAAAAATTGTGTTGTGCCTGCATTAGTTACCATGTTTAATTATGCTTATTGATGATACCAGCTAATATACGCATGAAATAAAAAAGTTACTCCAGCACGCAAACAGTGCATGACCAGAAGTAGCGAGTCGTTTTATCAAAACACAATCAACCCTTAAACTTCTATATAACTAACGGATCAATCGCATATTTTAATGTTGAACATTTAATTTTATTCTCCACAAATGTGTGATTTGATGTTATCGTCACCAAATGATAATGAAGTTATTTGCTATATTAGTAATGTACACATTGTACACATTGTACATGTGTGGAAAACATAGGTGACAGTTTTTCAATATAAAAATACCCTATCAAAATGATCATAACGATATATTGAAAATACCCATTTGACCGCAATGATGAGATTGAATTTGCCGCTTTGCCACAAAAATTTGACCGTAGTCCGGAAGGGTGGCAAGACCGCATTGGTGATCGCCTTTGCTATGGCTTTGACTGAGAACGAATTCGGGCCGAAATGACGATCCGCCTTGGTGATCTGACCGGAAGTCTACTATACCTTGTAAAAGCCATTTCTGATCTAAGATGGCTTCACAGAAACATAATTGATGAACCACATCCTGTTATCGTTCAGATGCTCAAGGTTCACAAAACATTTTTGATACATAAATATTACATCATACATGCATCCATGAATCAAGAAGAAGACCACCCGGGTGATCTTGCAAACAATGTCAAATATGTTGAAGTGGTGATGGAACAGGTGGAATCATGTTAATTAAGGATGGCCTGGGGAGTTTCATAACACCATCTCAAAAAGTTGTCACGAGTTCTGGCTCTCCAGCAGGCACAGCATATTGATCAACAGAATGTAGGCTACTTCAATATGGGCTGGAACCAGTGCCTACATCTATTGCCGATAACAATATATAGGCTATATATCAGAACTTCGAACTCAGAAAAAACCTTACAAGTGGAAATCCCTTTTCGGGTCGCCATTGTGTCTGATACTATCATGTAATGCATGGATGTGCCATTTTGTGGACCATACATTGGCCCACCAAGGTCAATGTTATTCATTTTTCTAAAATATATATATCAATTATTATGTACTTGATAGACAAAACCCAGCGATCTCTGCTTGGTGTACGATGGGTACTATAGCTACAGCATCAAAAGTGGAGCACATCTTCAACGAAAATTAAAATACACACATGATGGTCTTGCAATATGACAAGTCACGATGATGCTCTTTACAAATATACAAGAACACAGTCATAAGACGACATGACATGGACACGTGCAACGTATGAAGAAGCAGATATGACTATGGTACATCAGATGATTGAGCTTGCAGCTACTGGTCTTCAATATATAAACATTAGACTAGTGGAAATCTGAGATATCGTTCAGAAAAAATGACCCACGGTAGGAACTCTGCCCATTTTGTTTTCACAACATTTTTAACCATTTTCGGGTATGTACCTTTTACGTGCCCTTATTTTTTATGTCATATATGACTTGTATATATAACTCTAGAGTCTAGAGTCCCCCAGTTGGTTGGCTGAATAGCTGGTTGGTTGCTTGGTTGGTCGGTTGGTTGGTTGTCTGGCTGGCTGGTTGACGGGCTCGTTGGTTGATTATTTGGTTATTCTGAGGAAGGCTCAGCAGAAAAAGAACGAAAAACTCGCCGCATTCCGTATTAAAGAAACCACACATGCCGCATACCGTAGCGCATAACGCATAACGCATGATGCATAACGCATGCCGCATGTAAGGAATCCTAGGTTTACCCAGCAAGCAAAATGGCATTAACCCAACATTCGTTCAATGTTGGACCACCATCTACAACGCTGGCCAAATATTGAACTGATGCTACGTGTTTATTGCGGGATGTATAATCAAAGCTGGCTATACATTATAGGTTATTGAGAGCATCCAGTAAAAACTGGAAAAAAATACATCACTTTATTTATGGTGTATCAGTCATTTTTACGTGCCAAATTTTGATCACTTTTATGTTCTACTGTAGTGTACTTCAAGGTCAGATTACAAAAAATCCCTCTAAGCTGCGAGCTTAGCACAATCACTTTTTCCCACCCCAGAGACCGTCTGCTGCTCCACTATAATTAGCAATGAAGTGATAAAGCAAACAAGCAAGTAATCAGTCTGCATGATTGTAGAAATATTGCTAAAACTAAGACGTAACAATGTTTCTTTAATCTGATCTGTTTATTTACATTTCATGCAAATTAAATTTCAAAAGAACTAACCTTGTCATAATCATCCTCTTCATGTTTATGCAGCTTTCGTAAATCAATCACTTCCTGAAATATTCAATATTAAATTATAATACAAAAAGGAACCATGAATCAATCAGTCAATGAATGAATGAATCAATCAGTCAATGAATGAATGAATGAATGAATGAATGAATGAATGAATGAATGAATGAATGAATGAATGAATGAATGAATGAATGAATGAATGAATGAATGAATAAATAAATAAATAAATAAATAAATAAATTAATTAATTAATTATTTAATTATTCAATTAATCAATCAATCAATCAATCAATCAATCAATCAATCAATCAATCAACAATCAATCAATCAATCAATCAATCAATCAATCATAAATCAATCAATCCATAAATAGGCCAATCAGCAAATTAAATAACCAATCAACTAAGCAATCAAGCATGCAATCAATGGACCAAGTAATCAACTAATTGACCAATCAATCGTCAACCAACCAATCGATCAATCAATCAGCGAGCGCAGCGAGCCACATAGCCGTGAATTGAGTATCAGAGTGATACCAACTTTAAATTGCTATTCTGGACCCTATCTGATGAGCTATGGCCAATCTAACTCATATTGCTTATAGCAAATATATTTACTTACATCTCTGTGATTCTTGAATTGATATATAACATATTGGACCTGAATTTAGGTAAAAAACAACTACAATTCACGGCGATATAGTTTGCATCAATCTTTGCCGGTGCGACATGAGCGACATCTATGTGAGGATAATTCGACAGATACCACGTGCGATGACGTCATCGTCCGATCGAATTATACCTGCTGTGTTACCTATCTCACAAAGTCTCGCGTTTCCACCCCACTCCAACCGAGATCACTTGGTAGCTTCAAGTGCAATTTCGGAATAATAACTTGAAAATAAACACACTTTTCGTTTCTAACAATCAAAAATCTTCACACATATGCTGCAAATATGGTAGCCAAGACGTATACATTGTAAGTACGTCGGTCAAGTGTGATTTAACATTCATGTCCGAGGCAAGACAGCTGCTGTATTCAATTCAGCGCTGTAGGGTGGTCAGCGCCAACATTCAAACAAGCATTAAAAAGCCAATGAGTCATTCAATAATAAATAAATCAGTAAATCAGTCAAATTAATCAATTATTCAATAATACAATACAACAAACAGCCATTAATGCAGATCACTCAGAACGTCCGGACTGATTGGACAAGGCAACATTCAGGATTTGTCAATGAAATGAATGGGGTTTAGGCCACTGGGCCAGGATAACCTCATGAGGATGACAAGATCATTGAGATGATACTGCCCTCCAGACACATGATACGAAATTCTAGGGCTGGCGGTTTGAGATCGAGCACAGTACCTCTCGGTCACGGAGGTTCCCCACAATATTGAATCATTACGAGTGAGCGATGGGATTGGAATTTAAAAGTATCCACTAACCTGTTGATAAACAGCATTTTCGCTTTGTAGTTTTTCTTGCATTTCTCGAATCTCCTGAAATATTACATATATGAATTGTTGCATACTTACTGATTTAAAATAAATAAAACAATTCCTTATCAAATACATCAATTATCAATTCAATTTATTCAGCAAATCTGATTAGCATTGGTCAATTACTCAATAACATTTGAATTTGCGTGATTTGCAATGATTCATAAAACCCATCTGCTATATACATGTATAATTAAGTGTGGTAAAATTATCAATCAACATCTACAAACGCTCATCGTAGATAACTCATAAATACATGTAAAATAATCCATAGTAGTATATTATGTACATCATGTTAAATATCTAACAAATATGTAACAAATTGTAAATTTAAAGTTTAGTAGTAGCAACTCGCCTGCTGATAACTTGTACTCTCACTTTGAAGCTTTTCTTGCAATTCACGTGTCTTCTGCAACATTGGAAGAATATATAAGATAATTCTCTGCACGTTAACATAAGTAAAAGTGTTCCTCAACGTCATTTTTAAATATCGACTGCAATATGGTACATGAAGACTTAAAAAGTATTTGCTGTCTATGATATACATCAACTCAATATATCCAGCAGAACTGATTTTAATATACAATCAATCAATCAATCAATCAATCAATCAATCAATCAATCAATCAATCTATCAATCAATCAATCAATCAATCAATCAATCAATCAATCAATCAATCAATTAATTAGTGTAATTGAGACTAATAATCAAATAACAGAGAATTATATTCAAAATATTTATTTTCAAGATGTGCACCAACTTCTACGCTACACAATGTTAGAATTCGAAAGCAATCGTATGAAAATAAAAGCATACGTAAAAAATGAAAATATGTTTTTCAAAATGCGACTTACGACTTATTTTGCCAGATAGGATCACATATAATCAAAACGAAGAAACATCAATCAATCAAGCAATCAATCAATCAATCAATCAATCAATCAATCAATCAATCAATCAATCAATCAATCAATCAATCAATCAATCAATCAATCAATCAATCAATCAATCAATCAATCAATCAATCAATCAATCAATCAATCAATCAATCAATCAATCAATCAATCAATCAATCAATCAATCAATCAATCAATCAATCAATCAATCAATCAATCAATCGATCGATAGATCGATCGATCGATCGCTCGATATATCGATTAATCAATCAATTAATCAATTATTCAATTAAACAATAAATCAATCAATCAATAAATCAAGCAATTAACAAATCAATCAATAAATTAACCGATGAAGCAATCAATTGATCGATCAAATAATATATCAGCCACTAACCTGCTGATAAACTGCATTTTCATTTTGTTCGTGTTGATGTTTTTCTTGCAATTCTCGTATTTCCTGAAACATTTACATTTTATGCGAGAGCGAATGCATGCGTATAGTCCAGGAATTAGTTTTTGTAGTTGATCTATTTAGTGAGCTCGTTCAACCGGCGTAGTATCTACAATCTGAATTGACAAAATGATGGAATGGACATTCGGCAACAGCCAAAGGTAGTATGTACAAACAAATTGCGGTATCAGTTTTTTGTACAACCCATTTGGGGGGGGGGGGGCTGGTGTCGCTATGTTCGTCAAAGTAGAGGTCAAGTTTGGAAAATAGCCATATCTCTGCAATAAATTGATCGATTCTTATACTTTTGGTATTACTACACTCAGTGTCAAATTATCTAACTTGTGGGTCTGTCTGGCCTTAAGTAAGATTGTGTATTGCGAGAATATAACAATTTACATCAAGTCACATCTCAATAGAAAATACGCCATGATTTCTTTATTAAATCTTTACAACAAAAACAAACAGAAAATACACTAATAGTCAGGGGGGGGGGGAACTGAAATATTCATCTGAACCCCTTAAAAAAAACTAGTTGTTGAGATTATTGCATTTTTGAGTACTTTAGCATCCCTAGAAACAGATTCGGGATGATGACATCAAATTCGCCTGGAGTATTTTTTAATTAGCATAAATACAAGATGGCCGCCAACGATTTCGTCAAAACAATGAATTGGCATACCTCTGTAAATACGAGGTCGATTTTAACAACCTTAGGCGCTATAATTATGTGATTCGATGATGCTGAACGCATTTATTGGGTCATTGTAATCCATGGAAATCAATTAAAGGTCAAGGTCATATTAGATCAAATTAGAAAGCGCTTAAGTAGTGTATCGTATCTATATCATTTCAAGAGCAGAGAATATATTTCTGGACACACCATATTTATCTCAAGACCAATTTATGATAAATTTAATTTCAACAACCACTATGACAAGAGCTGACAAGTTTAAAACGACCACTAACATTGTCCCGAGAATAGCAAGATAGGTCACACATTTCACGAGTAGAAACAAAAAGATGGATGAGAGACTAGGAAATATATTTAATGCAACATTGAACAGAAATTGCACTTGTACCGTTATAGTGGTAAAAAATAAGATTCCACTTGATGTAACCTCTTTGTCCTATATGATTTCAACTGCCAGAATTCCAACTACAGTTCATCATCATCATCATTATGATCATCAACAGGTACTGATTCTTGCGACTTCTTTATGAGCATGTTCATGCACACCTCACCTCCCTTGCATGCTCAGAAAACAGTACAACCAACCCGTGTGGCCTCCTTTACAACCAGATGCAACTGTGGCAGACAGGGTTCCCTCTGTGCTCCGAACCATGGGTCAGGGCATCGATAGGAGGAACTGTGCCTTCAATTGATGCCTTCCAGTGTGCAGCCTGTAGGTGAGCACGTTTGGCATTTTCAGTAAATGCCTCGGTGATAGGTGGCAGACTGCACAACTTCAAAGCAGAACCAATATCAGTCTTCTTTCTCAGTCTTCTTTCTTCACTCATGCTGGCACATCTGCTGAAACCTTTGCCATAGCAAGCCAGTATGAATGACGTAGCTTGCTCGGGTACAATAGCTTCATCTGCTGTATGTCCAATAGCATGTAGCGGGATCCTAGCAGTTCTGACCACCTTGAGTGCTTTGATCTTTCCAATGCCAAACGTAGCTGCTGGTGTATCGGCCCCTGTAAGGGCATTAAGGTAAAGCAGATCTGGCACAATAGATGTATGTACCTTCACACTCTGTAGGGCGGGGGCCCTAGGGTAGTGGTTAGCACCGCTGCCTTTCACGCCAGAGATCGGGGTTCGGTTCACGGTCTCGGCGGTTTGAAAGAAACAAAAAGTGTTTCTTCCCCATCCACGTGTGGAAGTCAGTAATGTGGGGAGCCTCCGTGACCGAGAGGTAGCGTGCTCGGCCTCAGACCGCGAGGTCTCGAATTTCGAATCTTGTGTCTGGAGGACAGTGTCATCTCAATCATTTCACCATCCTCAGGAGGCTCTCCTGGCCCAGTTTAGCCTATATGTGCCCAAAAGGTGGCCTAAAGCCCGATTCGTTTCATTTCATTTCACACTCTGTATGATGTCGATTACGGCAAGATCTTTCCCTGGGGAACACATGCAGAGCTGGCCTTTTGGCTTCATCTCTGCCACAAAGTGAAGGAGTAGAGCGAAGACATCAGTGTCATCGCAGATAACGGACACGACTTCCCCAACCATGCATCTTGTCATAGAATGGTGCACACAATTATTGTATCAGCTTCTTTGTGACTTCGGGGTCCCTCCTCTCAATCACGGTGATACCTACTATTTGAACAGGCACATCTTCGGTACTAGCAACAGTGAAGCTGTGCATCTGTCCCGCAGTGGCATGCCTATAAAACTCGGGGGCCATCATTGCACCAGCAAGCATCTTATAAAGCTGCACCTTATTTTTAGTGACACCGAGGATTGAGGTTTTAGGTGGTAAGCGCACTTCAGCAGTGAGGATGTGTACACGACCTCCACCATTTTTTTCCTGACGGAACATGCGCATGTATGATTTTGCACTGTTGGTGTAATACCTGTCAAAAACCAACACAACATTTCCCTCAGTAAGGCCATGTTTAACAATTGATTTAAATTTCACGATGAAATCACCCAGATACCTGTATTTGATGGCCAAGATATTGTCCACAGCAAAGCTAAAACGTCATAAATAACAGTGGTTTGTTTCCCAAAGGATCTCCCAGACACATTTACGCGCAAGTCATTATTGAGTGTCGACTTTGTGACCATTCGCGTCATGCCTGTGGCATCAAACATGGAAGCAGGGTAGGGAGCCAGTTCCGTGTGTAATACCTTATTTACATGTGATTTTGACTTAAAAATCCAATTATGGTATTAGTTTGGTGATTCAAGGTCAATTGCCACCACACTGCTACATTTTAGTACTTGTGGTGATTCACTCCAGCTTTGGGAAATGGTTGTGATAAGGGGAATACCAAGGCGATAATCACCCCCAAGGGTTAAATTGCAAACTTGTGATGCGTGGTGAAAAGCTACCCGACCAAAAATGTGTCAACAGCAGTCATTTGTAATAATCACCCGCACCCCAAATGGGCTTGGAATAGATAAAAACTCATGTTTTTTTCAGTTTGACTTTGCAGTGAAATTGAGATGACCTCGATGTGACTTTGGGGTGGTACCCCAGTAAATCACAGCACCAACCCATGCCATCTTAATTCTGTATCCAAATGTTGTCATGAGGGCTGAAGCTGATGTTCCACACTGCTAAATTTTAGTAATTTTGTTGATTCACTCCAGCTTTGGGAAAGGGGTGTGATAAGGGGAATACCAAGGTGGTAATCACCCCCTAAGGCTGAAATGGCATACAAATCCCTTGCGATGCGCGGTGAAATGGTCAACAGCAGTCATTTGTAAAACTCACCTTCAACCCAAATGGGCTTAGAATAGATAAAAAAATAATTTTGGAAAGGGGTGTGATAAGGGGAATACCAAGGTGGTAATCACTCCCCAAGGCTGAAATTGCATACAAAACCCTTGCGATGCGTGGTGAAATGGTACCCGACCAATTATGTGTCTACAACAGTCATTTGTTATACTTATCTGCACCCCAAATGGGTTTGTAATCGATAAAAAAACCTAAAAATCATGTTTTTTGCCAATTTGATCTTGCAGTGACCTTGATATGACCTTGGAGTGGTACCTCAGTAAAGCACAACACCAGCCTATGGCAACTTTCTTACCCGATTCTGTATCCATGTGTTGTTATGGGAGCCCAAGCTGAAGTTCCACACTACTACATTTTAGTGAAAAAAATGCATTCATTCCAGCATTGGGTGTGATAAGAGGAATACCAAGTGGTTTTTACCCCCCACAAGGCTGAAACTGCCCCAAAAACCATTCAGGTGCGTATTGAAATGGTACCCGATAAAGAATGTGTGAACAGAAGGCATTTTTAATACTTTCCTGCACCACACATCAGTTAAAATTCGGTAAAAGTAAAACAAATTACGTTTTTATACCAATTTGAAATAACCTTAATCTGACCTTGATGTGACCTTGGAGTTGTACCCCGTTAAACCACAACATCATCACATGTAATTATTTGCTCCTAGCCTGGGATCCTGCTGGTGTGTTTAGAAACATCGGGCAGTACAAAATATCCCGCATTTTTTCTCTCTCCCTCCCAGGAATTTGGCGGTTGGGGTAGGAGTGGTGCGTGGAGCTCGGCGCTAAAAGGGTTAAGATGAGGGCAAAATCCTGTATATCTTGACCTTGACCTGCGAAGTTCCGCCTTGAACCCCTTGTCACTTCTAATGATTATATAACACATTTATACGCTACAATAACCAAGCTAGATATAGATAATAACAAATGATGGCTTATTTGGTCCACTCGTTGGCTAATCTATCTTATTTCAGCACCGTGTGACCTTGAAAATGACCTTTGACCTTGAAAAACTCATCAAATCATTAATTATATCATCTCAATCTATTCCCTGGGTCCAAATTAGGGGAAGAAGTGGTAAAACATAATGTTCTGTGTGGCGTGGTTACAAAGTTGTGTTTCAACCTATTTTAATGGCGGCCATTTTGGATTTATGCTAATTAAAAAAAATACTCGGGGCAAATTTGATCTCATCATCCGGAATATGTTTCCAGGGCTCCTAATGTACTAAAAAATGCAATAATCTCAACAACCAGTTTGTTTTTTAAGGGGTCCAACGAGCATTCTCCGGGACTATAAGCGCATTGGCTAAAAATGCATTTTATTACCAAAATAAAGAATGTTTCAGAGAAAAAGAAAAATCAAATTTGATTCTATGGGTGTAACATTAATGGGATTAAGCTCACTTCATGCTGCATACGGTCTATTTATTTATTATTTATTAAGATTCGCCAAATATACAGTATACATTACTTTGTTCAATGATAACAAAAAATAGTCATGATAATACTGTTGGCTGGGACATGGCATCAGATATGTGATATCTATGCTAGGCCTGTCCCATAACCAGATAACAATGGTAACAAAGTATGTGTGCAGCAATTATGAAAAAACGCATTCCAGCAAAACACGAGACGCCCGTGCCTGCTGGGATGTGTCAAAAAGAAAGAGAAAGAAAAGTGTTTCGTGCCTGGCGACATTGCGGACAGCGACAAACGGTAACCCACGTGCAGGAGTTGTCAATATGATAGGTCGTGGTCAACTTTACAATGTAAAAATTATATAATAGTTTATTGAAAGGTTTGACAAATCTATTGCGGCAATTAATTTGTTTTATTGTGTTCGGCAGGATATTCCACATGTATACCCGATTAGATAAAAATAGCCCAGCCAATTCAGAATTAAAGCGTACAGATCTTAAAGGCAAGACCTGTTGACCTAGCCTAGTTCTAGAGGTGTCAGCGTTATAGAAAGAAAGAATATGTCTAATATCTATGAAATTATGTATACATTCACATAGGAAACACAAGTAGTTGATATCTTTTATAAAAGACGAAGGAAGTAATTTGGTGTTATGTAGTCTGGTTGGGTAATCAGACACATAATCATTAATGATATTTTTCGTGGCTTTACTTTGTATACGTTCAATCTGGTTGAGATCTGCCTTGCTACAGGAATAAGCAATTGATGCGTAGGAAAATAAAGGTTTAACCAAAGTAGTATATAGGTGTAATTTGACTCTATATGGAGCATTGAATCCGACTGTACGCTTTATCAGGCCAAGCATTCTGTTCGCCTTGCTAATCTTAGTGGCAATATGACTTCTCCAGGTTGAGGAAGAATTAATTAGTAGTCCTAGATCATTAAACTCTTTAACAGATTCTAGTTATTTAAATGGTATTGAAAATTATGTTTAAAAGATCTGGCTATTGTGAGGACTTTGCACTTGGTACCATTAAAGAAAAGCTTCCAAATATCACTCCAACGTGTAAAAATATTCAAATTGCTTTGAAGGTCTACGCAATCCTGCATTGATTTAATTTCTCTTCCAACTTTTGCATCATCAGCATATAGAGTTTTAAAAGATAGATTTGAAATATTGTCCACAATGTCATTCACATATAATATAAACATTAATAGGCCAAGTATTGACCCTTGGGGTACCCCAGATCTAACAGGTAGTTTAGTAGACATGCTACCGTGAATTAATACACGCTGGTATCGATTATTTAGATAACTATGGAACCAGTTAAGCAGCGTCCCATTAAAACCGAAAGTCTGAAGTTTATGTATAAGGAGATGATGTGGAACTGAATCAAAGGCTTTTGTAAAATCAAGATATATAACGTCACATTTTGTCGTAAAAATTTTTTAATTGAGATTCTGTTGAGCGTCGTTGGACAAAACCATACTGGTTGTTAGAAATTATATCTTTGATTTCTGGATAAATTATGTTGCAGATTGCACGTTCAAAAATTTTGCTTAAAATACCAAGTAAAGATATAGGCCTATAATTTTCGCAATTAGTTATATCACCTTTCGTAAGAATGGGACATATATTAGCCATTTTCCAGGAATTAGGAAATATTCCAGCTTGCAAAGATATGCTTCACAGTTTGGTAGAAGAAGGTGCCAGTTCCTTAACACAATTCTTTAGAAATACACCTGGAATGCTATCCGGCCCTGTCGCTTTACTTGTGTCTATATTCTGTAATATAATGTGGACTTCAGCAACTGATAACTGTACAATTGATAGATTAGGATTATTAAAACTACTCATGGGAGGAAGGTTATGGACGTGAGTAAAGTTTTAATGAAAGAAATTGTTAAAATAATTCGCTAAAACTTCAGGTTCGTCTGAAGTATTACCCTGGAATTTCATTTCAGAAGGGATATGCTTACTTTTTGTCTTTGATCTTAAGAAGCTCCAAAACCTTTTGGGATTAGTCCTAATATCATCGAGCGAGTTCTTAGTATATTTATTGTATTTTTGATCTATCATGTTCCGGAGACTGTTTCTGAGTCGACGGTATTTAGCCCAAGCACTCTGCGTGTTAATCCTCCTAGCCCGTTTGTTGGCAGTCTCTTTCTTTTTGCTCAGATTTATTACCTCACTGTCAATCCAAAGGGGAGAATTAATGTCACAAATAATGCGACGGGGTACAAATGTATTTAATGTTTCTTCCAATTTAGAGACCCAATTATCACAAATACGATTAATGTCGGGTATACCCACCGAGTCACTATATCTATGTCGATCAGATAAGCGTTAGTTAAATATACCTTCACCTGTCCAATCCACATTCCTATAGTCAAAAACTGATCTAGTCAGTTTATTATTTTTAAGGCCACTAGCCTTGATAGAAAAATTATTAAGGTAATGATCCGATGGAAATAGGGCCTGTTCAACATCTATATCCGTAATTAAATGGGGTGATGTATATAATTTTAAATCTAATCTGTTACCATTTTGATGGGTTGAGCACATAATCATATGTTTTAAACAGAATTCTTAGAATATATCATAAAAGTAGCGGTAGTTATTACTATCCGTAAGCGGAACATTCAAGTTCATGTCAAAGTCTGGTAAATTAAAATCACCCATAACAAAAATGTTGAAGAAACCTTCTTCTCGTATACGACGGAGACAGGTTTCTAAATTTTGCGGACATTCCACAGAGTTATCAGACGGTGGTCGGTAATAAGTCAGAAGAGCTATCCTCGGGAATAATTATTTCAACAACAATGATCTCATTATGTCGATCATTCTGTAACATTAGATCAGGTCTCAGTTTTGAATAAATACTCGTGTGAATAGCTGTTAAAACGCCACTCTCCGCGATCATTTCTATAAATGTTAAAATCAGCTTCAGGTAATATTTCACAGTTGTTGATATCTTCTGTTAACCACGACTCGGTTACTGAAATAATTTTTGCTTGTTTTAATTCTACGAGTGATTGAAAATCTTTTAATTTATTATGATTTTTTGAAACCGACTTTAAACTTCTAGTATTAAGTAGAAACGCGTTTATATAATTAGATGGGCCTGGATTACGCTCTATATCTCCGCTGAGTAACAAGAGTGTAAATAACCAATACAAAATTCCCACCCTACAAAGAAAACTAATGATAAGGTAACCATTGAGAATTACACCAGGCTTACCACGACCCCGATATGTACAAATACGCGCTCTATATGTTTCAATGTCAACAGTCATGTTTATAGTTTAGAGTCAGGGTAGAATTGACACATATAGAGCGCGATATCACCCGAGCACGTGGAATTAAAAAAACCGCAGGCATGAGACACAACTTAATAGATGAGAATACAAGATTAATAAACTGTTCTTTACAGTGTGTGTTATATATGAACACACTGCACACATTACGAGGTCGAGTGCAAAAAGTGAAAGCACGTGAAAAATTGAGCTAACCCCAATCGATTAATCTTGAACATAATTATTAGCCAATACTTATAAAATAATAACAAGTGTGTACAAGCACTGGTCCAGCGCTGGTGCAATATCAATTTAGCTAAATAGACCGCATCAAATATTATTGATAGATTCTAGTGGACCTTGAGACCACCCAAACCTGTTTAGATTTAGGGGGTAGAGTTACGTGAACGTTTGTCGCTGCTGTTGTAGTCTACCAATGTTCACATGGAAATACAATTCCCGTTACAATGATATATTGCATGTTGTAAAATATCAATCAATCAATCAATCAATCAATCAATCAATCAATCAATCAATCAATCAATCAATCAATCAATCAATCAATCAATCAATCAATCAATCAATCAATCAATCAATCAATCAATCAATCAATCAATCAATCAATCAATCAATCAATCAATCAATCAATCAATCAATCAATCAATCAATCAATCAATCAATCAATCAATCAATCAATCAATCAATCAATCAATCAATCAATCAATCAATCAATCAATCAATCAATCAATCAATCAATCAATCAATCAATCAATCAATCAATCAATCAATCAATCAATCAATCAATCAATCAATCAATCAATCAATCAATCAATCAATCAATCAATCAATCAATCAATCAATCAATCAATCAATCAATCAATCAATCAATCAATCAATCATCGATCGATCAAATAATATACCATCGATCAAATGATATACCAGCCACTAACCTGCTGATGAACTGCATTTTCATTCTGTTCGTGTTGATGTTTTTCTTGCAATTCTCGTATTTCCTGCAACATTTACATTTTATGCAAGAGCCATTGCATGCGTTACGACTTAAGCGACATGAAACAGACATTTTATTGAACCCTTACAATAAAAACCAAATCAATATATTCAGCAAATCAGATTTGTTTTTTGATAGATTTACCATTAGTTGAATAGTTGTGATGTATAATTAATTATAAAACCCACTTGATATACATAATTATAATGTCGAAAATAATCACTTATTAGGCTGACTGGTAAAAAAAATTGCTCGTTTAATGATAAAAGCATGAAATTTGTTTGCTGGGAGAACATCTCATGGCGGTAAATTTTAGCTATAGGGCCATTCCAAATTTGACCCTTGATATTAATAGCGGCCATTTTTCAAAATGACCGCCAGAATATACATACTGAATATCTCAGTTTCTAAATCACTTGGAAAAATGATCTTGGTGTCTAAATATACATTTTCAGGACCAAGTATTACAAAAAAGGCAATAATAAATACGTAAAGTTGACCTTTGACCTTATTAATGGCCATTTTTTTAAAATGGCCGCCGGAATATACATGTTTTAATATCTCAGTTTCTAATCCACGTAGAAAAAAAATCTTGATGTCTAAACATACATTTTCTGGGCCAAGGATTACAAAAACGACAATTACAAATTCGAAAATTTAATCTTTGACAATCGTGGCAGTCATTTTTCTCCAAAATGGCCGCTAGAATATAAATGCTTTAATATCTGAGTTTCTAACTGATTTAGAAAAAAAGATGTTGGTGTCTAAATATACATTTCCGGGACCAAAGATTACACAAAAGGCAATTAATAATACGCTAAATTATTTTTTTTATCTCAATAGTGGTCATTTTTCATGTTTTAATATCTCCGTTTCTAATAAACGTAACAAAGAGATCTTGGTGTTTAAATATACATTTGCAGGACCAAGGATTAGGGAGAACAATCTGAAATACGTATCTAAATGATAAAAAAATGGCTTGCATCACCAGCAACAACAATGAACAATACAGTCGTCGTACATCTGTCAGAGTGCACGGCGTACAGACAGTACAAAACGAAAACACCACAGAACTCATTGTAAACATGTGTACCGAGAAGCTTGGTGTTGCCCTGACAGCAAATGATATTGAAGCCTGTCACCGCCTTCGAGCACCACGCAGGAACGGGGAGGGGCCCGATAATTGTTATGTTCAACCGACGCCAAAAGCGTGACGAAGTCATCAAGAACAGGCGAGAGCTGAAAGGGAGCCGAGTTGTTATCTCAGAAGATCTCACCAGACTCAACCAGCAAACTCTTAACCGTGTACGCGTGTCTGAGCGTACCAACTCCACATGGTCTCACAACTGACAAGTAATGTTTACACTACCTGGAGACACGTGGCGCTACAGGATTGACCCTTTCCAAACCATCGATGAAGCCATAGCCATGCGGAACGACAATAAACAAAACATTCCACGTCCTCCGTAGTGAGTTATTCCCTTCCATCCCTTCACAGATTTACAGCGAAATCATTATTAAATGTACCATGTTACGAACGAACAATTTTCAAAAATATCTCGTTATTGTATTAGTGAGATAATATATTAATACAATCATGATAATACACTTACCGGTATCTCAGCGAAACACTTTCAGACTACATGGAACTCAAGCTGATTGACACACCCACAAAAATCGCAGGTGGAATTTTTTGTATATGTTATTTTATTTTTACATTCACTCATGATGCAAATGAACCGTAACAATTTATGCAGGTTCTTGAATATCATGATATACTTCATTGTTTTGTTATTTTGTGTAAATATGGCAGTTGAGCACTCAAGATTAACTAGGGTTACATAACCTATGTGTGTATACAGTTTATGATTTTCTTCTTTTCAACGGAGAGTTTAAAATGCGGCATAACTTTATTATATTAATTGACATACAGGGTGAATTATATCATATTTTTACTCAGCATCATTATGTTGTACATTGATTATTATAGAGCTAGTATTGGTAATTTCCACATAAAATTCCTCAGTCCAGGAAAAAACGTGCGAATTCGTTTGACATCGGAATATAATTTTTGGTGTACTGTATTTCTAAATTTCATATTTGTTAATTTTGTTGCAGCAACATTATTTAAACATTGTGGTGATATTGAGTCCAATCCGGGCCCACCTCTTCATCACCATTATAATGTAAACCAGTTAACTTTATACTGTGTGAATATTAGGAGTATTCGAGCCGTAGTTAGCGAAAACCCTACAATAAGAAAATTCGATTATTTGTGTGCTGAAGCTTCATCTCGTGAAAATAGTATTGTATGTGTATCCGAGACATGGTTACACAAATCTGACAAAGATATTGATATTGAAATGCCTGACTATACTACGTACCGTCGAGATAGACCAATGAACAGGTACGGTGGTTTGGTAACATCTATTCATAATTCTGTAAACAGCAACAGGCTCACCTGCTTAGAACCCGCTGATAGTGAAATAATGTGTCTGGAAATTAAGTGTGACAATAACAAAATACTCCTGTGCTCTTGCTATAGGCCTCCTAATAAATCCTCAAAATTTTTTTTTGACGATGTTCAAAATATTCTCGACTCGGCATCGTCCACATTTGACACAGTAATTTTTATAGGAGACATGAATTGCAAACATTCAGATTTTTACGCACGCGATAAAACATGCAATGCTGGCAAAGTGTGCAAAGAATTGTTCGATTCTTATTCTTATCATCAGCTTATCAGTGAACCAACGCGTTTCAGTGGAAACAGCCAGAGCTGCATAGACCTTTTATTTACTAATACTACTCACTTTTTAAATAAAATTGGAACGGAACCACCTCTTCCTAACTGCGATCATGTTCCTATAACAGCAGTCTTAAACTTTAAATATAAACACGACAGTTCTTTTAAACGGGAGGTATGGAATTTTAAAAAAGCCGATTTTGACAAATTTCGTTGTCTCCTTTCTACTTCTCCATGGCAGAATGTTACGTTACTAGATGATGTTAATGAATGTGTCTTAATTTGGTCTGATATGTTTATCAAGATTGCTGAAGCATGTGTACCACACCAAAATGTTATTATTCGACCTAAAGATAAACCTTGGATGAATTCCGAGATTCGAAAATGTATTACCAACCGCCGCAAATTATTTTATAAATTTAAACGTAGTAGCTTAGATAGTGTCAAGAACGATTACAAACAACTGAGAAATAAGATTGTGTCAATGGCTAAAGAAGCTAAAAATGCATATGAAGTTAAAACTGAATCAATTCTATGTAATAAAGCAACAAAATCAAAACAGTGGTGGAGTGTACTAAAACGCGAAATTAAAGGCTCAAAAAAATCTGAAATACCATCTATTGTTCATGGAACAGATAATATTCACGACAACTCAAAAAAGCAGAAGTTTTTAATAATTATTTTATACAACAATCTACCGTCGATGATAACGATATGATACTCCCCCCACTCGCTGATCGTGATTATCCAGATATCGAAGATTTATTAATTACCTCTGACAAAGTTAAAAACATATTGTCTACTTTAGATTGCAGCAAATCAACTGGATGTGATCAAATTGGCAACAGACTTCTTAAAAAAGCTGCGATCCCAATCTCTCAAATTTTGTGTCATATTTTTAACAAATCTCTAACTAATGGTATTTATCCTGAAACCTGGAAAAGAGCCTTCGTTATACCGCTATATAAAAAGGGCATCAAGTCTGATATTAATAATTACAGACCAGTATCACTGCTCCCTTGCGTCTCTAAAGTATTCGAAAAACTTATTTTCCAACATATTTTCTCTTATCTGAGACATAATGCTATATTGTCACCACACCAGTCAGGTTTTATAAACGGAGACTCGTGTGTTAATTAGCTGGCTTGTATCTCTCATAACATATACAAAGTACTTGACAAAAATAACTCGGTTCGAGCTGTATTTTTAGACTTTGCAAAGGCTTTTGACAAAGTTAGCCACAAAGGCCTTATCTATAAATTTAAAAAATACGGTGTCACTGGAAACATTCTATCTTGGCTTACAAACTATTTAACTAACAGATCACAAAAAGTAGTTATTAAAGGCTCGTCGTCAGATTGGCGACATATTAAATCAGGAGTTCCCCAAGGATCCGTCCTTGGGCCACTCTGCTTCCTAATTTATATAATGGTCTACCTATCTGGCACGGTTTACCCGATATCAGGCCAATCGAGGTAACTAATAGCTGATTTACGGTCATTTTGAATTCGATATAAACTAGTTAAAAACTTAGGGTGCATCCTCCCCCGAAACCTCAAATTTTGTTTTATAGTAATGGACTAACATCTAACACAGTTTGCAAAATATTGGGCATGTGAAAGTAAATAATGGCCGATAGGGGGCCATTTTGAATTTGATCGAGTCAGAATTTTTCAAGATGCATCCTCAGCTGAAATCTCACATTTCATTCTATAGTAATCATCTAGCTATCTAGCACGGTTTACCAAATATCGGCCATGTGAAAGTGAATAATGGCCTAAAGGCGGCCATTTTGAATTTGATCAAGTCAAAATTTTCCAAGATGCATCCTCAGCTGAAATCTCACATTTCATTCTATAGTAATGGTCTAGCCATCTAGCACGGTTTACCAAATATCGCCCATGTGAAAGTGAATAATGGCCGATAGGAGGTCATTTTGAATTTGATCAAGTCAAAATTTTTCAAGATGCATCCTCTCCTGAAATCTCACATTTTGTTTTATAGTAATGGTCTAGCCATCTAGTACGGTTACCAAAAACCGGCTATGTGAAAGTGAATAATGGCCGATAGGCGGCCATTTTGAATTTGATCGAGTCAATTTTTTTCAAGATGCATCCTCTCTTGTAATCTCACATTTTGTTTTATAGTAATGGTCCAGCTATCTAACACGGTTTACCAAATATCAGCAATGTGAAAGTAAATAGTGGCCGATAGGCGGCCATTTTGAATTCGATTGAGTCGAAAGTTTTTAAAAGGCATCCTCTCTCGAAACGTCACATTTTGTTTTATAGTAATGGTCTAGCTATCTAGCACGGTTTACCTGATATCAGGCCTATCGAGGTAAATAATGCTGATTGTCGGCCATTTTGAATTCGTAAGTTAAAAATTTTCAGGGTGCATCCTCCCCCGAAAACTCACACTTTGTTTTATAGTAATCAGGTAATGGTCTAGCCATTTAGCACGGTTTACCAAATATCAGCCATGTGAAAATGAATAATGGCCGAAAAGGCAGCCATTTTAAATTTGATCAAGTCAATTTTTTTCAAGATGCATCCTCATCTGAAATCTCACATTTCGTTTTACAGTAATGGTCTAGCCATCTAGCACGGTTTACCAAATAACGGCCATGTGAAAGTGAATAATGGCCGATGGGCGGCCATTTTGAATTTTATCGAGTCGAATTTTTTCAAGATGCATCCTCTCCTGAAATCACACATTTTGTTTTATAGTAATGGTCTAGCCATCTAGCACGGTTTACCAAATAACGGTCATGTGAAAGTGAATAATGGCCGATTGGCGGCCATTTTGAACTTGGACGAGTTGAATTTTTTCAAAATGCATCCTCTCCTGAAGCCTTACAATTTGTTTTATAGTAATGGTGTAGATATCTTGAGCGGTTTTCATGATATTCCACAATATCAGGCCTGTCGAGGTGAATAATGGCTGATAGGCGGCCATTTTGAATTTTATCAACTTCAAATTTTTCAAGATGCATCCTCTCCTGAAACCTTACAATTTATTTGATATTAATGGTGTAGCTATCTTGAGCGGTTTTCATGATATTCCGCAATATCAGGCCTGTCGAGGTGAATAATGGCCGATAGGCGGCCATTTTTAATTTTATCAACTTCAAATTTTTCAAGATGCATCCTCTCCTGAAACCTCACAATTTGTTTTATAGTAATGGTGTAGCTATCTCGAGCGGTTTTCATGATATTCCGCAAAATCTTTCAGTCGGATTTACCGATGTTATAAATTAGGTCAAAGTGCTGGGTCAACTTCAAGGTCAAGGTCCAAAAACCTGAAAAGGCACAACTAGGGACCTTAGAGAACATGTATGTGCAATATGACTGTCATCGGCCCAGTACTTTTCGAGATCTGCTCCGGAAACGAAGTGCGCGTCAAAACGTCTAAATAGGTCATAGTTCTGAACCAGAAGTAGGTCAAAGTTCAAATACCCCAAAAGGCACAACTAGACCCCCTAGGGGTGCTGTGTGTAAAATTTGAAGACAATCGGACAAGTACTTTCAGAGATATGCTCCGGAAACGAATTGTTTACGGACGGCCCAACGGCCCAACGGCCCAACGGCCCAACGCCGTCACATCATCATTTTCTCCTCTGCAACCTTGCGTAATGAATTCAGATAAAAAATATTTTAACCTGTCCATTAGCCACCTGGAAGTAACCCACATACCAAAAATTGTTATCCTAGCTTATTTTCTTACAAAGTTATAGGCAAAAGAAGAGGCCAAAAAAAAACGGAGGTAGAATCCATAGCTCCCTTCGTCTCACCTACGGTGACGGCGGGAGCTAATTAACGACATTACTGAAAATATATCCAGTGGCATGTTCCTTTTTGCAGACGATGCTTCTATTTTTAGGCCCATAAGAGATACGTCAGCTCGAGAAGATTCGGAACTTATAAATGAAGATCTTAAAACCATTGAAAAATGGGCTTCACAGTGGAAACTCAAACTCAGTATACCAAAAACTGTCGCTATTATGTTTTCTAGAAAAAGAGTACCCCCAACTGAACACCCATTATTGTTAAATAATATTCCATTAAAAAATGTAAAATTTCATAAACATCTGGGCATCATATTTTCTGCGGATATGCAGTGGAGCCATCACATTGATTGTGTGACGTCCCATGCTTAAAAACGAATAAATATGATGCGATTTTTTAAATATAAATGGTCGACATTCTGTCTTAGCACTTGTTAAAGGAGTTTTGTCCGACCAGTATTAGAATATGGCGATATTGTGTATAGCAGTTGTAAAAAAGCTGACGCTGCAAAACTTGAAAGCGTTTAAAACGATGCTTTACGCATTATTGCAGGTGCGAAAAGATTTACATCCAACTTTTTATTATTGAACGAGACTGGCTTCCAGACATTGGAAACGCGTAGAGATGCACATAGCATGATCTTATTTTGCAAATGCTTGCACAATAAAGTACCACAATACCTGACTGATTGTATGCCAGAACGCCTGCATTCTCGTAATACCCGTTCGGCAGCTTCTCCAACATTTCGTATTATAAAAGCTAGCTCAACCCAATATCAAAACAGTTTATTTCCAAAATGCACAAAATTCTTTAATACCCAAGATCCAAATTTTAGATCATCAGAATACACTGCTCGATTAAACCACTTTCGTAAAAAATGCAATAAGGAGCAAAACGGATATTACCTCATGGGTTCCAGATTCGTTCAGGTTGTTCTTTCTCAGCTACGTCTGAGATTCAGCAACCTGAACGAACACTTGTTCTCTAAAGGTTGCATAGATAGTCCACAGTGCAGGTGTTCTGACGGTTCCAAAACTGTTAAACATTATTTTATTGAATGCCCTATGCAAAGTGGACCAAGAGAAGATTTATTTGGAATATTACATAATTATACCGATGATAAGAGTACTTCAGCAATTTTGAATATTATATTACAAGGTGTTAACATAAGAGATCACAATTTTAAAATTATTGAAGCAGTATCTAAATATATTATAAAATCTAACAGATTCACATAAATAATTCCAATGCTAGCCACTCTAACATGCTCATGAACGCTGTTTAAAATATTATTTATGTATGTCGCAATTATTCAATTTTTCTTTGATTTTATATTGTTTGCCATCAAACCAACGCTAAAACTCGTCAAATATTATATAATTTTTATGTTTTATATTGAGTGCTTATTGTCATACTGTTCTGTTTAATGTTTTTTTTTTATTTTTATTTATTTATTTTTTCTTTTGAGGAGAGCATTTTCATTAGTTTAATACTATGTTGTAATCCTCGTTAAATAAATATGTTTAAACCAAATGATCCGATAAATGCTTGTTTTATCGTAACCGTTCTATTGATTTATTTACAAATCATTGACACGTTGATGCACATAAGATATGCATGCCAATGCTTTTTGGTTGATACAGGTTGAGATCGGTAGCAATAAAAAATGATATTTGCTATAAAAAAATATTTCCAGTCTACAGCCAGTTGACTTGGCGGAACGTTTGAAACCAATAAGGCAAATGGTTAGATGGATTTCATTCACAATCTGACAAAACTAAGCTTGAATTAACCATGTTAACTGACTAAAGAGAAAAAAACAGCATAAGCAGACATTACAATATACATGTATTCCTAAAAGGTATAGGTCCAAAATCAAGGGCAAACACCCTGGTAGCCATCGATCTTATTGACCGTATTTTTGGGATATGTGAATACTAGAAGCATTTTTGAGTAAAAGACATAATTAAGATCCGCTGAACACGATTAGCCCGGTTCCCAAGATGAATTTTGAGTCTTAGGTTGTCTAATTAGCATATTCAAAATGGCTGCCAAATTGATGATTTCGGGTATTTTTCTAGGAGATACACTACCATACTATGTAAAAAATAGCCATTGGTATCGTGAAATATGTTTTTTTAACACAATTAAGATATGGAAAATCAAATTAGCTTAATTTTAAAGTTCAATTCCACATTTGTATTATTTAATTAGCATAAACAAAATGGGTGAAAGGTTACCATTTTTGACATTTTATATCGACAGGCGATGCATACTTTGCTATACATGAATAATGTGTACATCCCATTTTTGAAAGAAAAAGACAAAAAAAAACATATATACAAGTATACATGATATAGTTCGTAAAAATACAACAAAAAAATATTAAGTTTTATAGTAAGTGATAGTAGATTAACGTATGGGGGATGGAAAAAATGACAGTATCGCACATTATTGCCCACAGAGTAGTCAAATTATGAGCTATATCAATATAGTTAATATTAATAGAAAGCTACTGATACAGGCTTTCACATGGATGTGAAATAGTTTGCGTTCGAGCATTGACACATGCACAAGAGACCCTCACGTTGGTATTAATTTTACTTATTTGTTATACAATTTCAAATAGTCAGTATACTTTTCACTCAGCTGATTTCCTTATGTAATAAATGTTTAGTTTCAAACCTGTTCTAGGGCTATTGTTGCATTAATAAACAAATAATGAGTTATTTTTAAATATCACACACTTATTTGGTATGTAAAATTGCCTCCATTGCTTTTGGCTCGGAAAAAATTGACAGTTCTCACATTTTTGCCTAATGAGTACCCAAATTTTAAAATGTACCAACATCCTTGATATTACTTGAAGGGCTTTAACGTGGTTACATAAATGTTATTTCTGTTAAATACAACAAAGCGCTAAGTTTGTATTGTATTCCTCCATTTGAACAATTTCCAACGTTTTCTAGTGAATACCAGCGGGATTTCTCGCTCATGTTAATTTAATAGGGTATAAATGTTTGCTATCACTACTACATTCTATAGAAACATCTGTCAAATGTGATCTTGATCACTGAAGGACTGATCACCGCCACTTCAAAGTGATCTCAGCAACTACAAAAGTGATCTTGGCCACAAAAAAGGTGATTACAAACACTTTAAAAGGTATCTCAGCCACTAGAAAATTATCCAAGCCACTACTAAACTGATCTTGACCACTGAAGAAGTGCTCACAGCCACTCGAAAAGTTATCACAGCCACTCCAAAAGTTATCTTTTGCCAATAAAGAAGTGATGACATTCACTTTAAAAGTTATCTCAGTCGCTACAAGGGTGATCTCGGCTACTGAAGTTGAAGAAGTGATCACAGCAACTTTAAATGTTATCTCAGCCACAACAAAAGTTATATTGGCCACCGAAGAAGTGATCACAGTCACATTAAAAGTTATCTCAGCCACAACAAAAGTGATCTTCGCCACTGAAGAAGTGATCACAGCAACTTTAAATGTTATCTCAGCCACTACAAAAAATATATTGGCCACTGAAGAAGTGATCACAATCACTTTAAAAGTTATCTCAGCCTCTACAAAGGTGTTCTTTGCCACTAACAGACTGGTGTCAGTCACTGATTAAGTTATCTAAGCCACTACATATTGATCTTGACCGATGAAAAAGTGAGCACAGCGGTTTTAAATGTTATCTCAGCTATTGCAATCTATCTTGGCTACTGAAGATGTGATCACAGCCACTACAAAAGTTATCTTGGCCAATAAATAAGTGACCACAGCAACTTTAAAATCACCTTAGCCACTACAAAGGTGATCTTGCCCACAAAAAAACTGGTGTCAGCCACTGATAAAGTTATCTAAGCAACTACAAAGTGATCTTGACCACTGAAAAAGTATTGCAACCACTTAAAAAGTGATCTCAGCCACTACAAATGTGATCTTGGCCACGGTAGAAGTGATCATAGCCACTCGAAACGTTATCTCAGCAACTACAAAAGTAATCATGACCAATAAAGGAGTGACCACATCAATTTTAAAAGTTATCTCAGCCACAGCAAAGGTGATCTTGTCCACTGAAGAAGTCATCACAGCAACTTTAAATGTTATCTCAGCCAGTACAAAAGGTATATTGGCCACTGAAGAAGTGATCAGTAACTTTTAACGTTATCTCAGCCACTACAAAAGTGATCTTTGCCACTAAAGAAGTGATCACAACAACATTAAATGTTATCTCAGTCACTACAAAAGTTATATTGGCCACTGAATAAGGGATCACAGTCACTTTAAAAGCTAACTCATCCACTACAAAGGTGATCTTGACCACTAACAAACTGGTGTCAGTCACTGATAAAGTTATGTAAGCCACTGCATAGTGATCATGGCCAATGAAGAAGTGATTGCAACCACTTAAAAAGTGATCTCAGCCACTACAAAAGTCATCTTGGCCACTGAATGAGTGTTTTATTTCCATGGTCAATATTGTCTGCTTGTCAGAAATACATGACCAATATCACCAATCACATCAACACCTAAAACAAAACGTGGCTGCGTTTGTTCCCTTTAATCACTATATTTACATGAGCAGCTGCCAAATGATCATCTACTTTACAAGTATACATGTTAGGTTATGCAGAACACCCTATTATGGGTGGGTCGACGACAAATTTGGCACAAGCATCTATTTAGGCCTTGGTCCAGAGGATTTCCAATGGACATTTAAATTGTAATTAACCAAATTTATTTACCCTAATTAGCCTTATTGACCCCCCCCCCCCCCTAATTAGGACCAATAAATCTTCTCCATTGTAAAAACACCATACGTGCCTACGTGATAAGTAACGAGAAGGTTTCCGAGCGGACATATGATGAGCGACTGTTTATCTAGCATTTGCCACGTCACGATGCCATTAATTATTCTCTAATGTCACACTGAGCCATATTTTTACTAGTGGGAGGAACTATTTTGAGTAGCTTGACTGCACCACAGGTTTTTGTGCATATATTATGTTAGAAACGTAATAACTGGCGGCTATTTTGGATTTTAGCTCAACAAATGTAACATTTTTGTGCTAATTAAAACATACGTATTCTCTGATCATAAAAATACAAGTTTGGACACCATAAAGTTATTTCTAACATTATTGAAAGTTAAGATAATGCAGAGAATACGATTTACCATATGATCTCGGCGCCTATTTTGAAAAATGTTAATTTGGGCACTTTCCTCAAGGAAATTTTTGGTAAACTTATTTTCCCTGTAAAATACATGTCCTAATGATTTTAAATTTGCCAAAATAACTTTTGAAGAAATTTTGTTGAACCTGAGACCTTTAATGACTGGACTATAATGCAGGTGTCATTGTCGACTAATAACTGGGTCTACAGCGGCTCAAAGATGCAAATGATGATCATATGAGACATAGGCCTACTCAGCAACCAATGCTGTCTAGCTCCTAGGCAGGATCTATGCCCCTAGGCCTGACGTTACAATTAAGTACAAACATCTAAATGGTAGGCCTAAGCCTGGGCCTAAGGCAATGTAGGCCTATAATAGTATAGGTCCTACCGGTATTTTATATACATACACTCCACCAATTTTTCCGGGATGGGGGGGGGGTCTTTGGGTCCTTACGTTTGCTGGACCTAATAAGTCAGACTGTAATTTTATACCTGACGCTATTAGTAATATTAATGAGAGATAATTCATGTAAATAGTATGTGTATTCATAGGGCACAAACACGTAATTATCTCAGTTAAAACAAACCTTACTGTCACATATAGTAATAGCCTATCTGGTCAGTTTGGATATTGTGAATTGGGGGTGACTGCTAACAGGCAATGGGAGCTGAGAAGTGAAGTGGTCAAGATTAACCTTTCGTCCTACTTTAGGTCTATGTAACCAATGAAAATATGTTTGATTACACAGAGTGTGTGGAAGATAGATGTGATTAGATATAGTAAAATCTGTCAAAGCGTTTAGATCTATAAACTATTTTATTTGTAGCAAGAATTAATAGGTTAAAAGCTATTTAAATTTTCAAAATAAAGAATAAGGTTTCAATGGTAAAAATGTTTGATTCTAATAATTCTAAAATGAGTTTTCCACCAATATAATTGGTCTGAATTATTAAGATGCCGTTTTTTTTCAAATCATTTTATATTCAAGATTAATACAAATAGTTTAAAATACATATATTTTTAGGCTATATATTTCAACTCTGAGTGGATTTGAAGATATCGAAGTTACTAATTATATTTAGACACAACAATTCAATTGTAATTAGATTGTGAGTGAATATAGTTTACGTCGCTTTCTGCACATTCATGGCAATATCGCGACTGAAGAAAGCCTTTTTATCTTACTTTATCGAATGACTTCAAGGGTTCTTTATAGAGCATATCACCAGTAACTGGATTATAACTATAAATTACCAAGAAATCCAATATATTTATCTACATTTATTTTGAATACTTGCAATTATATAACTGCCATTAAATTCTTCTGTGGAATTAAAGTGTTTAGGGTATATTTTTTGTAATCTCTCCCTCGAGTAGGAGACAGTGTTGACACATGTTTTTGTTATTATAGCTATTTTTGAAAATGGCCGTAATTGGGGTCTGTAAAATGTTATTTATTTCATAAAAATAATTAAACATATCTTTGTTGTTATCATTGCCCTTGAAAATGTAGGCCTATATTAAGATACAACACCTAAATATAGTCGGCCTGCCATTTTGTAAACTGTCTGCCATTGAATTCATAAAAAAAGTTTTTTTGTTGGATTAAAATGTCTGAAATAAAATGTCTAAAAAAGTGCTCCTAAAAATGCATAGGCCTATTCAATTACAAATATTACATTTTTCGTGGCTTAGAAGCTGTGAAATTGACAGGTACAATGGTACAACTCCACTGGAGTCAGTGGAATGGGGTTTTGTGTTGGATTATGAGTATCAGTAGGCCTACCCCTGAAAATGTATATTTAGAAACAAAATATCTTGATTTTAGGTGGATTAGAAGCTGAGATATGCTGACACGTACTCAGATTTGGTCGGCCATTTTGTATAATGGCCACCACCGGAGTCAGTAAAATGTTTGTTTTTTGTTGGATTGATATGTTTACAAATACTTTATTCATTATCCGTACCCCTGAGAATGTATATTTAGATAAAAATATTTCGATCTTAGGTGGATTAGAAGCTGAGAAATTGACAGGTATTCAGATTTGGTCCATTAGGTGGATTAGATGCTGAGATATTGACACACGTCATATGTGGACTTTGACGGTCATTTTTAAAATGCCCACCACTGGTGTCAGTGAAAAGTCAAGCTTCAGAATATTTTGTTTTGTTACCAGTGGCCTTCAAAATATACAATTAAACATAGATATTCAGAATATTTGTGGATTAGAAGCTGACACTTATCATATATTTGGTCAGCCATTTTGTAAAATGGCTGTCATTAAAGTAATTAAAATTCTGTGTTGGAATAATGCGTATAAAAATACTTTATTTATTTTCAGTGCCCCTAAAAATTTATATTTGGATGAAAATATTTTGATTCTAAGTGGATTAGGCGCTGATATATTGATACTTATATATATTTTGGCGGCCATTTTGTAAAATGGCCGCCAGCCAGGTCACAGGTCATTTTTTTGATGGTCCTATAGCTAAAACATTCTCAAGATTGTTCTCTCACAGCATGTAAAATTGCATGCTTTTATCATCAAATGAACAATTCATTCTTATATAACCACCAGTCAGCCTAACTATTTGTGAAACATCTGCTTTCAAGGACAGATCGGAGTGTAATTGAGACTAAAATTAAAATAACAGATAATTATATTTAAAATATTTATTTTCAAGATGAACACCAACTTCTACGCCACAAAATTTTAGGATTCGAAAGTAATATTATGAGAATAAAAACATACGAAAAAATTGAAAATACGTCAAATCAAGGTCATCATGGTCATTTTGGATTTAGGAGTGCTTGCATCGTTTCTCAAAATACGAATTACGTCTTGATGTGTTTTTGCAATACTCGCATTTCCTGTAACATTTACATTTTATGCAAGATCTATTGCATGCGTACCGACTTAGGCTATATGAAACAGTCATTTTAATAAATCTTTAAATTTTATAAATTAACCAATAGTTGAATACATAATTAATATGTGGCAAATAATCACTTAACATATACAAAATGCACATTGTAAAACGTAAAGTGCGACTTAGGACTCGGTGTAATAGGGGGGTAATCTGTTTCAAGTTACTAGAGGGGGTGTAAAGTTACCCCCTCTAGTTTTGAATTACCCCCTCAATTTAACCGGTTACCTTTCAATGATAACAATAAATTATATTTTCTATTTTCATCACGTGGGCCCAACATGTGTACTCAGCGAATCATCTACTTTAATCCAGGTCTAACGGTACGGTACTTAAAATGTCAGCAATAATCATATTTGGTGTGTAGGCCCTAGAAACATGAGAAATGGGGGGAATAAAAGTTTTTTTTTAGTTTCAATATACCGGGGGGTACTTTGAAACTAGTTTCAACGTACCCCTCCCCCCGGTACGCTGAACCTAGTTTCAACCTACCCCCGATACGCTAAAACTTGTTTCAACGTACCCCAGGGGGTAATCTGAAACTAGTGGAGGTAACTTAAAACTGGCCTTTTTCTAGTTTCAGCTTACCGGGGGGTACGTTGAAACTAGTTTCAACGTATCCCTCGGTATGCTGAAAGGGGGGTACACTGAAACGGCTACACCGAATCGGGTCACATATAATCAAAACTTATAGACTAGGTTATTTTCCAAGAAAGACTGACCCCGAATAGGGTTTCATATATGGGTAGCATGCAAGTAAATCATTATTTCCAAAAATAAAAATAAATCCGAAATGGCATCCGCCCAAAAATCGGGATTTAATGAACACGATACAAGCCTGAACTATACAGTGGGCAAATCATTTCCTTATTCAGTTTAAATATGAACAGACTGAGCAAGACATATTTTGGGTGCAGTTCACATGTTTAGCAATGCTAAATAACAGATGAGTTCATCAGTTTCTATCTTATCCCTTCCCTGCGAAAGCGCACCACATTTAATGTCTAATAATGACAGATGTGACTAAAGGCTTGACTTCATTGTAAGATTTGACTGTAACAGTTTGTAAGAAAGGACTCAAGTCAGTTTGCTGCTGTTTCCACATGTCTACTTCATCACATTCATCATAAACTTTTTGACAATTGTTGCTAATTACTTTGCAGTAATATATGCACTCAATATGAATATTCATGCAACCACAATGTTAGCTTAGACACCCTTTTGTACCGCGAGATGAAGTAATGTCCTTGCAAGATTGTGAATGGGTGGCATTCAGATAATATCAATGGTACTATAGTGCCTTCAGGAGTGCAATTCTGTGTGCAATTATGCATCCCATCTCATTTCGGTGACTAGGGGAGAACAGGACATGTACCTGGTTACAGACGCTTGCTTGATGATGAGAACGCATAGTGTGAATCTTTACTGCATCGGACGTTGGTGACATAGTCTCTTGTGCATGGCCTTTATTCGAGCTTTGTCACATATGTCATATACTAATTTTACAGATGATTTGTCTCTCTGAAGCAGTTGTAGTTTGTGTGAGAGAACAGTTGCCTAAGCCGATTAAACCACTTTTCTGAAGCAAGTAAATAGGGCCTCCGCCTGCTCAATAGATAACAATATGCGAATATCATGCACTTGGAAATACATAGGGGTTTCAGTTCTACCAGGTCTAATGCAAAGGTGTGTGTCTTGCATTGTATCAATGTAAAAGTAGTATTGAAGCTAGTATGTAAGTGGAGCAACATTAACCTGGTGTCACCTTACTCATGCATTCTATTACTCAAGGAAGAAACATCAAGATCAGGATTAAAATACATTTTAGTGGTTGATTCCTACCGCAACTACAAGTTTATTTGTTTTTACAATAAAACATATGGTTTGAAAGCAGTATCGGAAGATCCGCTTGATTGTCTGCAAGTGCCAGAAATCCATAGCAATCTGTTGGAAGTGGAACGAATGGATCACTATCTATTTTACGACCAAACGTTAACTACCAGCTGTGGCATAGCAAATATCATAGCTTTTTTATTGTGTTTTTTTAGCATTAGATGCTGGCTCTCTGAATGTTCACATACTAGTTTTTCCACAAAAGTCTTCAATTGCTGCCGTCTAAAATGTTCTGCTCTAAGTCACAAACAATACCGTTTCTCCCAACACGCAGGAGTATTTTTTTAGAGTGTCAGTGGTATATTGAAACATACCATGTAGACGGCCGGCCAATACCAATTAAATCAATTGATGGCGTTTTTTGTTACAAGCAGGTAACCGCCCTATAATGAATGTTTATATAATACTTTTTGACATGCGGGGGTTTACCATTGAAATTTTGATCTTTTCAGGCCATTTTAAGGGATGTTTGTGACCCCCTTTTGAGGTAAATTTTGAAGATATTTCTTGTGTCGTAGCAGCGCATATTTCGTACATAAACGCAGTTTTCCGCACTTTTCAGTGGTTTCTAATATCAACAATAATGTTCCCGTTATCAAATGTAGCCATTCTAATTATTTTAGCGAAGGAATATTCACAAATATCATTAGAAAATAACAAAACTCTCACACATAATGTGTATTTGTTGTCCAATTGGGGCTCCAAATGGTCTTATATGTCGCTAAGACAAACATGAGCGATAATATGTGAAATAGGCCTATCCATCGTTCGCAACGCTGGTCCTTTATTTCTTGAACGGGCGAGGGATCAGCGCTTACTATTATTATCATTTTCACCTATACAACCAATTAACAGTGGCTGAACTTTATTTATCAACAATGGCTTTCCGAGAGTGCACACTCGACTGAAATTGGTACCATGTTGGTTCAAAGTCGGCCCACCGTTTGTCACGTTGGACCAGCAGCGGACCAACTATGTTCGCTTACTGGCCGTCGACATACTCACCATCTAATATGTAGCTTACGCCTTATTGTTGATAAACTTTATTGAGCTACTTATGGTAAAAATATTACATTATTCATGTTACATACCTTTCTCTTGACATACCGTTACAAGTAGCCTACGTTACGATAGTGGAGTTAGGCGTGTTAACAAACTTCAATTACTGTGGTGCATAATCAGTTGTCTACTGTCACAATCGCTTTTATCAGCAGACACTAACCGCTGGGCCGTTGCTGGTTTAGTCCTGGGCCGGCGTCGTTGATGGTGGACCAGGGCTGATCTAGCGGCGGGTCGGCGCGGAGTGTGCACTGGGTCACAACTGTTTCTAAATTTAGCTTACTATATTGTTTTGTTATTTTCATCACTGATCACGATCCAGCGAAAAAGCCACCGCTAACTAACGTTACTGCTTTCATGCCATCTGGAGGGTTGCAACAATTCACTATTATGTTTATATTTATTTTTATACTGCACATTGCTTTTGTACTTTTCTCATTTTTTCCTATGAATATCTTTTATTTTATTTTGCTACTGATGAACCGGTTGTGTGTGGGTTGTGGTGGTTGTCTTGGGGTTCTGGGGCAGCTTGTTCGGCAGCTTACAGCTTTGAGCTCTCATGACTGTTGATGTAGCTTTATACAGGGCAAGGATTGGTCTCTTTAACAGGTATAAGCATGTGAAATCAACCATTTGTTTTACTTTCTTACCATATGCACTGCGAGTCCTGTTAGCGCAATTAATTTTAATAGTGGCCTTACTTTTAATACGTTGTGGTGACGTTGAAAGAAATCTCGGTCCAATATCATCTAACATCTCGCTGTGATCTAATGTTCGTGGTCTAAATTCGGACTTGATTGACTGTCTCTTGGCAGACGTTGCCAATAAACAAGACTTACTCGGTATATGCGAAACTTTTCTGAATTTAACTAGCAACGTTGAACTATCAATCCCTGGATATTTACCAATTTTCAGGAAAGACCGACTGACTCATGGAGGAGGGGTGGCTCTCTATGTCTCCGATTCATGTATTGCCAAACGTTTATATAATTTTGAAACGCCCACGTTAGAAGCCCTTTGGGTCGAGATTAAAACTCAAACACATGTTTTAGCTGTTTGTGTTTGCTATCGTTCGCAGACGGAAGGTTATTTCCTGGGAAAACATTCAAGACTCTGTTGAATCTATTAGAAATGCTGGTTACAATAACTTAATTATTTTTGGGGATTTTAACGCGGATCCTGGGAACAGACCCATGTGGAACAAATTTAGGTATTTTTGCCAATCTGTTTCTCTTAATTTTCATATTAGTGAAGCAACTCGAACAAGACTACATAAGTCCAGGGGCTCCCGCTCCGAATTAGAATTTGATTTAAGCAATTTTGTGTAGGGTTATTAATGTAGTCCTAGGCTAGGTCAAAAATCAAGCCGCAAGACAACTAGGTCTAAGAATCCCAGTCTAAGAGTAAGAAAAGAACTAGACATTCTGTCAGAGATTGCAAACCTCCATTGAAATTAATTATCCTAATCAGTATCCCAGTAATGGTCTACCTATCTGGCACGGTTTACCCGATATCAGGCCAATCGAAGTAACTAATAGCTGATTTACGGTCATTTTGAATTCGATATAAATTAGTTAAAATTAGTGCATCCTCCCCCGAAACCTCAAATTTTGTTTTATAGTAATGGACTAACATCTAACACAGTTTGCAAAATATTGGGCATGTGAAAGTGAATAATGGCCTAAAGGCGGCCATTTTGAATTTGATCAAGTCGAAATTTTCCAAGATGCATCCTCAGCTGAAATCTCACATTTCATTCTATAGTAATGGTCTAGCCATCTAGCACGGCTTACCAAAAACCGGCTATGTGAAAGTGAATAATGGCCGATAGGCGGCCATTTTGAATCTGATCGAGTCAATTTTTTTCAAGATGCATCCTCTCTTGTAATCTCACATTTTGTTTTATAGTAATGGTCCAGCTATCTAACACGGTTTACCAAATATCAGCAATGTGAGTAAATAGTGGCCGATAGGCGTCCATTTTGAATTCGATTGAGTCGAAAGTTTTTAAAAGGCATCCTCTCTCGAAACGTCACATTTTGTTTTATAGTAATGGTCTAGCTATCTAGCACGGTTTACCTGATATCAGGCCTATCGAGGTAAATAATGCTGATTGTCGGCCATTTTGAATTCGTAAGTTAAAAATTTTCAGGGTGCATCCTCCCCCGAAAACTCACACTTTGTTTTATAGTAATCAGGTAATGGTCTAGCCATCTAGCACGGTTTACCAAATATCATCCATGTGAAAATGAATAATGGCCGAAAAGGCGGTCATTTTAAATTTGATCAAGTCAATTTTTTTCAAGATGCATCCTCATCTGAATTCTCACATTTCGTTTTATAGTAATGGTCTAGCCATCTAGCACGGTTGACCAAATATCGGCCATGTGAAAGTGAATAATGGCCGATAAGCGGCTTTTTTGAATTTTATCGAGTCGATTTTTTTCAAGATGCATCCTCTCCTGAAATCACACTTTTTGTTTTATAGTAATGGTCTAGCCATCTAGCACGGTTTACCAAATAACGGCCATGTTAAAGTGAATAATGGCCGATTGGCGGCCATTTTGAACTTGGACGAGTTGATTTTTTCAAAATGCATCCTCTCCTGAAACCTTACAATTTGTTTTATAGTAATGGTGTAGATATCTTGAGCGGTTTTCTTGATAGTCCGCAATATCAGGCCTGTCGAGGTGAATAATGGCCGATAGGCGGACATTTTTAATTGTATCGACTTGAAATTTTTCAAGATGCATCCTCTCCTGAAACCTCACAATTTGTTTTATAGTAATGGTGTAGCTATCTTGAGCTATCATGATATTCCGCAAAATCTTTCAGTCGGATTTACCGATGTTATAAATTAGGTCAAAGTGCTGGGTCAACTTCAAGGTCAAGGTCCAAAAACCTGAAAAGGCACAACTAGGGACCTTGGAGAACATGTATGTGCAATATGACTGTCATCGGCCCAGTACTTTTCGAGATCTGCTCCGGAAACGAAGTGCGCGTCAAAACGTCTAAATAGGTCATAGTTCTGAACCAGAAGTAGGTCAAAATTCAAATACCCCAAAAGGCACAACTAGACCCCCTAGGGGTGTTGTGTGAAAAATTTGAAGACAATCGGACAAGTTCTTTCAGAGATATGCTCCGGAAACGAATTGTTTACGGACGGCCCAACGGCCCAACGGCCCAACGCCGCAACATCATCATTTTCTCCTCTGCGACCTTGCGTATTGAATTCAGATTAAAAATATTTTAACCTGTCCATTATCCACCTGGAAGTAACCCACATACCAAAAATTGTTATCCTAGCTTATTTTCTTACAAAGTTATAGGCAAAAGAAGAGGCAAAAAAAACGGAGGTAGAATCCATAGCTCCCTCCGTCTCACCTACGGTGACGGCGGGAGCTAATAACATCAACGTCAGCTACCACACTCGATCAAATTTTACCTTCAGATAACATAAAACCAGATAGCATCGCAATTCACCCACCGCTGGGACGCAGTGATCACTGTCAGGTGTCAACTAATATTCCTCTAATTAAAGTACACAGACCATCGGCATATTATAGGTTAATTTGGCAGTACGACAAAGCTGACTGGGATGGTTTTAACGAGGCCCTTTTAAATAATGATTGCAATCCTTGTTTTGTTGATATTGATGTAGACGTTTGTGCTTCAAGGTGGACTTACAATTTTATAAATTTAGCACGCACATTTACTCCTAATAAAATGACTATAATAAGACCTTGGGACAACCCTTGGTACACTTCAAAACTTCGCTGCTTACGACGTGATCGATTATAAAAACGGACGAAAAATAACCGTACTATTCAAACCTGGGAACATTTTAAAGTAGCGCGAAATAATTATGTTCACGAACTAAAATCCGCCAAAGATCATTTTGAACAGAGGCAAGTCGACAAAATTAACAATTTCCCTTCATCTAGGCCTTGGTGGCAGACCGTAAAAGGTCTTTTTAAAACTAAAAATAAATCTACCGCTATTCCAGCACTTAGCCAGGCTCGATCACAAACGCCCCATACGAAAAGGCTACATCTTTTAACAATTTTTTCTTAGAAAACTCTAAAATAGATACAACAGGCCGGGGCTACCCTTCCTGATACCAAATTTCTAACTACAGCTAGACTAGCTAGTATAACTATTACCAGAACTGATATTTTAGATATATTGAAATCACTTGATCCAAATAAAGCCAGTGGTCCCGATTACATCAATCCCAAAATGCTAAAGCACACAGCAGTGCATATTTGTTCCTCACTAACTCGCTTATTTAATATGTCCATGCAACAAAATAAATTTCCTTCTCTCTGGAAAAAAGCCAATGTCTCGCCACTTTTTAAAAAATATACATTTAACTACATTCGAGATAATCACCTAATTTACAGCAATCAATCTGGCTTTATGCCAGGGCACAGCACAACACATCAACTTGTACATTTATACCATGTTTTCTGCGAGGCGTTGGATAATAAAAAAAAGTGCGCTTAGTTTTTGCTGATATTTCCAAAGCCTTTGATCGAGTGTGACATGCTGGTATACTGCATAAATTGAAAAATAATGGCATAACTGGTTCTCTGAACGAATGGTTTTCTGACTATCTAACCGACAGAAAACAATGCGTTGTGATAAACGGTCATTATTCTGAATATGGCACAATAAAAGCAGGAGTTCCACAGGGGTCTGTTCTCGGTCCCCTATTATTCCTTATATTTATAGACGATATTAAAGAAGGGTTGGAAAGTAAAATTAGTTTATTTGCAGACGATAGTTTGTGTTATATGGTTTCAAATTCACACAACACTAACAAAGATGTCCTGGACAGAGATCTCGTCCGTATTGATACCTGGTCCAAACAGTGGCTTGTAACTTTCAGTATTCAAAAAACTTGTGATATGTCACTTTCTCTACGACCGACCGCAGCAGTTCCTATGCCGTTATCTTTTTCTGGAGCTAATTTAGAGTCTTTCAGCGTTCACAAGCATCTAGGTCTAGCATTTTCTTCTAATCTAAAATGGAATAATCACGTTGATGACATAAATGCTCGTGCTGATAAAAGACTGTGTCAACTTGAAGCGCTACGTTTTAAATTAAACCGAAAAACCCTAGAAATTTTATTATATCATATATTCGGCCAATTGTTGAATACAGCGATGTGGCTTTTGATAACATATCTGATGGTGACAATACACGTCTTGAAAGAATTCAAAAACGTTCTGGTAAAACTGTTTCCGGAACTAGGCTGGGAATCATTACAGGCCAGTCGTGAACGTAGAAAATTATTCTTATTTGCCGACATCGTCCATGGTAATGCACCTAGCTATTTACAACAGGATCTCCCCCCATCCATCCAGCTTAGAACTCAGAACCGTCATCAATTGCGAAATAGGTCAAACCTCAGTCAATTCCACACACGAACTGAAACTTTTCGAAATTATTTTTTCCCATCCACAACTAACAATTGTAACTTTACAGACGAGACAATTAAAAATATAGATGATCGCAATAACCTTGAATCATATTTATATCGCAGTTTACCCAACAAAATATCCTATTTTTACATGTATTTCAGACGCATTAACATTACATTAGCTAGAATTAGAATGCAGTGCAGTGAACTGCTATACCACTTGTATCAGAATCACGTTGCTGATAGTCCCAATTGTCCTTTTGGAGTAATAGAAACCCCTGAACATTATTTTTTTGTCCACCCCACATTGCTAGGTAAGAGCTTACAGCTGAACTGTTTCAACTTCAATTAACCCCCACTCTAAACACTGTTCTTTTTGGTGATGCTCCCTCGGGCAACATACCAGAATTGGTTATTGCAGTGGAAAGATTTATAACCACAACCCAGAGATTTACATTAACTATGTTAAATTTACCGGACTGAAGGTGTTTTCTTCACCCTACTTTTCCTTGTTGCTGACATTATTGTCAGGATCTAATTGTGCTTTAATACCTTAGTCCTTGCCCTGTGTACCACTTATATATTCATTTGGTGGGATCTCCCTGTCAGCTGTCGAACAAAAGCTTTGCACTAGGATCCTTCTTATCGATTGCCACGACACAGACATCACCGGTCATCAGTAGCCATGTAGCAAGAGAAACCTTGTATTACATTTTTGTATTTGTATCAATTGCAAAATAAAATATGTTTATACAAAAATAGGCCTATTCGCCGATTTCTTATTATGATCAGTTCTCCTGCTTCTTGTATATCCTCAGTCGATGATCAATCGGCCGCTAAGGCTGCCAAAATACTGAATCGTGACCTGGCAAAAATTTCCAAGTGGTGCAGGGACTGGCTTCTGACGCTTAGCCCATCCAAATCTGCAACTATACTTTTTTCACGTAAAAATAAAATATTACCTTATGTGCCAGTACTGGTAAACAATACTGTCATAAAACAAGTAGATAGCCACAAACACTTAGGCATTGTCTTGAACAAAACGCTATCATGGTCTGATCATATCAACGAAATAACAACTAAGGCAATGAAACGTGTCCATTTACTCCGTTTATTTAAGTACAAAATGAGTCGCTCAGCACTACATCGCTGTTACCTTTCTTTTATACGTCCACTTTTAGAATACGGAGATGTAGTTTTCGACAACTGTTCCCAGAATGATGAAAATACCCTTGAGAATATTCAATATAATGCGCTGCGTCTGATCACAGGTTGTAAGAAAGGTACATCACGCCAACTGTTACTGGAAGAAACTGGACTTTGTACTTTGCAAACCAGGCGAACGTTTCATACAATTTTAAAATTCCATAGCATAGTATTTAAAACCTGTCCTGTCAACCTCCATACCTTTTTAACGCGCCCTCTGGGGAACAGCAGAAATACCACTAGAGCCAGGGGGGAGTTCAAATACTTGGGACATCGTTGCAGAACATCATACTTTCGTTATTCCTTTTTCCCTTCAAGTACACATTTATGCAACCTGCTACCGTCCAGCATACGTTGCTGTTCTCAAAAAGCTCTATTTAAATGCAAACTAACTGACTACCTGAAAGTTAGGTCCATAGTACCCAAACATTTTTATATCGGCAATCGACTTGATCAAATTAATCTCTGTCAAATTAGGTTAAACTTCTCTTCATTAAATGGGGATCTATATAACAAATCTTGTATACCCAGCCCCATGTGTACATGTGGGCCTCAAATCGAATCTGCTAGACATTTTTTTTTCCAATGCAGCAATTACACTTTTCAACGCGAAACTATGCTAGAAAAAATATCTCCGTTAATTCCTCCAGAAACAAGAATAGATTACGAACTTCTTGTCTCGGGATCTTTTACACTGCCCCCCGAAATAAATATAAAAGTATGCCGTTTTATTTTGTTATATATTAACGAAACATCGCGTTTTGGGATGTAGCCAGATACCTGCATTTAATTTTAATTTAAGATTTTTTTCCTAATTATAGTGTGTATTTCTGTATTTCTCTGTTTCGAAATGTGTGAATATATAATGTTATTTTTGAGCCGCCTTGAAAGCATCTTTCATGCTTATTGTGTGTATTCATATTTTTTGCTTCTTCGTAAATGTGGGTGACAATGTTGTGTATTTGCTTGGTCACATTGTTATGGTATTGCATAGAGGTGCCGATGTTTAATTTATACATGTTTCACACCACATTATATTATTATTACTATTTGCACTTGCACTGAGGAGACACTGACCTTAGCTTTGTAGCTATTTGTAAATCCTCGTTAAATAAATATGTTTACAACAATCGGCCGCTACTTTATTATCAACCTTTTCATTGTTAATCCACAAATGGCAGCTGTAGCCTTTGTCGTTATTATGTATTTTCCCAGGTTTATGTGTCGAAATACTTAATTTTACTGTAAGAGTCAGCCGTGGTGAAGGATCATTAGCCAATTGCTCAGACAAATTTTTCATGAAATTTTGCTTGCAAGAACTCTTCAAGCATTATATCTAGACCATTTGACATAATAATCGTCTCTTTGTATATGGAAGGGTGTATATGCCACTTCACAAAGTGGCAACTACACTCTTTTATATCAAAGGAGACATTATGATTAGGCTATGTAATTTGTAAACAGTTAATTGGTTTATAGAGGGCCGTCATTTAGTCATAGGGGAGATCAGGGTTAGTTCGAACAAGGAATGGAATATGTGTTAACAGTGCTGGAGAGACCAAACAGACTGTTAACAATAGGAACACAGGGGCGTCAGCAGCTTTTCGATATGGGGGGGGGGGGGGTAAAAGGTTAAATTTAATCCCCGAAAATTTTGAAAATCCGCTGCTTAAAGGGACCCCTCTGACCTTCCCTCTGGAGGGGCCAGGAAGACTTAGCAACATAATTGGCGGGACCAGAGAAGCTGTTAACAGCAGAATCAGTAGTGCTGCTGGGGCCAGAGAGGCTGTAGACAACAGGACAAGCAGTGCTGGAATGTCCAGGGAGGTTGTTAAGTACAGAACCAACACTGCTAGAGGGGATGAAATGTTGTTAATATCAGGAACAGCAATGCTGGAGGGGCAGAGAGGCTGTTAACAACAATGCAGCGGCAGTGCTGGAGGGGCCAGGGAAGCTGTTAGCAACAGGAGCAGCGGTGATAGAGGGGACAGAAAAGCTACTGACAACAGCTGGATGGGCCAGGAAGGCAACTTACAGGAGAAACAGTATTAACAACAGCAGCAGCAGTGTTGGAGTGGCCAGGGAGGTTATTTACTTGAGGGGACAGAGAAGCTGTTAACAGGGGCCAGGGAGGCTGTTAATAACAAAAACAGCCTTGGTAGCGGGGACAGGGATACGATGCTGTTAACAAGGAGGGAGGTTTGTAGCAAAAGGATAAACAGTGCTAACTGGTCAAGTACTGAATGGATCAGGGTGTCCGTTAAGAACATAAGCTGTAGTGTTAGAGGGGTCAGGGATGCTGTTAAAGGGGCTGAAGGAGTCATTTCAATTGTAAAAACAACAGCAGCGGAGCACTAGGGAATAGACGCAGCAAAAAGGGAGCAGCCGTGACAAAGGGGCGATTGTTAACAACAGAAGCACACGTTCTGCAGTGGCTGTTTACAGTGCTGAAGGGGCCATTCAACATAATCTGTTAACTGCTAAGCAAAGGAATAAATAGAAGACCCCATAGTAGTAGTACAATCTCGAATGGTGTTACTTATCTTTCATCCACTGAAAAAAAAATATATAGCTTTTTGTACCGTACGTGTACAAATACTTCAAAGCCCTTAAACCCAACAGAAGCTACTCTGTGTACTCAATTATTATTTATCTTGTTGTTTTCTCGTTTTCTGTAGGAAAATGATAATATCAACATTTTAACCCATAAATGACTTTGTTTGACCTTGAAATGACCTTGAAATGTCAAAAGCAAATTGGTAACCCCCCTCACATGGAACGTGAAGGTATATAGAGGTAATAAAACGTGTAAATCTGCTTGTAACGAAAAACGCCATTAAAAGTTTTTTAATCCACTTGGCCGGCCGTCTAATGCTTTTCTCGAAGATGCAGTTAGGGAGATCATAATCATCTTTCTCATACTTACTTTTCATGCACTCACTGTGAGTATAATCTTCATTTTGACCTATTTTGTTATGTTCATCAATGCTTCTGGTCTATGATAATTCTCAAATTTCATGATGACGGCCATCTACCCAGTGCATATTTTCGGGCTATACCTACTAAGCCTACTAAAATTCAATTGCGTTTAAACCATTCAGTACATTGGTCAGTTGAAACTTGATTGAAACGTCGATCACTGCATGCGCTTTACTACAATGTAACGCAGAGGAGGATGCTGAATATAGTCATGTTGTCACACCAAAATTCAGCTTTTGGGTCGTCAAGCATAAAGAGCTATAAAGAGGCATTAGAGCTCACTTAATCGCTTTTAAAAATTTATACTCGCCTGTTGTTAGTTTTTCAACCAATTGCACAATTTATTCAATTCCAATATATTTGCAGAAATCTGAGAGTTTATTTTTCATAATAGCACCAGCTTTATCCACAAAAATATGGAACTGTGGGAGTAGCAGCTGCCAACTGGCTTGTAGTTTGAGTTTTGAACCCTAAACATTTTGTTTGCGGTCATAACATTGTTATGTAATTGACACTAATATAAATGTCATTAACGTTTGCGATTTTCAACCACGCATGTAATGAAATATCTTCATTGCAATCAATGCATGTACATATGTGGATTTTGCATACATGCGAATTTGATAAAGGGAGGTAGTTATCACATAAATGCGAGATTGGTAAAGAAAGAGTTAAAATAAATTCATAGTAGAGAGCTGTAGATGACACAAGACGTGCATATAGCTACACGTGAAGGATTCCCTCAGATATCACCATCTTACAGTCTCACACGTTATGTTGACAATTCCTAATAATAATATATTCTCAACTAAAATATATTTGCATATTATTGGATACAGCTACAATCTGTAAAGTGCTAAACTAGCAGAAGTCGACATGTTTGCATTTTAACATGAGCACAGGCACTTAGACGATTGTGGATAGTTATGGCCTCTATAAATATCTTTTTGGTATTCTATCTAGAGACCGAATAATTTATTTCAATGTCTAAATCAGAAAACGTACAACAAAAATATTTCGCTGGTTCGGGTGGCCATTTTAAATATAGTAATTAGAGACATTTTGAGGCATTTCCATGCTTGGCATACGGCACATTTGGTTTCAGTATACCCAGTGTATCATTCAGGCTTGTATCGTGTTTATTAAATCTCGATATTTGGCGGCGGCCATCTTGGAATTATTCTATTTTTCAGGAATAATGATTTATTTGTATGCTATTCATACATGAAACCCTATAAATAGTCTAATTCTTAGCAAACTTTAATGTTTTTATTTAATATATGGAATTTTGGTCTGTGAGTGAGGCCATTTTGGATGTCTCTATTTTGGGATATTTTGAGGCATTTTCACGCTTGGCATACAGCAAACTCGGGTTCAGTATATCAAGC